>CM033643.1:59481747-59920834 GCA_019512145.1 Engystomops pustulosus | reverse complement strand
CGTGTCCGGCCTCCTCTGGTTATCACAAGTATTGTAGGTGGAGCGTGGATACCAGTACACAGAGCTGCCAGGCGGTGGCGCTGCTGAGCTCGCCAGGCTGCCGGCTTACATTACACACACAAGGACATGACACCCGGCTGTGGCTTCCTCCCTGCCGCTCTCTGATTGGTCACTGCTGGCAGGGCTGCTACAATGAAACCAACACAAACTTGTGCAGCAGCAGCAGCAGGGAGTTGTATGTGCAGCCGCCAGCATGAGGACTGTGCCCGTCCTGCTCACCGCCCTGGCAGCGCTCACTGCCTACTATGTTTACACCCCGCTGCCCGGCAGCCTGGCAGAGCCCTGGAAGCTCCTGCTGCTCGATGCCACCTTCAGAGCTGCCCAGGATCTGGTGAGTGCATTGTCAGGAAGGAGATCCTCGGTAATCTGCTGCATGTAGGTCACATAGGCTGGACAAAGGCCCCCACCTCCATGTACTGCTTGTAACCATTTGTGCTAATAGTTTTCAGAATGTTTTTAGTGCACTGGTGCAGTTTCTATTGTAGTGATATAGATTTATTCCCCCTGGTCCTAGAACCTGTGGTCCCTGGGGCTTCTGGTCCCATCAGACATCATATGTGCATGTCATGGCCGAGGTCAGGTCTCAATAAACGCCATATGGCGGCTGATGCCAGGGATGGCACGATCCTGCGATGAGCTTTACTTACTTTTCCTACGGAGCAAACAGCCCAGAGATGGGAAGCTATACAATGGGAGATGGAGACGTAGCTGCAGATAAAGGTCCAATTCCAGACTATTATTATGGTATTTGGCCTCTATAGATCCCAAGTTAAAGGCACCTGAGGTGACTTTCCTCTCCAGTCTCTGAAAGTGACTCATCTAAGGCAAAAAGTGACTCTTCTCTGCTCATTTGCATATGTCGTATGGAGAAGATAAACATTTTTCATGTTAAAGAGGGAATTCTAGGAAGGACATATTATACCAGATCTGTAGTAGATAGGACTTTACTTGTGATCCTTTAATAACAACCGGAAATAAAGTCTTCCTTTTGTACACTGAATCCCATAGTCAAATATACAGAGTATAGCGTCACTGTGATCTAGTGACATAACCGCCCACAAACAGGGTTTAGTGTAAGAGGTATAGGGCACGTGACCTCACCTGTAGCCCAAATGTTTACATAAGTTCAGGATGTGCGAGCATGTGCGCAGCAAGAAACCTGGGGATAAATATCATGAAACGAAAGAAGGATAAGGTACAACGGAAATAAATTCTGCTCTGTTTTGTTTTATCTCTTTGGATTTGTATAAACAAATCCTAACCCAGTAAGTAGGTCTACTGGCTGTCACATCAAATGGGCAAGTGGGAGTGTTTAAGTAAAAAACGCTGAGCTCATAAATCGCTTTGAGATCATTCCGTTCTTAAAGTGATACAACCTTGAGTAGTCCTGAAACTGAGCATAATGTAGCTGTGATTAATATTAATGGTTAATATTGGGGCTTATTTACTAAGGGTCTCCCGGCCGTACTTCTGTTGGGTTTTCTGACGTTTTCGGGGATTTTGCTGCTGAGACAGGTGTTTAGTAGGCGATTGTGTCGCACGCGATTGGATTTAGTTGTAATCGCGCCGGCTTACATGTGACACAAATCGGGGGGTGGGCCATCGGATGATCCGACGGATTTGGACAAACCACGGGATTTAACTTAAAAATTGTGTCAAGCCAAGTACATGCATGCATCGGGAGGAAGATGGTGAACTCGGCGGACCTAAGCGGGGAAGCAACACATGCAGGATATCAGGCACGCAATCTTCTTGAAGCACAGTGCATTATCGTCGGACAATGCACTTTCGGGAACTCCTCCGGACCGGGTAAGTAAATGTGTCCAGCAGTGCATGCATGTCCATACGGACGGGTCAGTAATTATTAAAGGGATTTCTTGGGAATTTAATATCAAACTATCTTTTTGGTATCAGTGGAGGTCCAGTATCAGCTGTCAGAAATCCTGCACAGTCTCTTTAATACCACACATATATGTATATGTGTTGTAGCTCTGGATTAATGTTCAGTATACTCATACAGTACATGTGTGAAAACAAGCGCATAGTGAGCAGATGTCAGCAGCTCCCCCAGACTGAGGCAAGGGGTCACTGATCCGTCTCGCTGGTGCTGACCGCTCACCCACAATCTTGACTTGCAGTAAACTTGCACACACTAATCTGTCAGAGCAGAATTTCTTCATCTATGCTTCAGAAAGTTGTGGTTTTACATGGTGTCGGATTTTGCAATCCCCATTACAAAACGGAATGGATCCGTGTAAATCCCTCCAGAGTACCAGTTCTGCCATAACCCATAATCCATCATGAACTATGACCTGACCTTCTTTCCATTCTTATAGTAAGGTAATAGGAGGTCATAGTATTCCCGAGTCAGGGCAGAAGAATGCCAGACTTTCACTGCTTTCCAGCCTGACATTCCCTGTACAATGACCTATCACCTACTTCTCCCAGGCTCTCCAAATATGTTACGCCTGGACTTCTCCATCTGCTGAGTGTGGTCACAGGACATGCAGGTCATATGCAGCCAGATCGAAAATAGCTACCTGCACACATCTAGACTAGAAATACCTACCGTATTTCCCCCATGCTCAAGGGCAACTTGTTGCTTCGTATTTCCAAGTTTTTCTTTTTATTTGATGGAATGTAATAAATTATATTTCTGATACTTTCACACAATAGTATTTTCATCAGTATTATGCATTAGCATGTTTATGGCAAAACCAGAAATAGATCATATAGAATATTCCCACAAAGACAAGTTTCTTAAATATACTAGATAAGTTCTTTATATGGGGGAGGGAGGCACATCAGATCTGAAAGTGTGAGAGCAGAGATGTAGCAGTGCTGACAGTGTGTCTCTGTGTGAAATATGCATCTCATGGATCTCATCATCTCATCTCTCTCTTTCTATGTGTCAGTTGTTCAGTGTTCAGAAGCTAGATGAAAGTGTATATAAACCGGTACCCTGATAATGTAAGCACATTGGTAGCACTCTGCATCTCACAGCACTACAGGGATCATAATGTATCTGCTTAGAGAGGAATCTTACACTGACCGTCACTGAGTGATAGGAATAAAACTCCCCAATAAAACTGAGTAAAAGTAAGGGGGTTTAAATTATCTTTATTGTGGAAACATCACTAGGGGATTGAAATTTGAGAATTTTCTTTAATAGGCAAATCCCTTTAAATGGAGCGAGACACATTTTCGGTGTATCTAATTCTGATTTTGCCATGCAAAATGCTGACCACAATAGTGCCATGGGAAATGTACGTTCACATCAAGTTTGATTTTTGCATACGCTCATCATATATGCCAGGAAAGCTCCTGGCATATACATAGATCTATATTGGCAGATGAAGACACCCTTTTGTCTGCACCATAAACATATCCTATAAGATATGTAAGATGGAAAGATGCAGCAAGCTATATATTTCCATCCTGCCAGTTATACCCTCAGTGGAGGCCGTTGGGTCCTATGTGGGGGCGGATGCAACATATTGCATCAACTCTGGCCTATGCTCATGGAGGTCCACAGTGATGTAATTGCCCATATAATACACAGTTACATCACTGGGGAAACACCCTGAACATCCTCCCCCAGCAGCTATTGACTGCTCCTAATAGTTACTCCTCCACCTACTTTCAGGTGGGAGGAACAGGACAAGGTTAGTACATACAGTAGGTACATCCATGTCCTCATTTGTTAGGTTACGTTGGGAATCCACCTGACGTATCTTTACAATGGAGGACAAAAAAGTAAGTGAAGCCTTATTTTCCTGCATTAACTTTATACATTTTTATTACTCTTTCTTCTTTTTATTTTTCAGAGCAACTTTGGTCATTATATTGGTCTCAGTCATCACTTGCGAATTCTTAATTTTGTATCCAACTACTTTGACCAGCTGGATCCATACTCATCTGCCCGCTTAAAAGTCACAGACACTGTGTTTGATGGCGTAGAGGTCAGAATCTTTGAACCCCAGAAGGAGCTGCATGATTCCTTACAGCGCAGCATAATCTATGTCCATGGTGGAGGATGGGCCCTCGGAAGTGCAAGTATGTGTTCATTACGTGGATAGAGAGTTGCTTCATCATCACATGGTTTTCAGCTTTTACTTTCAGATGGGAACCTTCCTTTTAATCCAACAGGAATTGATTCCCTTCCTGACATTAGGGAGAGTCTCCTCCTATTTTCATATGCTAGCGTTTTTTGTCTTTAGTGAAGGCTACGAAAATCTTCATTTTCATTTTCATATCACAACACTCTGCTGCTACCGCTAATACCAAAGGTCTTGAGTTCAAATCCCATCTGAGACGCATTATAAAAATGTTCCTGTAATATTTATAGGCGCCTCAGGAGTAGTGTGAGTGCTGAGGGGGAGACTGTCCCTGGTGTTAGCTAGGGGGAGCATTTCCTGCAATGAGAGAAGCAAACTAGAGACTGAAAAACTCTTGTGAGAGGACAAGTTTGGAAGTAAGGCTAAGTTCAGATCTGAATTTTACTGTCAGTCCTTCTGTGTGTTTTTTTTTTTTTTTTTTTTTTTTTAAGAAAAACAAAAAATGAATATTGTAGTTTAAAAAAAAATTGATTTTAGTTGCCATGAATTTGCATCCATTTTCTCAGGGATCATTAATTTTATTCTAGAAGTACTGTCTGCCTTTTTCCTACATGCAAAAAAATTGAAGCTTGATGGATGGGGACGGATAATGGATGACAAACTGATGATAACTGATGCATTTAGACACCCATAGAAATCAATGTAAAAGGCTCAGTTCACACCTGTGATCGACTGGTTCTGTTTCTATCTCTTTTTTTTTTTTTTTCCTGCTATTATAACAGAACTATAACGGAAAGGGTTTCCTTACATTGAATTTGATGGGGAATGGAAGGTGAACTGAGACTTTCTGTTCACCTGCCATTGTAGGAGCGAGCCACAGGTGTGAATTGAGCCTTATAATCGATCCAATGGTTTTTTTTTTTCTTCCTCTGATGGAACAGCAGAACTGAACGCATTGCAAAACCACTCTTTTAACGAAAATGAATATAAATTCCTGTCGCACAAATAATTAGTAGTATCCCAGCATTTGTAGAACTTAGGCCGGCGGCACACGTGGCATTTTGAACCCGTTTTTGGGCCGTTTTTAAGCAGTACGTTTTTTTGAAAATGCGTCTGTTTTTGATTGGTTTTACCAATTATCTTAAAATGGGTCACAAACGGATGCGTTTTCAAAAAACGCATGTGTTTTTAAAAAACACATGCGGTTTTTAACGAACTGCTTAAAAACGTCCCAAAAATAGGTTCAAAACGCCACGTGTGCCGCTGGCTTTATTTGGTTTCCTAAAACCCAGTAATTTGTGTTCCCTCTTTAGCATATCCCTCCCAGGGAGGAAGTAAGGGCTTAGCCATCTACCAGATGCTTTATGAACATGCCAGTCAGTTTGCAGAGGGCCAAACTCCAGATAAAAGCAGAATTTTCCCTTTCTGTCTGGAGATACACTGAATAGGCTTTTTTATTGTATTGATACTTTTGTTGTCATCTGGAAAATGCAGACGCCAGTGTCTTTCAGTGACACACCCTGTATTTCCATCAGTCCCTCTGCGCCGGCTGATAAGGCTTTTTACCCTATTATCAGTATAGATGAGCGTACTAGTTGGTTGGATGAGTTTTGGAAGGCTAAGTTTACACTAACATCCTGGCTTCTGTTTTGTTCTGCATTATAAATAAAAAAGGTAAGCCCCTGATTTGTAAATTATTGGACACCAACAGAGTCTGCAATTGTTCACAGTTGTGAACGTATTCTTAAGGGCAGATTCACACTGCCATGGCCGTTCTGTTATTCATGGACTGCTCGGTGCTGTTTCACAGAGCGGCCACTAAACAGCAAAGCTGACTTGTAATGATTACACGTTGCTGTTTAGTAAGGAAGCAGAGATTACTAATATCCTATATCGATTTGATGTAAGGAATCCCATTCCCACACTGTGCTCGGTCTGTGATAAAGGACACCTTAAGGTCCATGAGTCACAGACGAAGCAAGGCAGTGGTGTACAGAGATTAATGTTCTGGGAGGTATGAATGAAGTATACTAATTAGCTTATACATACTAAGCCAAAGACGGGAAACTCCCAGTTGATACAGAGAATGCTTTATCCCATAGAGCATTGCTTGAAACTCTTCAATCAGAAAAAGTAGCCCCCTTACCCATTATCGCTGATATGAGGTGGGGCACTGCCTAGTGTGGAAAATACTTCAGCTCACTGTTTTTGTGAACCCCTTTCCAGATGCACTATTACAAAGGATGTACAGGCAGTCCCCAGGTTACGTACAAGATAGGGTCCGGAGGTTTGTTCTTATAATTCTTTATTTATATAGATGCACACAGATTACGCAGCGCTGCACAGAACTTGCCAAATTGGTCCCTGTCCCGATGGGGCTCACAATCTAAACTTAAGTTGAATTTGTATGTAAGACGAAACTGTATATTTTATAATTGTAGATCCAGACAAAAAAATTTTGGCCCCAGTTACAATTGGAGTTTAAAACTTTTTGCTGTAATGGGACCAAGGATTAAATCAATAAAGCTGCATTACAGACATCTTACAAGCTGATTTTTGCAATCTGGGACTATAATAAGCATTCATAAGCTTCACCCAAGGGCTCTGTCTTTAAACTATGGTTGTTCTGTAGTCGGGTTGTCCTACCTAGGTTACCGGCCTGTGACGAAGAAAAAATACTAATAACAAAATGGCTGGTACAATTAACCGTATTACTCGTGTTACCGAGTTTTTCAGCCAAAAATGTGCTGAAATCCCCTATCTCGCTTATACCGTCATGGCAAGCCCCAGCACTTAAAAAAAAAACAAAAAAAAACAATATATACTCCCGCCGGTGGCCTCCGATGTCCCAGCTGCTCCCCCCCTACATGTCCGCGAGCGTGGTCTTCGCTATCCTCTGTCTTCTACTCTCCTCGGTCTTCTCTTCCTGCTTCATCTCCGCGTCGTCTTTCTTCCGCCGACGATCTTCGAGCCTCGCAGTAATGACGTCACACCGGCCACGTCATACTAGCCGCCTGGCCCGCCCGGGAAACATGGCGACGCCCTGCAGAAGTCAAGGAAGATAGAAGACAGAGGGACCGCGTCACGGGTGGCAGCGCGGACATCGGGGCCACCGAGAGTAGTATTAAGTTGTTTTTGTTTTTTTTTTTTTTTTTATGTGGGAAGACTGTAGACTTAAGGGGGCAGCTGGCTGGCTGTATCTTAAGGGGCAGGCTGGGCTATAATACTGGTGAGGAGACTGTGACCAATGCATTTCCCACCCTCGGCTTATACTCGAGTCAATGGGTTTTTCCCATGTTTTGGTGGTAAAATAGGGGTCTCGGCTTATACTCGGGTCGGCTTATACTCGAGTATATACGGTAATAAAGATCCCAGGATTTTTCCATAATTAGATTGATTTTAATAGGAACTGTGTAATGCTTCTATATCCATGCAGTGCCACCACAGGGGTAACTAACATGAATTGCTAGTTCTTTTATGTATTGGAACTGATTTTTGCAGGGTCTCTGAAGGGGACACTTTATCCATTTTTACATGATTGATGCTTTAGAAATAAACATATTAGCAATTTTGCTTTAGTACTATAGTTATGCTCATTTAAAGTATGAATGACAATTGGATTTCTCACAACTGATCAGTACATTTCTATTTTTTAGCAGGCCTTAGTATTAGACCCCTTGCACATGGATGTTTCTTTCCTAACATTTTTATAGGGGTAGCAAACTGCCACATTCACTTCAGTGGGCAATACGGTCATCTGTTTGAATGGACATATTGCCCACTGCACAATGTCAGGCCGACCAGGCTTCTTATAGAGAGGGGAGGGGTGAGGAGCACTCGCCCCCCTTCCTCCTGCACCTGTCTGCACGCTATGCCCAGTTGAGCACACAGCCTTGTGCAAGTGTGCTAGCAGGTTTTTTCCTCTTTTTTTATATTTATTATATTTCTTATTACGTCTATTTTAGGAACGCGATCCTACGACAGCCTGTGTAGAAAGATTGCAGAAGATGTGGATGCAGTTGTTGTTTCCATAGAGTAAGTTCTTCCAGTTTCATTCTTTGTACTGTATGGAGCACATTGTCAGAAATCAGTGACCTGATTAAATAAAACTTGCCTGGTAGTGAATCACTGTGGAGTTTTTGCTCTCGCACCCACTGCTGAAATGTGCTCTGCACTCGTGGATATTATCATATTAGTCAAGTGTTTAAATATTTAAATGTTTGATTAGTGATTCATGAAGAAGTGAAGCCAAATATGTACGATGGGTAGGATGTGCACTTTATTTTCCAGATTTATACATGGGTATTTCATTCTGTTCTTGTCCTACTCGAATCAAAGCTGCTTCCAGCACAGTGGTAAAAATGGGTAAAATAAACTTATGAGACCATTGCCTTCCAGTGCTGGATGACATGTAATGGCTGAAGCTACATCCGTTGTAGTGTTGTCTTGTGAGAGTGGCTCACCCACAAATTACTGTTCTTGGGTATGACCTCAATTCGCTTGGCTTGACACTGGACAACTGGACTCGGAAACCAAAGAAAATACTGATACTTGTAATTGGATAACTTAAATCGCTGATTAAAATTGGTCTGGAAAGCTTGCAATTTTTGCGTAACCAAATGCTGTTTGTCTTGAGCACTGAGGTCAGTAATGAACCAGAACAAGCAAGAGTGAAGCAAGTTTACTTCACTTTTTCAACCCAAAGCTCAAATTAAGCAACTTGGATAACCCTTTAAGCTGGCCAGAAACCTAGACATATCTCATTTCTACACCTAAAATGTTGTGAAAGCTGCAGTGACAGCCCGGGGCATGTAGTTGTAGTTGTAGCTGTAAATTTACATGTTGCAGTTCACTTGTCTGCACTAGAATTTAACTTGTAGAGGCCAATCTATTGCAACATTTTACAGAAATATGCACAATTATATTTGGTCGTAGACTGAAACACCCAGAACATTATCCCCACCCTCACCAACCACAATGTTTTGTACCACTTTGGCTACATTCACACGGCCGTATGGGGGGCGTGTATGAGGCCGACGTATATACGTTGTATATACGTCCACTAGACGGCAATGGGCACACAGCCCTGTACTGGAGCGGTATGGTGCAGCACACATGAGGCACCGTATTGTTCCGTAGCCGGGGAAAAGATAGGACATGTCCTACCCTTACCCGGAATATGGCGCCGTGCACCATACATCGGTATGGAGAGGGGTGTATCCTCCCCGGAGCTGACACGCGCGTGTAAATATAGCGTTATTCTTGTGGATATGTCTCCGGTTTCCACTTTCATTATTTCTACTTTCTTTGGTCAGAAAGATGGGACCAAGCTATCTCACAGGACCACCCATTGCAGTAGAGAGACTATTTGGTTTTCAAGGGCTAAATAGATAAATTGGGCAATCCTTTTTTTTTTTTCCATTCTTCTTCCTTGTGAATGCGAATAAGTAGAAAGTGGTGATAATTATTTGAAAGAGAGCAGTGAGCTTCCAGTATTACTATTAAGTGAAAGGCAGAAGAATGATCAATATGGTGATCGTTCCGCCTCCATTCAGCTCCACTGATTATCAGCGCACATCAATGTGTAAGGGCCTTTTGCAGATCAATGATTGTGGGAATTAGCAGGAAAAAAGAGTTCCTAGGAAGGGACCCTCCCAATAATTGCATTCACTAATTGTTTTGCCGATGGTAAACCAACAAGTAAACGTTCGGTGATCGGCTGATTGCATCTTTTATGTAGTAGAAAAGATGCAGGATTATTGACGGCACATTTCCCTGTAGAAACTTCAATGTTCAGCTGATAATTTTCTTGTTATTGGCCTGTGCACTCCACCAACCAGTTAGCATTTGTTTTGGCTCCGCTAATCAGCAGCTCGATTGGACAAGAACACTTGATTCCAATTATTTCTGTAATTATAGGGAAGTGGTACTGGATTAGTTAACCCAATGATGACCAATGATGTATTATTTTGTCTTGGAATAGAGGTCATGCATAAAGGCTGAGTTGTCTCCATACTTCACCCAGTGTTTGCTGGTTTACGCAGCTAACATGCACACCGTAACCTTGGCTGTGATAGTCTCCTCCCGCAAGAAGTCATTCTGGAGTGGCGAACCGTCACCAGGACCCTTGGAGTCTTTAGTCTCCCTGACCTGTCTCTTGGCACAATCTTTAACTATCTGCCAAACCATCAGTAAAATCCCCATATGCTTCAGTATATGGTATGAACCAGGTTGTTAGAATAGTTATGTACTGTGGGTAGGGGATAAAAATATGTGAAGGTCCAACTGCTGGGACCTCCAGTGATCACAAGAGCAAGAAGTGGTGCCCCATTCTTACAGGAGGTGGAGAGACAAGTCAAACATGCATTCAATAGTATGGGAGGGATGGAAATTGACAAGCACTCTGCTCTTCCTATTATTTAGTGTGTGAGAGCGCCGGAGATTGCAGGGGATCCTGTTGTTGTGATCATAGGGGTCTAGCAGAAGGGCCCTCAATGGTCACTTTGTTATCCCTAATCCTGTGTATAGGGGATAAGCTTGTAACTTGGTACAGCCCCTTTAAGGAGCTCCTACATTCTAAGCACTACAATGTTGTGTCTAAGGTCATAAATAAATCCCTTATTCCTAATTATGCTTTTATTACTTTCGCCCTTCTTATCAGTTTAATATATTTTGATTTCCGTTCCGCTTCCATGTTGTCCACCTGTTATGTCTATATGATTTCTAGAAGCAGGTTTAGATCATTTACTTGGTGTAGAGGATTTAGATGTCTTGTAATTGTTTTATTGATTCTATGTAGTAATTGATGCAGCAATTTTACTTAATCTTCTTATTAATTCAACTTAAGTTTAGAGAAATATTTGTCTGGAAGGCATTGACATGGCAATAATTATATGAAATATTTGGTTCGGCAACATCATCGTTGTTGCTTTTCTTTCAGCCTTTAAAGCATTGTACTAAAAGTATAACATTGTCATCACATGTATCATGTGGACAATTCTGTAAATATGATTTACTGTATTTGTTTTATTACTATTCTATTAATACACATATTCTTTATAGGGAATAAGTGAAAGTACATTACATACATAAATTTGTAGTCTACACACCCAGATAGGAAATTGCTCACTATAAATGACTGTGCTTCTAGCAGCCTGACACTGATGTCACAGAATGAGCATACATAAATATATTATTTGTATTCAGGAATGACCCAGCTAATGGGAACTAGAAGGCCTAGTGACCGTAACTGACTGCAACTCTATTTGCATTATAGTGAGGCAAACAAAGTGGTCTGTTGTTTTTTACGCCCGAAAAGACTGCCCAAATTTTTTGCTTGGGCAGTCGGCTCATACTTGCGCCATATGTGAACCCAAAGTATACTGTTTGTCTATGTGCTATCTGTTTAATCAAAAGTTTTACATTGGCATGCAGTTTTTTTGTATGATTTTTTTTATTTTTTCTGCGTTGCTCATTGTACAAACCTCGCGTATTGGAACACACAGACCAGTTGCAGGTCTTTCTATTATGACTTATCTCTTTGCGGACACCACTACTGGTTTTGGCTCACAATAACTATAGCAAAAACAAAAGGAGAATCTGAGGCGTTTGGTCCTGGCCCTTAACATTGCATACAGTGGTATATCTGCTTTACATTGATGTTTTTATTTTTCACCTCTGGGGCTATGCTTTCAAAGGGATCAGATATTTCCTCTGTCCATGCCATGTGATGCGGAAAAGCCAGAGGGAACCGATGCCAGAAAGGATCCCTTATTCATCGAAATTGTTTCTGTCTGCCAGATAGAGAAACCGCGTGCTTCAATTTTCTATTGAGCTATGTCTGTCTATGGATCAGTTGTATTCTCCGTCATAGATAAAATCTATGAACTTCTAGTTTTTTTATTCCTTGTATAGATTTCATCACCTCAATTTCCCTTACTCTGACTCCAGAGCCCTGGTTACTCTAGCAGTTCTCACTTGAGTGTTAGCATTCCTTCCCATTGACTAGCATTCCTTTCCAGGAGCTTCACTACTGAGCATGTACATAAAGTGCACACATTCATCTCAAACCTAAACATGAAGGAACATGAAGGCGACTTGTCAAGCTTTAAGTTGTGTCCGGCACCCTGCTGACAGTCGGAATCCAATGAGCCCTTCCATAACTGATGGAAGTATTCATTGGTGCAAAAGGCCAGGTAGTGGTGAGTGCAGCTGTGTATTCCACCCTGCTCGCAGGTCCTCTCTTGCCACTCTGCTCCGTGTGCTGACTCCTGACACTGGTTGTATGTGCAAGTGAGAGGACCCACACTTGCACATACATAGTACTTGTTAGCTTTACTTTACTGCTCCTGGGTCCTATCCTGCTCTTCACACTGCTCTGCCCGGGTTCTGTTGCCGCCTCATGCAACCATCACGGGACACAGAGCAGAGTGACACGTGGAGGAGAGAAGAAGTTGCTGTGTGATGCAGGGACTAGAAAAGGAGCCAGGAGACGAGAGTATTTTGTTTTTTGTCTGATCTGGGAGGTAATCTTCAGTATTATTAGTCTTTTATGTGGTCTTTATTGTAACTAGTCTGCTCTGGGGGATCTCCAGTATTTTCTTCTCTGGGGTGTCCACTATCTTTGTCTGCTATGGATACAGTATTTGGTTCCTGAGGTATTAAGAGATGAACTGCAAGGCTTTTATGTGGGTCCTGGTGTGTCCCCCACTATCTGGACACATTACTGAATTGGTGGCCGAACAGCCAATCTGATAAATTGACTCCCTTAGCTAACTAGCCATGGCTATGATTGGCCAGGGGACATCCTTGACCAGGTAGCTAGGTGCATCAATTTGCTGGATTGGTTGTTCAGCCGCCGATATGTCCGGGTCGTGCGGAACGTACCTGAATGGAAACTTCAGGGGCCGCTCATTACTGGTGGCGTTTTGTGCTATACTGTGGTTTTTATTTGTAACAAATTAAAAATGTTTTGTGCACTCAGAAAGTGATGTTAAAATTTGACTAGTGCTACCCGCTATTAACTTTCATTATTTATTTACAAAGTTAGTCAAGTTAATGTCACGTTAGGCAAGAGATGGCGACTAATATTATGCTTAGTTTGTTCTTCTATTTATTGTAATACAACCGAAATGTTGAATATACTGAAAAGATCAAATGGATGCCAGACAAATAATTTTATTAAATACACAATTACACGGCAACAGAAGAGTAGCAATAAAAGTATAAAAACAAGAGAGTGCCAAAGTACATATATAATCAAAAAGCCAATAAGAGGAATAAGATACAGTGTATAAGAAAAGATACCACTTAGAGCCAAATATATAAGTGCCAGCAGTTAAGGGAACACAAAGTACCTCATATGGAGTAAGCACTAAAGTGTAAATACCTATACCAGTTGGGCAGGCACACGCTGTACACCCCGACACGTGTTTCGCAAGTAGCTTTATCAAGGGGAGGCATTGTGTAGGCATTATTATAACCTACTGCAATAATTATACTCTAAAGCAGTGGCTTTTAACCTTCCTAATGTCATGACCCCTAATACAGTTTCTCATGTTTTGGTGACCCCCCCCCCCCCCCAAACACAAAATTATTTTCATTACACAGCCAAGCCACCCCCAATAGACCCTACACGGCAAGTACAGTACAGAATTTAGAGCCACGCCACCACCTGTAGACAGTATATAGAGCCCCCACCCAGTAAAATGTAAAATAAAAAAATCTCCCTAGTAGATAGTAAACATAGCCCCCATCAGTATTCTACACAGCCGTCCCCCTAGTAGTATTATACACAGCACCCCATCCCCTCTGTAGTGTTATAGACAGCCCCCCCCCACCCTAAGTGACATTATATACAGCCATGGCACCTCAAAAAATATGAAACCTAATACTTACTTTCAGCCTCTGGCCCAGGGCTCCCCTGCCACTCCATCTCGTCTTCTTCTTCCGGCTGTCGCGTAGCCTGGTGGGACACAGGCCAACGTGCGTGATGTCATTACACACAATGAGCGGTGCACGCTGGCGCGTGTGTGCGGTGCCACTCTGCCTGTCAATTACATTGGCATCCGCCGTACTACGGGCGATTTGCCCTCCCCACAGGGGAAAATAAATCAATGTTTTCTCGCTCCGAAGACCCTCAAAATGTTTTGGCGACCGCCTGCGCACTGAAGACAGGAGAGTAGGAGGGATTCAAAGATGCTACTGTGGTGTGGATAAACCATAGCTCCCGCTCCACGGCACGGCTACTCCACGCCCCAGTAGCTTCTTAAGAAAATTTGTATATGGATCAGATAAAAGATATGATGTTCTGGGCCACTAAGGGATCAGCATAAAAAGGATAAGGCTTCAATACATTGGATATTTAAGAAGACTTGGCACTCCTATTAGTTGCGTTTGAAAATTAGTGAGTTTTATTTTCACAAGTGTACAAGCGTGGCAATCCAAAAACTTTTTATACAACGTTTCGGTCTACATACAGACCTTCGTCAGGCACGGATTGCATGGTATACGTTAGGAAGAAAGTAGATAGACTGGCTTGCGGCACTGTGGCCGCTGCAGCGCTGGAGAGGAGGTAGCGGAAGGTCCGCTATGGAGAAGAGCTATGGAGAAGAGCACCCTGCCAAAACAAAGCGTGACGTGTATCAACTATAAATATTCAATACATTGGATAAACCTGCCACCGGATATACCTTATTAGGTAGATCTGTGATAGTAGGCTTCCGTAAAGATTGATACCATAACTCAATATACACAATTCAACGTATGTTGCCAAATACTAGTAGTCATCTCTAGCCTGCATCTAGGGTGCTGCTTAATTGTTCACCCCTGGCCTATATCCTTAGATCAGGTACAGACCAGATATTTACAGGAAATTTCATTGTTTTTATAGTTTATTGTATATTTGTGGAGTCGGTCTATTTTCTCATAACTCCACCAAAATGGCTCCACAGCCCTCCTCAGGGCTAATCCCGATGAGTGCAGATCTATCATATGATATTTTAATGTAGAATCCTCTCATTTTAACTATGATCTATTAATATGTAGAATGTTTTTGTTTTTTTTTTCTAGGTACAGACTGGTACCAAATGTCCATTTCCCAGAACAAATAAATGATGTATTTACAGCTGCAAAGTTCTTTTTGCAACCAGAAGTTCTTGCCAAGTACTCTGTGGATCCACACAGGATAGCGATTTCTGGAGACAGTGCCGGTGGGAACCTGGCAGCAGCAGTGTGTCAGCAGGTAACATGCACCTATACTTGTCTGTCAGCTTCCATTATTCATTAGTCATGTGCCATATGTTTATGGGTTTTATTTTTAGGTTTAGATTTATTTTTTTTTTTTTTTTGCAGTCCAAATGGACATCCCCTGAGAAATCCCCTTTTTATAATTTGGGTCAGTGTAATTACAACAATGGGGCAGATTTACTTACCCGGTCCATTCGCGATCCAGCGGCGCGTTCTCTGTGCCGGATTCGGGTCCGGACGGGATTTATTAACCCCTTCCCGACATTTGACGTACTATTACTGCATGGCGGGAGGTGCGTTCCCGCAAAATGCAGTAATAGTATGTCAAGCTTCTGGCGCCGGCTCCTCAACGGAGCCGGCGCCAGAAGCTGCGGGTGTCGGCTATATATTATAGCCGACACCTGCCTCTAACACCCGCGATCGGATGTCAGGGGCATTTAGCTGGAATCGGACCCCCCCCGCGGCGCTTACCGAGGGGGGTCCGCTGCTCCGATCGCAGCCACGGGGCTGCGCGATCCTCCTGCCGGGAGCCGGGTCCTGCCTTCTGGCAGGACCCAGCTGTGACACACTGAGCATGAAAAAAATTATGTGCACCAAAATGGTACCACTGAAAAGGACAACTCAACACGTAAAAAATAAGCCCTAAACTAGCACTGTCAACAAAAAAATATTAAAGATGGCGATGCAAAAACAAATGAGATTTTCTTTATATTTGTTTTTTTCCTGTAAAATATATAAAAAACTATATAAATGAGGTATCACCGTAATCGTAGTGATCTAGAGAATAAAAATATTATAGTATTTTATGTAGGTGTAGACCCCCAAAATATACAAAAAAAAAGAACCCAAAATTGACAAATTTCTTTCCTCCTCATACATTAAAGAGTATAAACATCTCATAAAAAGCTACAGACCCACTAAATGAAGTATTTGTAAGTTCATCTCAGTCGCAAAAAATAAGCCCTTATATGTCCAAATTGCCAAAAAAAAATAAAGATTGTATAGCCATTATAAATTGAATTGCATAATCTGCTTGAATGGCGCAGCTCCCCTTCGATGCCCTGGCGTGGCCCATACAGCAGGTTACCACCACATATGGGGTATTACTATACAGGGAGAGATTGGGTATCAATTTTGTGGAGCGTTTGGTATTTATCCACTGAGAATTTGTACATTTTATGAAAAAACACATTAATAGTAATAAAAAAAAATTTATTTGCATCCGATTTTGTTTTAACCCCGTAAACCAATAAAGGGTTAACAAACTCATAAAGTTGTTTACATACGTGATGGGTGTAGTTTCTATAATGGGGTAATTATGGGTTTTACTTTTATTTAGGCCTCTCAAAGTGACTTCAAACCTGAGCAGGTCCTCAATAGCAGGATTTTGCTTTTTTTATGAAAATGTGAAAAATCGCACCTAACGTTCAAAGCCCCCATAACAGCCTACAAAAATAACAGTATGCATAAAAAACCATGGAGACATAAAGTAGCATTGGTGATGTTAGTATATGTTTTTGGTGTTAGACTCATGTGTGGAAAAAGTAGAACATTTGAATTTCGAAAATTGAGAATTTTTCCAAAATTTTCACCAAATATCTGATTTTCTCATAAAAAATGCAAAACATACAACCAAAATTTTGTAACTAACATGAAGTACCATGTGTCACGAGAAAACAATTCAAAATCACTTGGATAGTTAAAGCGTTTTGAAGTTTAACCACTTATAGTGACACAGGGCAGATTTGAAAAAATGGGCCGTGTCAGAAGGTGAAAAGTGGCTTCAGCGTTAAGGGGTTAAGGTTAGTTCCTCCGACGTCACCAGGTGGCGCTGCTGCGCTGAAGTTCCCTGGAACGCATGGAATACACGAGCGCGAGTTGAAGGTAAGTGGCAATTTTGCTACACATTTTTTTTTTTTAAAATGCAGCGGTTCATCCGAATCCATCGGGTTTTCGTTCGGCCATGCCCCCCCGATTTCCGTCGTGTGCATGCCGGCGCCGATGCGCCAAAATCCTGTGGCAATTCAGGGGAAATCGGAAATATTCGGGTAACACGTCGGGAAAACGTGAATCGGGCCCTTAGTAATGACCCCATCACTCTCTTAATACTTTTGGTGCGCATGTAGTGGTGGTATGATATCATTTTTGGGAACCAAGTGATGTTTTCATTGATACCTTTCAAGATATTACCATCAATTTTACTGAAAGGTTTATAGGGGGGGGGGGTTAAAGCTGGGATATGGATATGTGGATTTTTCCTTTTATGCTGTTTACCTTTTCTGGGATTATTTTTTCTGTTCAAATAAATCATGTATTTTTTTAATCAGTGGGTTCAACATGTTGATGTGCATTCTAGGGGAAAAGTGGGTTCATTTGAATTGTGCAAATACTTTTTGCGTAAAGAGGTATAGTTTTCATTTTGACAGCGATGGGGTTCATACAACTTTCTGATCCCCTTTAATATAATTTTTGGATTGATGATTCCAGTTACATTAGAAGAAACATTTAAGGAAAAAGGATTGAGAACCTTATGACTTGTTAGGATCAAGAAACCTACTAAAAGGTAACAAGTCCTGAATGACAATATTAGCTAGTTGACTTACATTCATGCATGGAATTTTTCCTCAGATGAAAAATTCCCCTAATGTACAGTACAGACCAAAAGCTTGGACACACTCATTCTCATTCAAAGAGTTTTCTGTATTTTCATTACTATAAAAATTGTAGATTCACACTGAAGGCAGCAAAGCTATTAATTATATACTTAACAAAAAAGTGTGAAACAACTGAAAATATGTCGTATATTCTAGGTTCTTCAAAGTAGCCATATTTTGCTTTGATTACTGCTTTGCACACTCTTGGCATTCTTTTGATGAGCCTCATTACTTTAAGAAATGAAAGTCAGTCAGTCTGAAAAATCTGGGAAATCTTTGAAAGTGTCCCCAAGTGCAGCTAAAAACCATTAAGCGCTACAAAGAAACTGTCACATGAGGACTGTCCCAGGAAAGGAAGACAAGAGTCGCCTCTTCTGCAGAGGATTAGTTCACCCCAGTCACCATCCTCAGAAATCGCAGGTAACAGCAGCTCAGATTAGAGACCAGGTCAATGCCACACAAAGTTCCAGCAGCAGACACATCTCTACAACAACTGGTAAGAGGAGACTGTGTGCAGCAGCCTTCATGGTAACATCGCTGCTAGGAAACCACAGACAACAAGCACAAGAGACTTGTTTGGGCTACAGAACACAATGAATGGACAGCTCATCCCCTACTCATTATCGCGGGTAAGGCTGATGTATACATCATTATAGCTATAATGAGCGATCACAATCACGTATCAGCGAGATACTGATGTCTACATCATGTATCGCGATATGCCAGAATGTTACATCAGTTCTTCTCTTAGAGATTTATTTAGACATCATGTATCGCAAGGACTGATGTTCATCATGTATAGCTATATGACTGATGCACACATCATGTATCACTATATGACTGATGTATCGTCATGTATCTCTATAGGAATTGATGTATACATACATGTATCGGCTAATAGGACTGATTTATACATCATGTATAGCTTATGACTGATGTCACACTCATTTATCACTATATGACTGTGTATACATCATTTACGTATAATGCCAGATTGTAATACCTCATGTCTCTCTATAAATGCCAGATGTATAACTCATTAATCGCTATCTGATTTATGTATACATCATTTCGCTATTGACGATGCCACATCATGTATCAACTATTGACTTATGTATACATCATGTAATCGCTATCTGCCAGAATGTTATACATCATGTAAGCGCTATAGCCCAGATGTATAAATCAGTGTAACTCTATCGATTGATTATACATCATGTATCGCTATCTTACTGATGTATACACATGCTCATCGCTATTGACTAATGTATACATCATGTATCGCTATAGGAATTAATGTAATACATCATGTTCGCTAAGTTTGATGTATACATCATGTATCGCTATCGGTTTGAGTATACATCATGTATCTCGATATGGCAGATGTCGTCTAAATCAGTAATCCTATCAGGATTGATGTATATGTCATGTATCGCTATAGGATTAATGTATACATCATGTATCGCTATAGGTTTGATGCATACATCATGTATCGCTATAGGTTTGATGTATACATCATGTATCGCTATAGGTTTGATGTATACATCATGTATCGCTATATGGCAGATGTATAAATCAGGTAATCGCTATAGGATTGATGTATACGTCTAGTATTCATTTACTATATGAATGAGGGCTATTACTGTAGCATGATCGTGTCCCGCCTCCTCTGGTTTCACCAGTATTGTAGGTGGAGGCGTGGATACCATTACACAGAGCTGCCAGGATGCCAGGCGGTGGCGCTGCTGAGCTCAGGGGCCAGCTAGCCTGTCTTACATTACACACACATAAGAATGACAACCCGGCTGTGGCTCCTCCCCGCCGCTCTGATTTGTCACTGGGGCAGGGCTGCTACATGACCAACACAACTTGTGTCTCAGCCTCATCACAGGAAGTTGTATGTGCAATCCGCCATCTGCACGACTGTGCCCGTCCTGCTCACCCCTCTGGCAGCGCTCACTGCCTACTATTTTGTACCCCCGCTGACCCGGCAGCCTGGCAGAGGCCCTGGAAGCTCCATCCTGCTTCCGATGCCCACCTTCGAGCTGCCCATTATCTGGTGAGTGCTGGTTCAGGAAGGAGATCCTGTTAATCTGCTGCTGTAGGTCACATATGCTGGCAAGGCCCCCCCCTCCATGTCTGCTTGTACCATTTTGGTGCTTAAAGTTTTCAGAATGTTTTTTTTAGTCCCGGTGGCCGTTTCTATGTATTGATATAGATTTTTCCCCCGGTCCTATAACCTGTGGTCCCCGCTGGGCTTCTTCTGGTCCCATCATACATAATATGTGCATGTCATGGCCGAGTCAGGTCTTATAAACGCCATATGGCGGCTGATGCCAGGGATTGCACGATCCTTCGATAGCTTTACTTAGCTTTTCCTACGAGCAAACAGCCCAGATATGGTAAGCGATACAATGGGAGATGGAACTAGCTGCAGATAAAGGTCCATTCCCAACTATTTTAGGTGTTATGGGCTCTTATTCCCAAGTTAAAGGCAACCTGAGGTGACTTTCCCCTCCATTCTCTGACAGTGACTCCTCTAAGGCAAAAAGTGACTCTTTTCTTTTTCCTGCTCATTTGCATATGTCGTATGGAGAAGATACTTTTTCATGTTAAAGAGGGAATTCTAGGAAGACATTCATACCAGATCTGTAGTAGATAGGACTTTACTTGTGATCCTTTAATAACAACCGGAATAAAGTCTTCCTTTTGTAACGAAATCCCATAGTTCAATATACAAGAATAGCGTACTGTTGATCTAGTGCATAACCGCCGCACAAACAAGGGTTTAGTGTAAGAGTATAGGGGCACGTGACCTCACCTGGTAGCCCAAATGTTTTACATAAGTTCAGGATGTGCGAGCATTGCGCAGCAAAACCCTGGGTAAATATTCATGCACGAAAGAGTATAAGTACAACGGAAATAAATCTGCTCTTTTGTTTTATCTCTTTGGATTTGTATAAACAAATCCTAAACCCTTAAGTAGGTCTAGACTGGCTGTCACATCAAATGGGCAAGTGGGATTGTTTAATAAAACAAAAAAACGCTGAAGCTCATCAATCGCTTTGGATCATTCCGTTCTTCAAGTGATCACTTGAGTAATCTGAAACGAGCATAATGTAGCTGTTGAGTGTTCATATGGGGGCTTATTTATCAGGGTCTTCCCTGCTGTACTCTGTTGGGTTTTCCTGACGTTTTCGGGGATTTTTGCTGCTGAGACATGTGTTTAGTAGCGATTGTGCGCACGCGATTGGATTTAGGTTGTAATCGCGCCGGCTTACATGTGACACAAAGCGGGGGTGGGGCCATCGGATGACATCCGACGGCTTTGACAAACCGCGGGATTTAACTTAAATTTGTGTCAAGCCAAGTACTTGCATGCGTCGTGAGTAATATTTGACTCGGCGGACCTAACGGGGAACCAACACATGCAGGATATCAGGCCCGCATCTCTTGCATGGCAGGGCACAGTGCATTATCGTCGTACAATGCACTTTCGGGAACTCTCCGACCGTGTAAGTAATGTGCCCATTGTGTCCAGCAGTGCCTCATGTCCCATACGGACGGGTCAGTAATTATTTAAGGGATTTCTTGGAATTTAATATCAATAAACTATCTTTTGGTTTGGTATCGTGGAGGGCCAGTCTCAGCTTCAGAAATCCTGCACAGTCTCTTTAATACCACACAAATATGATAAGGTGTTGTAGCTCGGGAATTAATGTTCAGTATACTCATACAGTACCTTGTGTTAAACAAGCGCATAGTGAGCAGATGTCAGCACCCCCCAATACTGAGGCACGGGGTTCCACTGATTCGTCTCGCTTGGTGCTGACCGCTCACCCACCACTTTGACTTGCATAAACTTGCACAACCACTATCTGTCGCGATTTCTTCATCTATCTTCAGAAAGTTGTGGTTTTACATGGTGTCCGGATTTTGCAATCCCCCATTACAACTGCATTGATCCGTGTAAATCCCTCCAGAGTACCAGTTCCTGTCCATAACCCATAATCCATCATGAACTATTACCGAACCTTCTTTCCATTCTATAGTAATGTAATAGGAGGTTATAGTATTCCGAGGTCAGGGCGAAGATGCAGACTTTCACTGCTTTCAGCCTGACATTTCCCTGTACAATGACCTATCACCTACTTCTTCTCCCAAAGGCTCTCCAAATTGTTTACGCCGGACTTCTCCTCTCTGATTTGGTCACAGGCCATGCAGGTCATATGCAGCCTAGATCGAAAATAGCTACCTGCCCACATCCAGACTAGAATAACTACCGATTTCCCCAACACTCACGGGCAAACTTGTTGCTTCGTATTTCCAGTTTTTCTTTTATTTGTTCTGGAATGTCACTCAATTATATTTCTGATACTTTCAGCAACAAGTATTTCATAGTATTATGCATTTTAGCAGGTTTAGGGCAAACCAGAAATGGGAGATCATATAGAATTTCCACAAAGACCCGTTTTCTTAATATACTAGTTAAGTTCTTTATCCGGGGATGGAGGTCACAATCGAATCTGAAAGTGTGAGAGCAGAGATGTAGCAGTGCTGACGTTGTGTCTCTGTGTGAAATATGCATCTCATGGATCTCATCATCTCATTCTCTCTTTCTATGTGTCAGTTGGTTCAGTGTTCAAGAAGCAATGAAAGTGTATAGAAACCCGGTACCGCTGATAATGTATCAGCATGGTAGCAATCTGCATCTCCACAGCACTACAGTACATAATGTACCGGCATATACTCGATATAAGCCGAGTTTTTTCAGCATCAAAAAAAAAAAACAATGTGCTGAAAGCCCAAACTCGGCTTTATACCTCGAGTGAAAATACAAAACAAAGAAAACCCCTCACCTCTCCGGCGCCCCGGCATGTCCTTGACGTCGCAAGGCTCTGTGTCAGCGGCGGCCGGAATAGTTTGGTTTGTGCCGGCTACCGGCCACACTTAATGTCAGCGGCGGCCGTTGACGTCAAGGTGTGCGCTTCAAGGGATTTGCCGCTGACTGATGATCACCAGAAGCCTCCGGGGCGCCGGAGAGGTGAGGTTTTTTTTTTTTGTTAATCTAAGTCTGTATACGGGCAGGGGTATTGGCTACAAACCTGTCTTTAAGGTATAACAATCGTGGGGGGTCGTTCTCATTACGGGGTAGGTGATGGTTATCTCTGGTGCACGGTGGCTGAGCAGGCTATACAAAGGAGGGCCTGTGCTAGATGGGTATCTACTGGGCAACGGACGGATGGCTATAATACGGGGGCAAGATGGCTATATACTGGGGCAGGGGCTGGATGGCTATATTCTGGGGCAGGGCTGGATGGATATATCTGGGCGGGGCTGGCAGGTTATATACTACAGGGGCTGGATGGCGTATGTACTGGGGTATAGGGACTGGCAGGTTATATACTACAGGGGCTGGATGGCTATTACTGGCGTAAGGGGCTGGCGGCTCATATACTACAGGGCTGCCTGTATACTACAGGGCTGTAGGGCGCTAGCTACATAGGGCTGGTAGGCTTATACTACAGGTTTTTGGCTACTATATACTGGGGGGGGGGGCTGTGACCAATGCATTTCCCCCCTCGTCTTATATTCGATGTCAATAGATTTTCCAATTTTTGTGGTAAATTAGGGGCCTCGGCTTTACTCGGGTCGGCTTATACTCGCGTATATCGTATCTGCTTTAGAGAGAGGAATCGCTTACACTGACCGTCCACTGAGTGATAGGAATAAACTCCCTCAATCAAACTGAGAAAAGTAAGGGGGTTTAAAATTAATCTTTATTGTGTATAACATCACTAGGGTATTGAATTTTGAGAATTTTCTTTTGCCATTCAAAATGCTGACCCACAATAGTGCATGTAAATGTAGTTCACACAAGTTTGATTTTTGCATCGCTCATCAAATTCATTCCAGGAAAGCTCTGAATATACATAGATCTATATGGCAGATGAAGAACACCACTTTTGTCTGTACCTAAACCTATATCCTATAAGAATATGTAAGATTGAAAGAATGCGCAAGCTAGATCTTTTTTTCCATCTTGCCATTATTCCCTCAGTTGAGGCCGTTGGGTCCCTAATGAGGGCGGATGCAACATATGGCACTCAACTCTGGCCTCTGCTCAGGGAGGTCCACATTGATGTAATTGGCCCATATAATACACAGTTAACCTCACTGGGGAAACACCCATGAACATCCTCCCCCAGCAGCTATTGACTGCTCCTATAGTACTCCGTCCACCTACCTTTCAGGTGGGAGTAACAGGACAAGGTTTAGTACATACAGTCGGTACAATCCTGTCTCATTTGTTAGTTACTTGGGAATCCACCTACGGAAATCTTTACAATGGAGGACAAAAAATAGTGAAGCCTTATTTTTCCTGCCTTAAACTTTATACATTTTTATTACTCTTTCCTCTTTTATTTTTCGAAGCAACTTTGGTCATTTATTGTTCTCAGCCATCATCTTGCAATTCTTAATTTTGTATCCCACTCCTTTGCCACTGGGATCCATAAGTATCTGCCCGCGTTAAAAGTCACAGACCTGTGTTGGATGGCGTAGAGGTCAGACTTTGAACCCCAGAAGGAGCGCATGGTTCCTAACATCGCAGCATCATCTATGTCCATGGTGGATGATGGGCCCTCGGAAGTGGCAAGTATGTGTTCATTACGTTGGATATAGAGTTGCTTTCATCATCATCACCTGGTTTTTTCACAGCTTTACTTTCTGGATGGGACCCGTCCTTTTAATAATCCCACAGAAGTTGATCCCTTCCTGACATTAGAGAGAGTCTCCTCCTATTGTTTCATATGTCTAAGCGTTTTTTTTTTGTCTTTTGAAGGCTACGAAAATCTTCATTTTCATTTTCATATCACAACACTGCTGCTGCTACCCCGCTAATACCCAAAGGTCTTGGTTCAAAGCCCATCTGAGACGCATTATAAAAAATTTCCTTTAATATTATAGGCTCCTCAGAGGAGTAAGTGTGAGTGCTGAGGGGGAGACTGTCCTGGTGTTACTAGGGGGGAGCATTTCCTGCCATGATAGAGCAAACTAGAGGACTGAAAAACTCTTGTTGAGTAGGACAAGTTTGGAAGTAGCTAAGTTCAGATCTGAATTTAACTGTCTTCTACAATGAATAAATTGGTAGTTTAAAAAAAAAATGAATTTTAGTTGCCATAGTATTTGCATCAATTTTCTCAGGGATCAGTAATTTTATTCTAGAAGTAACTGTCTTTCCTTTTTCCTCCTACCTGCAAACAATTGAAGCTTGATGGATGGGACGATAATGGATACAAACTGTATGATACTGATGCCTTTAGACCCCTAAAATCAATGTCAAAGGCTCAGTTCACACCTGTGAATCGACTGTGTCGTTGCTATCTCTTTTTTTTTTTTTCCCCTGGCTTATTATAACAGAACTATAACGGAAAGGGTTTCTCCTTACATTGAATTTGATGGGGATGGAAGCACTGAGACTTTCTGTTCAACCTCCATTGTGGAGCCGCCACTTTGTGAATTGAGCCGTACTAATCGATCCAATTTTTTTTTTCTTCCTCTTAGGGAACAGCATAATGAACGCATTGGCAAAACCCTCTTTTACGAAATTAATATAAATTCCTGTCGCACAAATAAATAGTAGTATCCCAGCACTTGTAGAACTTAGGCTGGCCGGCACACGTGATTTTTGAACCCGTTTTTTTTGGGCCCTTTTTAAGCAGAACACGTTTTTTTTAAACGCGTCTGTTTTTGATTGGTTTTACAATTAATCTTAAAATGGGTCAGAAACGGATGCTTTTTCAAAAACGCATGTGTTTTTAAAAAAAACACATGCGGGTTTAACAACTGCTTAAAACGTCCCAAAATATAGGATTCAAAAACGCACGTGTGCCGCTGGCTTATTGGTTTCCTAAAACCCATAATTGTGTCCCTCTTTAGCATATCCCTCCCAGGGAGGAATAATGGCTTAGCCATCTACGCAGATGCTTATGAACTGCCAGTCAGTTTGCAGAGGGCCAAACTCCATGATAAAAAGCAGAAATTTTCCCTTTTCTGTCTGGAGATACCCTGAATGGCTTTTTATTGTATTGAACTTTTGTTGTCAATCTGGAAATGCAGACGCCAGTGTCTTTCAGTGACACACCCTGTATTTCCATCAGTCCCCTCTGCTCCGGCTGATAAGCTTTTTACCCTATTATCATATAGATATCGTACTATTTGGTTGATGAGGTTTTGGAAGGCCCTACTTACACTAACATCCTGGCTTCTTTTTTGTTCTCGCATATAAAAAATGTAAGCCCCTGATTGTAAATTTAATTGGACCACCAACAGAGTCCGCAAATTGTTTCACAGTTGTGAACGTATCTTAAGGCAATGCACACTGCCATGGCCCGTTCTGTATTCATGGACGCTCGTGCTGTTTTCCAAGAGCGGCCACCTAAACAGCAAGCTGACTTGTAAATTACCCGTTGCTGTTTATTAGGAATAGAGATACTAATCCTATATCGATTTGATGTAAGGAATCCCATTCGACACTGTGCTCGGTCCTGTCGATAAAGGACACCTTAAGTCCATGAGTCACAGACAAGCCATGGCATGGTGTACAGAGATTAATGCTCCGGGGAGTGGGGATGAAGTAATACTAATTAGCTTATACATACTCAGCCAAAGACGGGAAACCCCATTTGAACAGAAATGCTTTATCCCATAGAGCATTGCTTGACACTCTTCATCAGAAACACAGTAGCCCCCTGACCCATTATCGCTGATCTGGGTGGGGCACTGCCTAGGGTGGAAATACGTTTTCAGCTCACTGTTTTTGGAACCCTTTCTTCCAGATGCCCCACTATTCAAAGGATGTACAGTCACGTCCCCAGGTTACGTACAAGATAGGGTCGCGGAGGTTTGTTCTTATAATTCTTTATTTATATAGATGCACACCGATTACGCACGCTGCACAGGAACTTGCCAAATTGTCCCTGTCCCGCTGGGGCTCCCATCTAAACTTAAGTTGAATTTGGTATGTAAAGACGAAACTGTATATTTTATAATTGTAGATCCAGACCAAAAATTTTGGCCCAGTTACAATTGGAGTTTAAAACTTTTTGCTGTAATGGGACCAAGGATTAAATCAATAAAGCTGCATTACAGACATCTTACAAGCTGATTTTTGCAATCTGGGACTATAATAAGCATTCATAAGCTTCACCCAAGGGCTCTGTCTTTAAACTATGGTTGTTCTGTAGTCGGGTTGTCCTACCTAGGTTACCGGCCTGTGACGAAGAAAAAATACTAATAACAAAATGGCTGGTACAATTAAACCGTATATACTCGTGTACACCGAGTTTTTCAGCACAAAAATGTGCTGAAAATCCCCTCGAACTCGGCTTAGTACCTGTCAATGGCAGCCCATCACTTAAAAAAAAAACTAAAACAACTATATACTCCACCGCCCGGTGGTCCCCGATGTCCGCACTGCTCCCCCCCACATTCCGCGAGCGTGGTCTCCATCCTCTGTCTTCTATTCCTCGGTCTTCTATCTTCCCGCTCATCTCGCGCGCTGTCTTCCGCGCACGCCATGCTCCGGCCGTCGCAGTAAATGACGTCACACCGGCCACGTCATACTAGCCGCCGCCGCCCGGGAAAATGGCGACGCCCTGCAGAAGTCAAGAAGATATAAAAGAAGACAGAGGACCGCGTGCGGCACGACATCGGGGCCACCGGAGGTAGTATATAATTGTTGGTTTTTATTTTTTTTGTTGTTATCATGAGACTGTAGACCTTTAAGGGGCAGTGGGCTGTTATCTTAAGGGGCAGGCTGGGCTCTGTATTAATACAGTGGCTTATATCTGGGGCCTGTGACCATGCATTTCCCACCCTCGGCTTATAACTCGAGTCATCGGGTTTTTCCCGTTTTGGTGTAAAATAGGGGTCTCGCTTAACTCGGGTCGCTTATACTCGAGTATATCGGTAATAAAGATCCCAAGGATTTTTCCCATAATTAGATTGATTTTATAGAATAGAAAAACCTGTGTTAATGCATTCTATAATCCATGCAGTGGCCACCACAGGGGTTAACTAACATGAATTGGCTAGTTCTTTTATGTATTGAAACTGATTTTTGCAGGTCCTCTGACGGGGCCTTTATCCATTTTACATCGATTGATGCTTTAAAATAAACAATATTAGCAATTTTGCTTTTGTACTATATAGTTATGCTCATTTAAAGTATGAATTACAATTGGATTTCTCACAAACGCGATCGAGTACATTTCTATTTTTTTAGCAGGCCTTAGTATTAGCACCCTTGCACAGGATGTTTCTTTTCCTAACGTTTTTTTATGAGGGTAGCAACGCCATTCACTTCATGGGCAAACGGTCATCTGTTGAATGGACATATTGGCCCACTGCACCATGTCACGGCCGACCAGGCTCGTATAGAGAGGGAGGGGTGAGGAGCGACCGCCCCCTTCCTCCTGCACCTGTCTGCACGCTATGGCCCGTATAGCACCACAGCCTGTCAAGTGTGCTCAGCAGGTTTTTTTTTCCTCTTTTTTTATATTATTATATTCTTCTTAGTCTATTTTAGGACGCGATCCTACACAGCCTGTGTAGAAAGATAGCAGAAAGATGTGAGATGCATGTTTCGTTTCCATAGATACGTTCTTCCCGTTTTTCATTCTTTTCTGTAATGGCGAACATTGTCACAAAGCAGTGACTGTTAAATAAAAACTTGCCTGGTTAGTGAATCACTGTGGATTATTTTGCTCTCGGGCACCCACATGCTGAAATGATGCTCTGCACCTCTGAGATATATATCATATAGTCAAGAAGATGTTTTAAATATTTAAATGTTTGATTAGTGATTCAATGAAGAAGTGAAGCCAATATGTACGATTGGTAAGGATTTGCACTTTATTTTCCAGATTATGTACATGGGTAGTTATTCTGTTCTTGTCCTACTCGAATCAACCTGCTTCCGCCAGTAGTAAACATGGGTAATAAACACTAGACCATTGCCTTCCAAGTGCTGATGACATGTAATGGCTGACAGCTACAATCTGTTGTAGTGTTGTCTTGTGAGTGGCCTCACCCCCAAATCATGTTCTTGGGTATGGACCTGCAATTCGCTTGGGCTTGACACTGTGACAACTGGACTCGGAAACCAACAGAAAATACTGATACTTGTAATTGGATACTTTAAAATCCGCGATTAAAATTGCTCTGG
This sequence comes from Engystomops pustulosus, assembly GCA_019512145.1. NCBI lineage: Eukaryota > Metazoa > Chordata > Amphibia > Anura > Leptodactylidae > Engystomops > Engystomops pustulosus. The sequence continues at coordinate 59,891,585 of CM033643.1, read as the reverse complement.
AAAGCTGGCAATTTTTTGGTTACCAATGCTGTTTGTCTTGAGACACTGAGGTCAGTAATAACCAGAACAAGTCAAGAGTGAAGCAAGTTACTTCAACTTTTTCAACCCAAAGCTTCAAATTAACAACTTGGATAACACCTTTAAAAGCTGGCATAACACCTAGACATATCTCATTTCTTTAACACCTAAATGTTGAAAGCTTGCAGTGACAGCCCGGGCACTGTAGTTGTGCAAATAGCTGTCAAATTTTACATGTTTGCAGTTTCACTTGTCTGCACTAGAATTAACTTGTATAGGCCAATCTATTGCAACATTTATACAGAAATATTCACATTCTATTTTGGTCGTAGACTGAACACCCAGAACATTCCCCACCCTCCCAACCACAATTTTTTGTACCACGTTTTGGGCTACAATCCACACGGCCTTATGGGGGGCGTGTACTAGGCCGACGTATATACGTTGTATATACGTCGCCTAGACGGCAATGGGCACACAGCCCTGTACTGGAGCGGTATGTGACAGCACCCATGAGCACCGTGTTGTTCCGTAGCCGGGAAAAGATCGGACAAGTCTACCCTTACCCTCGGATATGGCGGCCGGTGCACCCATACATGGTATGGAGGGTGTATCCTCCCCTGGAGCCTGACACGCGTGTAATATAGCGTTATCTTGTGGATTATTCTCCGGTTTCCACTTTCATTATTCTACTTTCTTTGGTTCAGAAAGATGGGCCAAGCTATCTCACAGGACGCACCCACTTGCGTATAGAGACTATTTGTTTTCAAGGGCTAAATAGTAAATTGGGGCAATCCTTTTTTTTTTTCTTTCTTCCATTCTGCCGTGAATGCGAATAAGTAAAAGTGGTGATAATTTATTGAAAGAGAGCAGTGGAGCTTCCATATTACTATTAAGTGAAAGGCAGTAAGAATGATCATAATGGTGATCTCCGCCTCCATTCAGCTCCACTGGATTATCAGCGCACATCAAGTGTAAGGGGCCTTTTGCAGATCAATGATGGGGAATTAGCAGAAAAAGTTCCTAGTAAGGACCCTCCCAATAATTGCATTCACTAATTGTTTTTGCCGAGGTAACCAACAAGTTAAACGTTCCGGTGATCGGCTGATTGCTCTTTTATGTAGTAGAAAAGATGCAGGAATTGACGGGGCACATTTCCTGTGGAAACTTCAATGTTCACTGATAATTTTCTTGTTTTGGCGTGCCTCCACAACCAGTGTAGCATATTGTTTTGGACTCCGCTAATCAGACAGCAGCATCGAAGTGGACAAGAACCCACTTGATTCCAATTATTTCTGTAATTATAGGGAAGGGTACCTGGATTAGTTTAATCACCACATGATACCAATGATGTATTATTTGTCTTGGAATTAAGAGTGGCGGTCACATAGGCTGAGTTGTCTTGTCTTCCATACTCACCCGTGTTTGCTGGTTTCACGCAGTCAGGCTAACTGCACACCGTAACCTTGGCTGTGATAGCTCTCCCTCCGCAAGAAGTCATTCTGGAGTGGCTGAACAAGGGCCGTCAACCGATCCTGGAGTCTTTAGTCTCCCTGCCGACTGTCTCTTGGCACAATCTTTCAACTATCTGCCCCAACCATCATAAAAATCCCCCATAGTGCTTCAGTATATGGTAGCAACTCAGAGTTTGTTAGAATAGTTATAACTTGGGTAGGGGATAAAATAGTGTGAAGGTCCAACTGCTGGGACATCCAGTGATCACAAGAGAAAGTGGTGCGCCCCATTCTACAGGAGGTGGAAGACAAGTCAACATATGCATTCAATAGTATGGGGGATGGAAATTTGACAAGCCTCTGCTCTTCCTAGTTTTTAGAGTGTGTGAGAGCGCCGAAGTTGCCGGGGATCCTGTTGTTTTATCATAGGGTCTAGCGAAGGCCCTTTCAATGGCACTTTGTTCCCTTAATCCGGTTAGTAGGGGATAGCTTGTAAAACTTGGGTACAGCCCCTTTAAGGAGCTCCACATTCTAAGCATACAATGGTTGGTCTAGTGTCATAAAGTAAATCCCCTTATTCCCTAATATCCTTTTATTTACTTTCGCGCCCTCTTATCAGTTTAATATATTTTGATTTCCGTTCCCCGCTTCCATGTTGTCCACCTGGTTATGTCTAATGATTTTCTAGAAGCAGGTTTAGATCATTTACTTGGTGTAAAGGATTAGAGTCTTGTAATTTATTTTTTGATTCGATATATAATTGATGCAGCAATTTTACTTATCTTCTTATTAATTCAACTTAAGTTACGAGAAATATTTGTCTGGAAGGCATTGACATGGCAATAATTATATGAATATTTGGGTTCGGCAACAAACATCATCGTTGGTTGCTTGTTCTTTCAGCCTATTAAGCATTGTCTAAACAGTATACATTGGTCATCACTGTATCATGTGGACATTCTGAAATAATGATTTACTGTATTGTTTTATTACTTTCTAGTAGATACACATCATTCTTTATAGGGCAAAAAGGAAAAGTACATTACATACATAAATTTTGTAGTCTACACAACCCAGATAGGAAATTGCTCACTATAAATGAACTGTGCTTCTAGCAGCCTGACACTTTTCACAGAAATAGCAGCGACATACAAATTATATTTGTATCTGAATGAACCCGCTAATGGAAATAAAGGCCGTAGTGAACCATACTAACTGCAACCTATTTTGTCACTATAGTGGAGGCAACAAAGTGGTCTTTTGTTTTTTACGCCCAAAAAGACTGCCCAATTTTTTGCTTGGGCGTCGGCTCATACTTGCGCGCATATGTGAAACCCCAAAGTATAAACTGTTTGTCTATTGCTTACTCCTGTTTAAATCAAAATTTTTACATTGGCTCAGTTTTTGTTGTATGATTATTTTTTTTTATTTTTTTCTGCGTTGCTCATTGTACAAAACACCGTGCTTTGGAAACACACGACCAGTTGCAGGTCTTTCGATATATGACTTATTCTTTTGTTGCTGACAACCACTACTGGTTTGCTCACAATAACTAAAACAAAAACAAAAGAGAAGCTGAGGTCGTTGGTGGGTCCTGGTCCCTTACAATGCAGAGCGTGGGTATGATCTGCTTTAACATTGATGTTTTTGATTTTTCACACCTCTGGGCTATGCTTCAAAAGGGTCAGTATTTCCTCGTCCATTCCATGATGCCGGAAAAGCAAGGGGACACCGTCCCAAAAGGATACCCTTATTTCATCGAAATTGTTCTGTCTGTCTGCCCGATAGACAAACCCGCGTGCTTCAATTTCTATGAGCTATTCTGTCTCATTGATCATTGTATTCTTCCGTATAGATTAAAACTAATGACTTCTAGTTTTTTTTATTCCTGTATAGATTTCTCACCTCAATTTTCCCCTTACTCTCTGACTTCCAAGATCCCTGTTCCTCTACGCAGTTCTCACTGAGTGTTAGCATTCCTTCCACATTGACTACATCCTTTCAGGGAGCTCACCACTGAGCTGTACAAAATGCCACATTATATCAAACCTAAACAAGAGAACATGAGGCGCTTGTCAATGCTTTAAGTTGTGTCCGTGCCGGACCCTGCTGACGCGGAATCCATGAGCCCCTTCCATAACTGTGGAAGTATTCATTGGTGCACAAGGAAGGCCAGGTAGTGGTAGAGTTCACTGTGTAGTTCCCACCACTGCTCGCAGCTCCTCTCCTTTGTTCCACTCTGCTTCCTCCTGTTTTTGCTTACGCTCCTGACACTGGTTGTATGTGCAGTGACGAGGACCCACACATTGCACATACATAATCCTTGTTAGCTTTGACCTTTAACTTACTGCTCCTGGGTCCTATCTGCTTCTTCACACGGCTCTGCCCGGTTGTTTCTGTGCTTGCACTGCCTCATGCACCATCACGGGTCAACAGGCAGAGTGACACTTGGAGGAGATGAAGAGTTCCTGTGTGATGCAAGGGGACTAGAAAGAGCCAGGTGACCGAGAGATATTTGTTGTTTTTTTGTTTGCCTGATCGGGGAGTAATCTTCAGTATTATTAGTCTTTTATGTGGCTTTTTGTACATACTCGTCTGCTTCTGGGGAGTCACCAGTATTTTCTTCTGGTGTTCCACTTATCTTTTGTCTGCTATGGATACAGTAATTTGGTTCCGAGGTATTAGAGTAGACTGCAAGGCTTTTAAATGTGGGTCCTGGTGTGTCCCCCCACATCTTGGACACAGTATATCTGAATTGGTGGCCCGAACAGGCCAATCGATATCAATTGCTCCCTTAGCTACTCCATAGGCTATGATTGGCCAGGGGACATCCTTCTGACCAGTGTATCTAGGTGCATCAATTTGGCTGGATTGGTTGTTCAGCCGCCGAGATGTCCGGGTCGTGGAACGTACCTGAAATGGAAACTTCATGGGCCCCTCATTTACTACGGTGGCGTTTTGTGCTATAACATCGTGGGTTTTATTTGTAACCAATTAAAAATGTTTTGTGCACCTCAGAACAGTTGATGTTAAACTTTGACTAGCTACCGCTCCCTGCTACCCTTATAACTTTCAATTAACTTTTTATTTATCAGTGTTTAGTCAGTTATGTCAGTAGCAAGAGAGGCGACTAATATTATGCCTTAGGTTTTGTTTCTTCTCTATTTTTATTTGAATACAAAACCGAAATGTTGATATACTGAAAAGATCAAATGGATGCCAGTACAAATATTATTAAATACACAATTACAACTGCAACAGAAGAGTAGTCAATAAATTATAAAACAAGAGAGATCCAAAGTACATATAATCAAAGAACCAATAAGATGAATAAGATACAACGTGTATAAAGAAAAGATACACACTAGGCCACTAATATAAGTGCCACATTAAGGGAACACAAAGTACCAGGGGGGTCAATGGGTAAGGCACTAAGTGTAAATACCTATCACCAGTTTGGGCAGATGCCACTGCTGTATCAACCCCCCGACACGTGTTTCGCAAAGTAGCTTTGATCAAGGGGGGCCATTGTGTAGGGCATTATTATAACCTCCTTGCAATACTATAAACTCTACAAGCAGTGGCTTTTAACCTCCTATATGTCATGCACCCCTAATACATGTTTCTCATTGTTTGGTGAGCCCCCCCTGGCCCCCCCACGCCCCATGTTTTTTGGTTACCCCCCCCACCCCCCCCCCCACATGTTTTGGGTGACACCCCACCCTCCTCCTCTTTTTGGTGAACCCCCCCCCCCCCCCCCTGCCTCTCATGTTTTGGTGACACCCCCCCCCCCCCCCCCCCCCCATGGTTCCCCCCCCCCCCCCCCTTTGTTTAACCCCCCCCCCCCAACCCCACCCCCCCACCCCCCGCCCCAAACGAGATAACCTTTCCTTACTCCTTTCCTTACCCCCATACCTAATACAGTTTCTCATGTTTTGGTGACCCCCCACCCCCCCAAACCCCCCTTTTGTTGACCCCCCCCCCCCCCGTTTTGTGACCTTTGACCCACGCCCCCCACCCCCACCCCCCCCCTTTGTTGAACCCCGCACACTTTTTTTACGCCCCCCCCCCCCCCCCCGGCCCCCCCCCCTCGCCCGTGGATTGAGTTGCAGAGAGAATTGGGACTTCCTAATGTCATGACCCCCTAATACGTTTCTCATGTTTGGTGACCCTTGGTGACCCCCCCCCCCCCCCCCCCCCCTCCCCCCCCACCCTGGTGACCCCCCCCTCCCCCCCCCCCAAACACAAAATTATTTTTCATTACACCAAACCCAGCCCCCCCCCAATAGACCCTATATACAACGACCGGCAAGTACGATACAGAAATTTAGAGCCCAAACCAAAACGCACCCTGTAGACAGTATATAGAGCCCCCATCCCAGTAAATGTAAATAAAAAAACTCTCCCTAGTAGATAGTAAACTAGGCCCCAAGATGCCCCCTCAGTATTCTACAACGCAAACACAAACAAAAAAACACCAGCCTCCCCCCTAGTAGTATTATACACAGCACCAGCAAACCAAGCCGCGCAAACCCCAATCCCCGCTGTAGTGTTTATAGCCAAGTAACAAAAAAGGCCCCCCCCCTAACAAAAGCAAAGAAAGCCCCCCCCAACAAAAGCCCCACCCCCTATACATCCTCCACTACAATCTCTAAAGCCCCCCACCACAGAAGATCGCCCCCCCCCCAAAAATACGAAAAAAATATAAATCCCCCCCCCACCACCAAGTGACATTAATACACATTGGTCACCTCAAAAATATGAAACCAAATACTTACTTTATCCAGTCCCTCTGCCCGGGCTTCCCTGCCTAACCATGTCCAACTTCGTCTTCTTCTTCCGGTGTCGCGTACCTGGGGGACACAGGCAACGTGCGTGATGTCCTTACATAACAGACACAGGAGCGGTGCACGTGGCGCGTGTGTGTGCGTGCCACTCTGCCTGTCAATTACATTGCAATCACCGCCTTGGCTCGGTTACGAAGGGCGATTTTTGCTCCCTCCCACAGGGGAAAATAAATCATGTTTCTCGCTTTCCGAAGACCCTCAAAATGTTTTAGTGCGACCGCCTGACCACTGAGCACAAGGAGAGGAAAGTAAGAGGGGGAAAAAATTCAAAGATGCTACTGGGTGGTTGGATAAAACCATAGCTCCCGCTCCACGGCACGGCTACTACCACGCCCCGTAGTTCTAAAGAATTTGTGTCATATGGATCAGATAAAAGATATGATGTCTGTTTGGGCCACTAAGGGATCAGCATAAAAGGTAAGGTTGCAATACATTGGATATTTCAGACAGACTTGGCAACTCTATTAGTGCGTTTGAAATTGTGAGTTTTATTTTCACAAGTTGTACAAAGCGTGGCAATCCAAAACTTTTATAACAACGTTTTCGTCTACATACCAGACCTTCGTTCAGAGCACGGGATTGCATGGTATAACAATAGTTAGGAGAAAGGTAGATAGACTGGCTTGCGGCACTGTGGCCGCTAGCGCTGGAGAGGAGGCTAGGAGCAGTAAGGTCCGCTATGGGAGACAAGCTATGGAAAGAAGAGCACCCTGCCAAAAAAAGACGTTGACGTGTATCAACTATAATTCAATACATTGGATAAACTGCCACCGGATATACCTTATTAGGTAATTGTGATGTAGGCTTTCCGTAAAGATTGTTACCAAACTCACTATTACAAAATTAAACGATGTTGCCAATACTAGTAGTGGCATCTCTAGCTGCATCTGCGGTGCTGCTTAATTGTTCACAACCCTGGCCATATATCCTTAGATCAGGTACAGACCCATATATTTTACCAGTGAAAATTCATTGTTTTTAATAGTTTATTGTATATTTGTGGAGGACCGTCTATTTCTCTACAACTAACTTCCACCCACCAAAATGGCCTCCACAGCCCTCCCTCCAGGGCTATCCGATGAGTGACAGTCATTATCATATGATATTTAATTTAGAATCCTCTCATTTTATAACTACTCTATTAATATGTAGAATGTTTTGTTTTTTTTTCTAGGTACACAGATGGGTACCAAACGTCCCATTTCCCAGAACAAATAAATGATGTTAATTTACAGCTGCAAAGTTCTTTTTGCCACCAGAGTTCTTTGCCAGTACTCTGCGTGTATCCGCACAGATAAGCGATTCTGGAGACAGTGCAAGGGTGGGAACCTGGGCAGCAGCAGTGTGTTCAGCAGGTGGTAACATGACATCACCTATACTGGCTGTCAGCTTCCATATTCATTAGTCATGGTGCCATATGTTTATAAGGGTTTATTTTTAAGTTTAGACTTTTTTTTTTTTTTTGAGAGTCAATGGACATCCCCTGAGAAAATCACCCCATTTTTAAATTTGGTGTCAGTGTAATTCAAACCAATGGGGCAGATTTAACCTTAACGGTTATCCATTCGCGATCCAGCATCGGGCGCGTTCTCTGTGCCGGATGCCCGGTCCGGACGGGATTATAACCCAGATTTGACTACTTTATGATCGGGAGTGCAAATCGTAAGATATATGGTATCAACCGCGCCGGCGAGGAACCAAAGCTGTCGGGTGTCGGAATATATTATAGCCGACACTGCCTTAACCGTCACAACACACACAACCCTCGATAGTGATGTCAGGAGGCATTTAGCTGAGATCGGATACGACCCCCCGCGGCGTCTTTAACGAGGGGGGTCCGCTGACTCCAATCCATGAGCCACCGGGTTGCGCGTCCTCCTGCAGGCGGGGTCACTGCCTCCTGGCAGACCAAGCTGTGCACACAACTGAGCATGAAAAAAGATTATGTGCACCAAAATGGTACCCACTGAAAAGGGACAACTCAACACAGTAAAAATAGCCCTAAACTAGCACTGTCACAAAAAAATATAAATGGCGATTGCAAAAACAAATGAGATTTTTTTCTTATATTTGTTTTTTTCCTGTAAAATATATAAAAAACTATTATAAATGAGGTATCACCGTAATCGTAGTGATCTTGTAAAATTTATGGTATTTTATGTAGGTGTCCGACCCCCCTCTTACAACGAACCCCTTGACAATTTCTTTTCCTCCACATCTTAGTTTTAACTCTCATCAAAAAGCTACAGACCACGAAAAGAAGTATTTGTAAAGTTCAGACGCAGGCAAAAAAAAGCCCTTATATGTCCAAATGCCAAAAAAATAAAGATTGTATAGCCATATAAATTGAACTTGCATAATCTGCTCTGAATGGCGCAGCTCCCCTTCGATGCCCTGGCGTGTGCCCATACAGCAGGTTACCCACCACATATGGGTATACTATACACGGAAGATTGGGTATCAAATTTTGTGGAGCGTTTGGTATTTTCCCACTGAGAATTTGTAACATTTTATGAAAAACACATTAATTTAGTAATAAAAAAAATTTAAATTTGCATCCGATTTTGTTTTAACCCCGGTAAACCAATAAAGGGTTAACAAACTTCATAAAAGTTGTTTACATACGTTAGGGTGTAGTTTCTATAATGGGGTAATTATGGGTTTTACTTTTTTTAGGCCCTCTCAAAGTGACTTCAAACCTGAGCGTCCCTCAATAGCAGGATTTTGCTTTTTTATGAAAATGTGAAAAAATCGCACCTAACGTTCAAAGCCCCATAACAGCTCAAAAATAACAGTATGCATAAAAAACCATGGAGACATAAAGTATGCATTGGTATGTTAGTATTATTTTTCTGGTGTTATGACTCATGTGTGGAAAAAGTAGAACATTTTGAATTTCGAAAATTGAGAATTTTCCAAATTTCACCAATATCTGATTTTCTCATAAATACATGGCAAAAAACATACAACCAAAATTTTGTAACTAACATGAAGTACAATGTGTCACGAGAAAACAATTCAAATCACTTGGATATGTTAAAGCGTTTTGAAGTTATAAACCACTTATAGTGACACAGGGCAGATTTGAAAAAATGGGCCGTGTCAGTAAGGTGAAAAGTGCTTCAGCGTTAAGGGTTAAGGTTAGTTCCTCCGACGTCACCAGTGGCGCTGCTGCGGCTGAAGTTCCCTGGAACGCATGGGAATACACCGAGCGGCGAGTTGAAGGTAAGTGCATTTTCGCTACACATTTTTTTTTTTTAATAAATGCACGGTTTCATCCGAATCCATCGGGTTTTCGTTCGGCCATGCCCCCCCGATTTCCGTCGTGTGCATGCCGCGCCGATGCGCCAAAATCTGTGGCAATCAGGGGAAATCGGAAATATTCGGGAACACGTCGGGAAACGTGAATCGGCCCTTAGTAAATGGACCCCCATCACTCTCTAATACTTTTGGTGCATGTAGTGGTGTATGATATCATTTTTGTGGAACCAAGTGATGTTTTCATTGATACCTTTTTCAAGATATTTACCATCACTTTTTACTGAAAGGTTTTTTTTCGGGGGGGGGGTAGTGGTCTAGGCTTGGGATTTCCTTTGTATGCTGATTTCCTTTTCTGGTCTTTTTTCTGTTCAATATCATGTTTTTTTTGGGTTCCACTGTGTGTGCCTTCTGGGGTGGGTTCTTTGTTGTGCATCTTTTTGCGTCGGGTATGTTTTCATTTTGCGCCGCTGGGGTCATACACTTTCTGTCCCCTTTTTTTTGGTTGTGTTCCGTTCCTTGGCTTTAAGGGGTATGGACCTTTGCTTGTTTCCTTTGTGGTTCTTGTCCTAACACGTCCTGATGCATTTTCTTTGCCTTCCTCCTGCCATGGATTTTCCCTCCGACTGAAAACCTTCCCCTATGTACAGTACGACCAAAAGCTTGGACACATCATTCTCATTCAAGAGTTTTCTGTATTTTCATTAACTATAAAATTGTAGATTCACACTGAAGGCAGCAAAGCATTAATTTATATCTTAACAAAAAGTGTGAAACAACTGAATATGTCGTAATTCTAGGTTCTTCAAAGTAGCCATATTTTGCTGTGATTACTGCTATGCACACCTTGCATTCTTTGATGAGCCTCATTACTTTAAGAATGAAAGTCAGTCAGTAAAACAGTGAAAAATCTGGAAATCTGAAAGTGTCCCCAAGTGCAGCTAAAACCATAAGCGCTACAAAGAACCTGTCTCACATGAGACTGTCCCAGGAAAGCGAAGACAAGAGTCGCCTCTTCTGCAGAGATTAGTTCACCCCAGTCACCACCTCAGAAATCGCAGGTTAACAGCAGCTCAGATTAGAGACCAGGTCAATGCCACACAGAGTTCCAGCAGCAGACATATCTCTACAACAACTGGTAAGAGGAGACTGTGTGCAGCAGCCTTCATGGTAACATCGCTGCTAGGAAACCACAGACAACAAGCACAAGAGACTTGTTTGGGCTACAGAACACAATGAATGGACATTAGACCAGTGGAAATTTGTGCTTTGGCCTGATGAGTCCAGATATGAGGTCTTTGTTATCAACCACCGTGTCTTTGTACGAGGCAGAAAAGGTTAATGAAAGGACTCTACATGCCTGAAGCATGAAGGAGGAGGTGTGATGGTGTGGTGGTGCTTTGCTGGTGACACTGTTGGGAATTTATTCAAAATTGAAGGTATAGGGAACCAGCATCTTGCAGTCCCATTCTATTCCATCCAGTTTGCGTTTAGTTGGACCATCATTTATTTTTCAACAGGACAATGACCCCAACACACCTCCACGCTATGTAAGGGCTATTTGACCAAAAAGGAGAGTGATTAGGGGCTACGCCATATGACCTGGCCTCCACAGTCACCAGACCTGAACCCAACTGAGATGGTTTGGGATAAGCTGGACTGCAGAGTGTAGGCAGAAGGGCAACAAGTGCTAAACATCTCTGGGAACTCCTTCAAGACTATTGGAAAACCTTTTCAGTTGACAACCTCTTGAAGCTCATCAAGAGAATGCCAAGAGTGTGCAAAGCATTAATCAAGGCAAAAGGAGGATACTTTGAACCTAGAATATTTCAATTTCAGTTGTTTCACACTTTTTTGTTAAGTATATAATTCCACGTGTTAATTCATAGTTTGATGCCTTGAATGTGAATCCATGATTTGTAAAGTGAAGAAAATACAGAAAACTCTTTGAATGAGAAGGTGTACCCAAACTTTTAGTCTGTACTGTACATCTGACAGCTTGTCATTACTCACCATCTCTACATGAAGCTGTAAAACACTGTAAATGTGCTGGCCTAGATTTATACAAGGCAGTCACGTGATCATTTTACCTAGTTCATCCCTTACATTATTGAAGGAACCTGTATTTCCTTTCACATTTCTACTAAAAGACACCACAGCAGTGGATTCGTGACCCGATGTTGCAGTCTCATTACTGCCCACTAAGTGGCGCTGTTGCTACTTTTTTTGAAAATTGTATTTGTATAATAAAGTGACATCTAGTGTCACCTAGTAATAATACCATATACAAGATGCTCATGATATTTCGCTTAAAAACACGAATAGATATTTCTCTTATTATATATTTTATTATGTTACCATGTACTACACACTTTGTACTGTACAGGACAGTGGATAATCTTCTGTCCTCAACATAAAGTAATTCACAGCTTGCTCACCATGTCACCTCTCCTTGTCTCTTGCAGCATTAACTTGTTTTACTTGGAAAAATAGCAGGTTTTGAGCATCTTTTAGAACTGTATTGTGTTATACTGTCCATCTGTGTGCTCACAGATGACTTTTACAATAAACCATCAGTCCTAGCACTTCCCTGCTGTGGAATACAAGGCACACCTCTGCAGTTGGGCTGGATATTGTGGATATAGCTGCCAGTTTCATGTATATGGACTATTTTATGAAGGTCAAAAAACGGTGGCACTCCAAGTTCAGTGAAAAAGGAATTCTTTTATTCCAAAAGTGCGAAGTTTCAGCTCCCATAACTGGAGCATTTCTTAAGCCAAATGAGTGTGATACATACAAACGTTTTATAAGAAAGTAACATCATATACACTGAATTAACTGTATTTATGCACATGTTTGATGTCAATAACAGACATTATTTCAAAGTACAAAGCTTGAGAAAGGCTCCAGATATGGGAGCTGAAATGTAGCACTTTTGGAATAAAAGAATTCCTTTTTTTACTGAACTTGGAGTGCCACCGTTTTTTTACCTTTATATGCAATAGGATTTAACAAACCTGAAGGTTGAGCACCTGATTTTTTTCTTAACTAGTGCAGCTGAATTGTTTTAATTTTTCTGGACTATTTTATGTCTATAAAACAGCCTGAATGCACAACACCTAACGAGGCAACCAGTACTCTCCTTCTATTTTACCAGATTGTCCAGTGCTGGATGTCATCTTTACATATGTATAACACATTGCCCGTCATACTGAAAGTCCATCCGCTTTAACAGAGATCTAGAGTTTAATTTCTTTATGATACTTATGTTTCTCTTCCTTTTCTATATAGCTTGCACAAGACAAGACTATAACAACCAGAGTGAAACTGCAAGCTTTGATTTATCCAGTTCTCCAAGTATTAGATTTCAGCACTCCCTCCTATCAGCAAAATATGAACATGCCGATCCTGTCTCGCTTTGTCATGATAAAGTTCTGGCTAGACTACCTAAATGGAAGCCACACTTTTGCTCATGCCATGCTGGTAAATAATCACACGTCTCTGGACGTTGGTGAAGCAGTTGCACTCCGACAACTTCTGAACTGGAATTCATTGTTGCCCTCATCCTTCAAAAAGAACTTCAAGCCTCTGATGCAAGATTTAGGAAGCCCCAGAATTGTTCAAGAGGTTCCTGGTCTATTTGACCCCCGGGTGTCTCCATTGATTGCACTCAAAGAGACTCTTCAGAAGGTCCCAAAGACCTATATGCTAACATGTGAACATGATGTCTTGCGGGATGATGGAACGATGTATGTGAAGCGTCTAGAAGAAGCCGGTGTAGACGTCACTCATGATCATTATGAAGATTGCTTTCATGGCTGCATGCTCTTTGCTAGCTGGCCAACTTACTTTTCAGCTGGGGCCAAAACGAGAGATGGCTATATCAAATGGCTTAGAGAGAATCTATAATATATTTAGGAATCTTCTATATCTATATCTTCTTTATATTTGTATGTCTATAATACAGCAGAACTGGAATTTTATAGAAATGCCCTTAGTTTGTTACCATGTCTCACCACTGTGTAAGTAGTACTCTTGTTTTTATACTTGAAAGTATGTATAACAGCCTTAAAGGTAACCTGTCACTATCCCATCCCCAAAACAAATACAACCAAATGAATCCCCTCTAGGACGCATGTAGACGGCCATAAGCTATCCCTTTTATACAAGCCATAGTATTGCCTCAAATCCCGCTCTAACCAAGGGTGATATGACCAGAAATTACAGAACCATCAATCTCTATGATGGTATTTCTTCTCAGTATTGCATCCACTTTGGCTTACAAATAGAGATGTGTGGACTTGATGTCCAAGTTCATAGCCCTGTCTAGTTGCAAGGGGCCATTCATTGGCAGATCAGCCGCCAATCCGGCAATACATTCTGATCAGGCAGCCAAACATGGACATCAACTCTGTTCATTTATTGGAAACCGAGCACACTGGCATACTAGTGTATGCCCCCTCTGTTAGGATCCACTCTGTTTTTTAGCTCCTTTTGCCCTTGTTTTTAAGAAAAAAAGGCTTTTAAAATAATGTAAATCAGTGCTGACGGCTCCATAGCTGTTAATGGAGCCCCTCAGGCTCATTTGCATAATTTCTAAAGCCTTTTTATCTTAAAAAAAGGGTTAAAGCTTAAAGAAGAGGAGATCCTGGCAGAGGGGTACACATCAGCATGTCAGTGTGCTTGGTTTACAATCCTTTATCCTGATGGTAGATGTCCTTTAAGGCACAATTCTGAGCATACCCTTAGGGAGGAGTCGTTCAAGAAGACCTGTCAGGTCGATTTGGCACCCTAAACCAACTACAGTTTCTTATGGACCTATGTTTTAGGGTCCTAAATCAATCTGCATTAGGTTTTTATTGAAAAAATAAAAAAAAGAAACTTTTATACTCGATGAAGCACATCAAACTGGCATCAGAAGATCCGTGCCAGTCCTCTCACGATATGGAGACTGAATCCAGGACAATGCCCCAGCTTCATTGTGAGTGTGCCATAACTAAAGAGCTTGTGCTGTGAAGCCAGGGTGTACTATGCTGACATCACTGCAACGTGCAGCGGGCGAAGGGAGAGAGAGACATGGTGAGTATAAAGGTTTATGTTTTTATTTATTTTTTTAATACGTTCACTTGATTTGAAGCTCATTATGGACTGGTAATGTAGTGTCCCAAATCATCCGATTTGAGCAGTGTCCTGACTACATAAAATTCTTTACCAACTTAGATGGCTCTCATTAAACTCTTCTCTATCTCCTATCTTTAATAAAGATGTGGTGTACGTCTCGGGCTTCATTTATCCAACGCAGAGGTACCAGAAGTAGCAGAATCAATAAAGAATAAGTGTTTAAATATCATTTTATGTTTTTTAAATGTGGCCCTGGACGCCTCTCAAAGTGATTTGGAACACCTAACCTCTGGTCAATGGGGACTTGTTGGTGACTTGGTTTCCCAAATCGCCCTGACAAGATCTCATCCAGTAGGAGCAGCCTTGTTGTCTGGTTACATTGCTATTGGTGTTGGGGGTATTTTTGTTGTCTTAGCCAGGAAAGTTAGTTTCTGTAGTTAAATGGCAGTGGCAGATTTCATGTAAGTGTCATTGTATGTATACAGCCCCATACTGACTTGTTGCAGACTAAATGGCCACGATTTATCAATCTGTCTAGAACAGAAATCTGGCTTAATTTGTACCAAAAAGAAATGGATAAAATGTCTTGCACCACATTTATCAGGGGTTTTAGACAGATGTTATGACTAATATTACAAAAGGGCGAGGGCTGATGAAAGGGGTGTAGCTTCACTGGAAAAGTACCAAATAAATCTGCACGTGCCCCTGTTTTTGTAGGTGCAAAGTACAACTAGACTGTCTTGAGCTATGCTCATTTATCAGGAACTCTGAGAAATAGTCATTCCAACTTTTAGACACTTTTACTACATCTGCTTCCATGTAATTTTATGTTGGTGTTCATACCTCTAGCAATGCGGAGTGCAATATATGCAGACAATGTATAACAAAGTGTTACTAGTATTTCTGTTCAGGATTGCTCATGTTGTACGTGTAGAGTATCCTTACACACCGTGAGCGTGTAAGCCAGGCTATAACCACTCCTCGCCCCTGACAAACACACCATGGAATGAAATGCAAGGAATGTTTGCCAGTCACTTGGAGGAGAACTTTAAATTCTGCTTTTCTGCCCATCACAGACTCTGAGCATAGAAATAATATCTGCTGTAATATTTCTGCTGCTAAACATTGCAGATACTTTGCACTAACCCCGACTGACCTTTATTGTTTAAAAGTGAAAGGAAACGCCTATGTGACTGGCCCTCGCCCAGGAGCCTGTGCACAGTCTTCGTGTGTTTGTTTTTTGTAATGTCTTTTGTGTTGTTTTTAAGCTATAAACGATTATTATTACCTCCAGCACAGAAAATCAATGCAATTGTATGTTTTACAGTAGTAGTAGTAGTGTTCGTAGAAGCAACGTGTAGTATTTTAGGGTAGATATGGATGTGTGTGTGCTGTGTGTGGGTTTATATAATCCTGGATTTGTGTTCTGCAGCTGCAACACATTAAAACAGTCCAAAGGGATCTGAGATGTTACTTGTTAGTGAAAATCTGACGTTCTCCTCTCTGAATGTGACTTGTATGCTTTTTATTTTATTAATTCTGTGCAGTATAACCAGATATATGGACCTGTCGGTCAAACATATTTTCCAGACTGAACACTGTACATTGGATTCTGAGTTTAGTCCTATATTGCTGTGAGGTCCATATGTTGTTTGAGCACAACAAACAGTCTTGACATACAGTAGGGTGCAGCTCAAGTTTGGTATGATAGTCAATATGGATATTATATAGGCCTGGGTGGAAAGAACAAGTAGTAGCTCTCAATCTAATGCTACCTCCACACGTGTGCAAATGGACCTGTGTAATCGGGCATTGAGGTCCACTCAAGCGCCAATGACTGTAGAAGACGACTGGGCAGGAATAGGACCCACCATGATATTAGTGACTCAGAAGTGGACTTGTAGGAAATAGGAACTGGATGTAAACTAGAGCAACAAAAGAAGTAATAGGAGCCAACAGTAAAACACAGGGTGGTCCTCACCTTGTACTGAGGGCAATGCGAATGTGCTTTTTTTATAGGTATTATCAACCATTTCTAATGGGTCCATCCTGGAATCCTATGGATGATGTTGTTTATTTTTACTGATGCCCAATGGGGCTCAAACATTTTGGGTTCTTTTTCTTATAAGTTTACACATTTAAAGGGACAAGGACAGACCTTGTCCCAAAACGATCGGTGGTCCCACTGAGGCAAACATTTGGCTACACTGGGTCCCATGCACAAGAAAAAATTCGGCACAGCTAGCAGTGTTGCTGCACAGACAAATAATATAGATTATAGGTAGATTAATATGCTGCAGACATACAGTACATTTAAGGAAATAAGCTTACTTTAGATGGTATTCAATTGATAATGTATATTTTATATGGATGTGAACAAACTAAACTTCATTTTATTCATTTAAATTTCATTTCATTCTTTCTATGAATGCTCCTGGTTCGGGATACTAAAAAAATGTTTTTACTCTTCTTGTTCATGTATTAAGCATATTATTGCACAGAATAATGTATGTCTATGCTTTTATTGCACAAAACCTTTGGAATATCTTTTGGCTGTTCTGGTTATCTGCACAATCCAATGGCCTGAACAGTATTACATAAGATGTGACATGACCATTTTGGTAATGTGTTCAATCCAAAAAATTCTCAATTTGTAGGTGACATTATATACCACTCCTTACAATAGTAAAATGTGAAAATAGCCTCTTCCACATACTGCACTATAGGGCAGATCATTCTGTATTAATCTTGTTATATTGTTTATATAATGATTACTGCCTGACCTTGTACCAGTCACCAAAACCATATTTACACAGAAAAATTGCCTTATTGTACTTTCACCAGACTTTCAATGTCCACAAATATGTTAGGAATATTTCCAAGATTGTAAAGATAAAAAAATGAATAAAAGTGAAAAACTTAAAACTTGTTGATTCATTGATTACTTTGCCCATACTAACTGAAACTTGAGAATTGTTTTCATTTTATTTTCTCTGTAGTGTACAATTAAAGGGGTTTTCCCACAAACAAAAGTAAGGCCATATCCACGGGATAGGGCCTAACTTGCTGATCAGTGGGGGTTTCAGTGCTGCGACCCCCGCAGATCGCGAACACGAGGGATCCGTTGGACCCCTCGCCGCTCTGTCGGACTAATGAATTAGACAGCCGCGCATGACCGTTCTGCACCATTAATCTCTATGGAGCCGACGGAGATCGTTGAGCGTAAGGCTCGCCAGTTTCCATCAGCTCCATAGGGATTAATAAAGCAGAATACCTCGTTTTTGCGATCTGTGGGGGTCTCGGCACTGAGACCCCACTGATCTGCAAGTTAGGCCCTATCCGCGGATAGGGCCTATCTTTTGTTCATGGGCAAACCCATTTGACTACAAAACTCTTTTCAGGCGATCCACTGCTGGACCTCTGACTTGCCAGTGGCTGAGTGGTGATGTTCTGAATGCAAGTTCCTACATTTTTACCCACTCTGCTGTTTACTTGGGGGTATTTAACAAAAACCCTCTAATGTGGAACAGACCCAGGGATAACTGTGGTAAGAAAAGAGAATCTGTGACTATGTGTCCAGCACTATGAACTTCCAGCTTTCCAGCAGGGTTTGTGCCTACTACAGAAGTCGGTCACTAGGATTATCTAGATAAATATAGCCAATGTTCAATAGGTGGTGACACAACGGCCCACATTTACTAAGGTGCTTGTGCCAGTTTTCTGCCGGACTTTGCACGTTCTTTTCAGTGCAAACTGCTTGCTCATGTATTTTAGAAGTGTCACACAGTGCGCTGTTGTTAGTAAATGTGTGCCATTCCCTCGTGATATATTGGCCATCTTGTAACTTTTTGGCATAGTTCCTTTATGAGGAAAGATTTCAAGGTTGCGAGGAAATCCCGCTACTGTAATTAAAACTAGATTTTCTTACTGAAAAGTGGAAGCAACAGAGACCCTGCCTCTTATGGTGGCAGTGATTGCCAAGTGCCCCTGGCTTGGTAAACGCAGCATTGCCCGTGACTTTGGTAGACTTTTGCTATAATTTCTATTGTTTTCATATTCCACAGAACACAAGGCTTGGGAGTGTTGGTTTAATTTTTTTTAGATGTAATTCAGTTCTCTGCCAGCAGATGGACACTTCACAAGAGTTTAGACAGTTCACACTTGTCCTCGCTTCCTAATTTATAACAAGTCATTTGTTTATTTTCTTATGCTACTATCTAGACACTGAAATATGTTGGCAACATCTGAACCATGTTATTAACATTACATGACCTATGTTTATTAACCTATTTGTATTGTTTTACGTGGCAGAAAATAATGAGTCATGGGGAATTCTAAGGACAAATGTGGAAGGTTCTTCTGTAAGTCACTTGCATTTGTGTTTATAAGTTCAGAAAAACTTGCTGTAGTAAATGAAGATGATGGTAGAATCACTTGTGGCTCATGTGTCTAGGATGTATATTTCTTATCTGATAAATGTAGTAAAATCCATAACACTGGGGATAAAGTGCTTATTAAACCTTGTTTTGATGGACTGTATCCAAGTACAGGCAGTCCCCGGGTTACATAAAAGACAGGTTTGTTCTTAAGTTGAATTTTATGTAAGTCGAAACTGTATATTTTATAATGGTAGATCCAGACAAAAAAAATGTTTGGCCCCAGTGACAATTGGAGTTCCAAATTTTTTGCTGTAATTGGACCAAGGATTATCAATAAAGCTTCATTATAGACGGCTTACAGCTGATTATTGCAATCTGGGACTATAATAAAGCATCCAGAGAGCTTCACCAGAGGTCACAGTGGGCAGAGGGGTCCGTCTGAAAGTTGGGTATCCTTAAGTAGGGGTCTGTCTGTACTGAAACACCCAGCCGTGGAAGGGCTGTAAATCATGGGTCGTGCAGTGGCCAGAATTTACAGACCGAATACAGTGTGGATTATAAATCAGCACTGCTGTTTCATTGGATCAGGGACTCCTTGCATCATACTTCACTATAATACTCACAGTCCCATCCTTGCCATTGTGGCCAGTACACAGAATCCGGCAACGTGACTCAATGACTGACCACCGCCTTGAGCAATACATGGGCCTAACAGATCAAACACTGAAGGAAAACACATTGTAAAACGGATTTCTCATTAGGTAGGATCTTACGGGTTTTTTTTTTTGGATATCTTTGGTGTATTGGGCTACATATTTATTAGAGTAGTTTAGTAGTTAGACACATATGCATGTTTTTAGCCATGACATGAAATCAGAATATACCTGTCCCGTTTTAAATCACTTACAATTCCCAAAATAATTGATATTCTCCAAATGCCAGAATGAGAGAGAATTCAACACCTTTTTATTACATTCTGCCAAGTCAAAAGTTTACATACAATACAATTACTGCGCCTTTAAACAATTTGAAACAGCACATATGATGATAATGGCTTCTGATTTATTGGCAACATCTTAGTTAATCAGATGTACATGTATTTTAAGGCACACCTGAAACACACTGCTTACCGTATATACTCGAGTATAAGCCGACCCGAGTATAAGTCGAGACCCCTAATTTCAACACAAAAAACTAGGAAAACCTATTGACTCGAGTATAAGCCGAGGGTGTGAAATACATTGGTTACAGCCTCCCAGTATATAGTCTGCCAGCCCCTGTAGCATACAGCCTGCCCAGCCCCTGTAGCATACAGCCTGCCCAGCCCCTGTAGTAGGAAAAAAAATAACACTGTACTCATCTTTCCGACGTCCCCCATAGGTCCTCTTCTGTCTCAGACAGAAGAGGACCTACGGGTGACGTCAGAAAGGTGAGTTTTTTCTTTATTTTTTTAGTTGACTCGAGTATAAGCCGAGTTAGGGTTTTTGAGCACAAATTTTGTGCTGAAAAACTAGGCTTATACTCGAGTATATAAGGTAGTTGTGTTACATCATGGGAAAGAAATCAGCCAATATATCACAGGGAATTGTGGACTTGCATAAGTCTGGTTCATCCTTGGGTGCACTTTCCAGATATCTGAAGGTGCCTCTTTTATCTATACAGACAATTATGTGCAAGTATAAACAATATGAAAATGTCCACCCATCATACCGCCCTGCAGGGAGACGAGTTTTGGGTCCCAGAGTTGAGCCTCCTTTAACCAAAAATGTACATAACAACACAAGTACAAAAGCTAAGGACCTTGTGAAGATGCCGGCTGAAGCTGGTAAAAGTGTGTCATTATCCGCAGTGAAACAAGTCCTGCATAAACATGGGCTATAAAACCATGTAGCCTCGGGTCTGCCAAAGACCTGTGGCTGTCATGGCAACCGAGTGCTGCCCCTGGATGACGTTCAGGAGAGCACGAACAGAACCAAGATGATGGCGCACATTTGCCTCCCGTCTTTTAAATGCCTCTGCCAGCTTTGCCTGGGTTGCTACCCTGATTGGTTCTAGTACTGACTGCGGATATTAGTGGTGGGTGTTTGCTGCAATATGCATCAGACCCCACCTCCTGAGCCCTCTCCATACACCCCCCGCTTATGTACGGCGCAGAGCTTGAAGGGGTTAAGGGCAATGGAACCAAATACAAATGAAATGTACTGGTAAACCTTTGCTTTTGCAGATTAAAAGTGCCTTAAGAATTTTCACTTTTTATTCTTGCATTTGGCAAAGGAATATTTTTGGTAATCCTAAATGACCTAAAATACAAAAGGTTTATTCTGATTTCATGTCAGAAGCGCTAAGTTCTCTGAAGTTAAACATGGAGAGGTTTGCCTCGCTTAAAAATTGGTGCACTCATCAGAAGAAACTGCAGTGGTACAGCCACCTTATACTCTGTGATTATACTGTGTGATAATCCTCTAGACAATAGATACATTTATTGAATGCAATGTATAATTTCAAACTGGAACTGTAGCACAAGCGGGGCAAATGAAAGTCACACTTGATAAGGAGGGGACTACCTTAGGCATACAAACATTCCCGGTCTGTGGAAAAGGGACTATGGTCTGTGGACCTAACCAGCACAAGCAGTTTACTGCATCATATATCACCTACCAGCCAGGCAAATTGGGGGACATCCAACTGTTATAGTTTGTAAATGCTGTTCAGCTGCCAAATAGGGACTCCCTGCATCATATTTCTCTGTAATGCAAGAACTCCCATCCACTGAACTGTGCTCGGTCCCACTTCCATGCTTGTTTGCAGCTGCCAATACAAGGTGCAACTAAGAGAAAGATTTCCTTATTCCACCCTGGAAAACCTATTTGCATATTTATCTTCCTAGATGCTGCATGAAATCTATTACTATCTATGTAAAGCAATAGTTCATTTTAAAATGTCATTGTACTTTGGATATGCTTGGCTTTTCCTCTTATCACTCATCTTGTCTATCTGGATTCTTGAGACATAGTATTCTGCAAGTTTATGTGCCTGGATATGTGCCTGCTAGCAAAGTGTTTATCAGATAAAGTGTGAACATGGACTGCCATAAAAAAGCGCCAATCCCCCCACCTTTGGAAGTATATAAGTAATATAAAAAGGTGGTAATTTATCTTCTCTTATCTTTCCTGCCTTTTTTCCGTCTGCTACTTTGGTAATCATTCTCACTTTTCCTTGTGTTAAATGGGTTTTTGTTACAAATTTTTCTTCTTTACTTCTTTACATTTTCTAAGTTTCCCTTAAGTATGGTTTCTTCTGGAGTATTTTGTGGCAAAAAATTTTGAAAATTTTAGACAATTTAAACAGATAAATTTTATTTGCGACATTTAATACATCTGGAATAGAAGATAAATGAGTCTTACTGACGATAAATGACCCCCATACAGTTGGGAATAAAGTATTTAGTCAGCTACCAATTGTGCGAGTTCCTTACACTTATTAAGATGAGAGAGTCCTGTAATTGCCATCTTAGGTAGACCTCAACTACAAAAGACAAAGGCCCAGATTTATTATGAGAGAAGCTAATTGTACTCCATGTGCATCACGCAACAGATACATGAGGACCGGAGCACGCTGCGAACGCCCAAAGTGCATGAACTGAATGTGCTTGTTTTCTTGTGCACTGGAACAGCCACTCATGTGCACGGTATTGTGTCACGGCGTGCACAAAATGTGAAAACAAATCATTGTTTGGTTTTTATATAATTAATTAGCAAATTATGGTGGAAAATAAGTACCCTATATACTCGAGTATAAGCCGACCCCCCCTAATTTTAACACAAAAAAACTGGAAAAACCTATTGACTTGAGTATAAGCCAAGGGTGGGAAATGCATTGGTCACAGCCTCCCAGGACATAGCCTGCCAGCCCCTGTAGTATATAGCCAGCCCACTGTAACATATAGCCTTCCCATCCCCCTGTAGTATATAGCCACCAGCCCCCAGTAGTATATAGCCATCCAGCCCCTAGTTTTATACAGCTAAGCAGCTCCATGCAGCATATAGCCTGCCAGCCCCCTGTAGTATTTAGCCTGCCATCCCCCTGTAGCATATAGTTTGCCAGCCCTCTGTATCATTTAGCCTGCCAGCTCCCAGTAATATATAGCCTGCCAGCCCCCTGTAGTATATAGCTTGCAGCCCTGAACCCAATATAATGCTTGTAAGAAAGAAACAAACAGTGTACTCACCTTCCAGTACCCTCTCCCCCGGGTAGGTTCTTTTCTATACAGCGATACTCCGGCATCGGCTCCGTGTCCAGGTCCGTTGCAGGGATTGTAACGTCAGCAACTCGCTGATACCATAGTGTATGCAGATGCCAGCGTAGATAGTAGAACGTCAGCGTGCGGCTATACTC
This sequence comes from Engystomops pustulosus, assembly GCA_019512145.1. Taxonomy (NCBI): domain Eukaryota; kingdom Metazoa; phylum Chordata; class Amphibia; order Anura; family Leptodactylidae; genus Engystomops; species Engystomops pustulosus. The sequence goes on along the minus strand of CM033643.1, from coordinate 59,868,113 downwards.
AAGTATATAACTGTAACTATAGACCTGTAACTTTTTTTAAGAGGCTCCTCTGTCCTCCATTACTTGCGGTATAGGCCTCTGTTTGAACTTGTTATCAGTATAAAAGACACCAGTCACACTCCAAACTCCACTATGATGAAGACCAAAGAGCTGTCGAAGGACACCAGAAACAAGTCCTGCCTCAGGCTGGACCTGCATCTGCAATAGGCAAGCAGCTGAGTGTGAGGAAATCAACTGTGGGAGCAATAACTATAAAATGCAAGACATACAAGACCCCTGATAATCTCCTTCGATCTGGGGCTCCATGCAAGATCTCACCCCGCGGGGCCAAAATGATCACAAGAACGTGGAGCAAAACACCTAGAACCACACAAGGGACCTAGTGAATGACCTGCAGAAAGCTGGGACCAATGTTAGTATCATTATTACCGTATTATACTGCAAAACCAATCAGTGGGACAAATTTTAAAAAAAGGTAATAATGATTTAAAAAAAAAAAATTAAAAATTCCCCAATAGCCTGCCAGCCCCCTGTAGTATTTAGCCTGCCAGCCCCCTGTAGCTTATAGTTTGCCAGCCCTCTGTATCATTTAGCCTGCTAGCCCCCAGTAATATATAGCCTGCCAGCCCCCCTGTAGTATATAGCCTGCAGCCCTGATCCCAATATAATGCCTGTAAGAAAGAAACAAACAGTGCACTCACCTTCCAATACCCCGCCGGTAGGTTCTTTTCTATACAGCGATACTCCGGCATCGGCTCTGTGTCCCGGTCCGTTGCAGGGATTGTTACGTCAGCCACTCGCTGACACCATAGTGTATGCCGATGCCAGCGTACATAGTAGAACGTCAGCATGCGGCTATACTCAAGTATATACGGTATGACGGTGACCTACAAACAAGAAGATTTCTGGCTCTTACAGACCTGTCACTTTTTAAGAGGCTCCTCTGTCCTCCATTACTTGCGGTAAAGGCCTCTGTTTGAACTTGTTATCTGTATAAAAGACACCAGTCACACTCCAAACTCCACTATGGTGAAGACCAAAGAGCTGTCGAAGGACACCAGAAACAAGTCCTGCCTCAGGCTGGACCTGCATCTGCAATAGGCAAGCAGCTGGGTGTGAGGAAATCAACTGTGGGAGCAATAACTAGAAAATGGAAGACATACAAGACCGCTGATAATCTCCCTCAATCAGGGGCTCCACGCAAGATCTTACCCCGCGCGGCCAAAACGATCACAAGAACAGTGAGCAAAACTCCCAGAACCACATGAGGGACCTAGTGAATGACCTGCAGAAAGCTGGGACCAATGTTAGTATCATTATTACTGTATTATACTGCAAAACCAATCAGTGGGACAAATTTAAAAAAAAAGGTAATAATGATTTAAAAAATAATAAATTAAAAATTCCCCAAACATCGCCTATAGATATAAAACTGACATATTTGGTCAAAAAGTTAACATTACCACAACACCGCTAAATATATGGTATTTAGCTAAATATATGGTCATTATAGAACCCACGCGATGAATACAAATTTAAAAAAGAAAAAAGAACCCTGCCAGTGAATATACTGTGTATCAGATCCTTTTGGCTTTTGAATGGAGAGCTCCTGGAAATAATGGAATTTTGTGTAGGATTACTATGTACAATGCTTTCCTATGTAGACTGTAATAATTAGCCATTTTGCTGCTGTGGAATACCCTACTTAGTGGGGCTAAAAAGTGAGACCACTACAACAAGACACAGGGCACAGGACTTCCTTGTCTGTCACTGCCTTCCACTGATCTGCGGGAACTGCTTGGATTGTTACAGCTATCATTATCCTTGTGATACCTTTAAATAAAACTAAGAAAACTCACATAACAAGGAGAGGTTGTCCTGAATAACACTCTCTCTATCTATCTGACTGTATAAATAGTGAGGAACAGGTAAGGCATTTCATTTTATTTTTAACTGTTTCCTGTTGGACCTGATTGAGACATTTGACCTTACGGTAAGTTGAGTGTCTGAAATATGATCACAATTCAAAATCTCTTAAGCCATGTTTGCAGAGCACAACTTTCTACTGTTCCAGGAACGCCAAAGTAGTTGGCAGCTAATCAATTGCTTCTGATAAACACTGAAGATAAGTGATTGGGTGGCAGAGATTTGATGAGGCTGCATCCAATAGATATTGTTCAGCAGTTGTGATTGTCAGCTGTCACTATATGTTGCTACTTACACACAAACAGATTCTGCTCAGGGGTTGCAAACAATCGATCCGTGGTGAGTTTTTGTGTTCTGTATGTCATCAGTGTGTAATCAGTTTAGGAGCCGAATTTCCATAAAAAAAATGTGTCATACATTTTAGAATAATAAAATTTTATAAATGCCTTTGTCAGCATTCTGAATTATTTCAGCAGTTTATTTTAAGTTACCTGGCTCCCTGAAAGCAGCAGGTGATGAGTCCTCTCCCCATTTACTGTCATGTGCATTGAGCAGGCAGGTGAGGAAGGCGGATGGTGTGGAGTAGAAGAACAATGCATGAGGAAACAAAGGCACATACAGGCTGCATCTACCACTACCCCGAGACTCACCACATGCCACTGGCAGGGAGCCAGGTAATGTGAATTAAAGTTATATAAACTACTGAAATGATTCAGATTACTAAACAGAGGCATTTTTAAACCCAGCATAGCATAGACTATTGAAACCTGTCACCAGCTAATAATGACATTACTGTTGAAAAAAAAATTGTGTTAAAGGAAATCTACAATCAAAATCCTTTCTGATAAACAGGCACGATTACTCAGTAATCTTCCTATATTTGTGTTCCATGGCCTCCTTCCTTCTAAAATATATTTTATTTAAAATACCAGAACTCCTCATTGCTCTGGCTTAACAGACTTTTACACTGTGGATGAGCATGTGCAACACCACTGCCAACGTGTAGGCAAAGGAGTTCTTGCGAATAAGGCCCTCTATCTGTTAGATCCAAGAAAAGGCTAGGCCACGGTGGGTGATGTTGCACATGTCTCCCCCGACCCCCTGCTCCCTCTGCACTGCCTTCCGCCCTCTACCTGCTGCAAACTGAGGGCAGCAGTGCATTTTAGCACACAGTTGAAGGGGAGCTTAATCCTGCACACAGTAACAGCCTGTGAAGCTATATCATGAAGGGGCTCTGGTAACACGCCCCATAGCCCTTGGTTTATCATGCCTGATTATTATGGTAGATTTCCTTTATTTAGCGGATCAGCAAATAAATATGCATTCAGATTACACCAGTGTGATATCTTTGTGGTATCAGGCAGGAATAGGACCTGGTCTGAGTATTCTACAACCTCCATATGGATGTGTGAAAAACTTGTGCATGTTTCCATGAAAATTATTGTGTAAGTGTGACATCCGCTAAAAAAACTCATACAGGTAACACACGGACAAAAAAACATTTGTGCCCTTATTGTCTAGTTGTTAGTGTAGACATATCTATCACAGCAGATAATACCATGCAATGCCATCCCAGGATCAAAGCTCTAAAAAACATTTTTAAAAATTGTAAACAATTCCCGTTGGCCCCCATTCTATCCTGTATACTTCACCTGAGCATCTCCTATTTGGGGGAGGGAGAAGGCAGGGGGACATCTCCCTTGTTGCGCCAGCTCCGTCTGTTATGGGCAAGAATATGCTCCCATTACTATGCTTTTGGTTTACCAATATACAGCCCTAGGAATCAACTCAGCACTTTCGGACTTTCCCTGGTACCCAATGGAGCTGGCTGGAGGGCTAAGGTGGTGTTCTTCATGAGGTACATCTGCACGGACGGAGTCCTCTGCGCGTTTCAGCTGAAGGACTCCCATGGCTTACCAAACTCCTTTCACCTCTCATACCTCCACGCCATAAACACCCAGTTCCCTGGTGACTAGTTGGCAGAGAACTCCTTTTCTGTTCCCCCAATCCTGCTAGAGGCCCTTGTTTATTGGTTATATAGTGAGTTACTGTCCAGATGCCTTTCTTGAGTTATACATACATATAACAAAAGCATCACATGATCGGAACAGATGATGAAGACATGGAGTCCAGAATGATCATGTGACTAACCCGATTGCTATGACAACCAGAATAACCATGCATGCGTATGTTGACTAGACGTTCCACGAATGAGGATAGGGGCTTGTTGTACTTACGATGCACACATGAGGAGATGTTTTTTATTGTAAGCACTATTTATAAAACACTAAAATGTAGACTAGACTTATGTGTCTATGTATTAGGTTACTGTGTATTTTCTTAAACATGAGTTTTTGTAAGGGGTAACAAACGTGAAACTGATAATTACGTCACTAAGGGAAATTATGTCATTCTGCATTTTTGTATATATGTGTTTGCATTCACCATATTATTTATGCTTGATAAAGATTAGGTGGGAATCGAAATGTCACGTTTTTATGCCTGGATGATATGTGAATAAAGTGTTTTGGAATTTAAACTCCCCGGTGCTGTGGCTTCCTCCATCGGCAATGCCTGACTTTGGGTTTTGAGCACCAGAACCCCCAGCGAGCACCACCCGTACAAATAAATGATGTGGGATATGGATTGCTGTCTTACTATTCCCTTTCACGTGAGTTACTGTCCACCCACACCATGCAAACACCCGCTCCAGCGTAATTTCGCCCTGGGTTTCCAGACCTCTGTCCTAAGCGCTCAGAGACCTCGGGCCCATTTTTTTACTTACTCTGGTCTTGCCCTGTGGTCAAGGGGTTCTGGGAACAGGTTTGCAAATTTCTGTTTGATAAAATGGGAGTGGCCGTCCCTGACAATCCTAAGCTTTGTCTCCTTCTCGTAGATCCTAAACTGTTCCAATCTACTACATTAAGAGCTTGCCTTACTGAAACCATATATTATGCTAGGAAAACAGTTGCCAGGTTCTTGATTGCTGCTCATGCTCCATTTCTCTGGGACTGGATAAAGGCAGTTAATAATACTCTTCCAATAAAAAAGTGGTTGTTTATTCACAGGAAAAAGGATAAGAAGTTCCACTGGCCAGCAACAGTTAATCTGCTGTGATGGACAGGCCATTGCTCTAATGAGATGGGGCTGAGGTTTTCTGGCCACCTATATATTCCCAGTGCTGGTTTTATTTCCTGGCTAGCTCCTTATTGTCTTTGCTTGCTGTTCTGCTGTATTTCTGGTTATCTGATCTTGACTTACATATTTTGACTATACTTCTGTGTTTCTGATTTTGTGCCGTAGTTGTTATCTCTGCTGTGACTTGAACCTCTGACCTCTCTTTTTATGTTATTTGTTTGTAAGTCTTGTTTTGTGTTCTCACTTTGTTTGTTTGCTGATTTTGATATATTTAGATTTTATTTTCATAATATGGTTAATTGGAAGGCAAGAGTCACAAAACATAAGATGTATATAGAATTTAACCAAGGCTTTGTGTTGTTCTAGGTCATAGCACTCCAAAGTGAACCTGTAAACAGATTTTTGCAACAAAGCCAAAATCAACAGTACCCAAATGTAAGATTATATGTGGCCTTATTCTTACAAACTGATAATGGAACAGCTGAAAGTTATATGATTTACAAATTTTGAGGTTTGTAATTATATACACTCACCGGCCACTTTATTAGGTACACCATGCTAGTAACGGGTTGGACCCCCTTTTGCCTTCAGAACTGCCTCAATTCTTTGTGGCATAGATTCAACAAGGTGCTGGAAGCATTCCTCAGAGATTTTGGTCAATATTGACATGATGGCATCACACAGTTGCCGCAGATTTGTCGGCTGCACATCCATGATGCGAATCTCCCGTTCCACCACATCCCAAAGATGCTCTATTGGATTGAGATCTGGTGACTGTGGAGGCCATTTGAGTACAGTGAACTCATTGTCATGTTCAAGAAACCAGTCTGAGATGATTCCAGCTTTATGACATGGCGCATTATCCTGCTGAAAGTAGCCATCAGATGTTGGGTACATTGTGGTCATAAAGGGATGGACATGGTCAGCAACAATACTCAGGTAGGCTGTGGCATTGCAACGATGCTCAATTGGTACCAAGGGCCCAAAGAGTGCCAAGAAAATATTCCCCACACCATTTTTCCAATCTTCTACTGTCCAATTTCGATGAGCTTGTGCAAATTGTAGCCTCAGTTTCCTGTTCTTAGCTGAAAGGAGTGGCACCCGGTGTGGTCTTCTGCTGTTGTAGCCCATCTGCCTCAAAGTTCGATGTACTGTGCGTTCAGAGATGCTCTTCTGCCTACCTTGGTTGTAACGGGTGGCAATTTGAGTCACTGTTGCCTTTCTATCAGCTCGAACCAGTCTGCCCATTCTCCTCTGACCTCTGGCATCAACAAGGCATTTCCGCCCATAGAACTGCCGCTCACTGGATGTTTTTTCTTTTTCGGACCATTCTCTGTAAACCCTAGAGATGGTTGTGCGTGAAAATCCCAGTAGATCAGCAGTTTCTGAAATACTCAGACCAGCCCTGCTGGCACCAACAACCATGCCACGTTCAAAGGCACTCAAATCACCTTTCTTCCCCATACTGATGCTCAGTTTGAACTGCAGGAGATTGTCTTGACCATGTCTACATGCCTAAATGCACTGAGTTGCCGCCATGTGATTGGCTGATTAGAAATTAAGTGTTAACGAGCAGTTGGACAAGTGTACCTAATAAAGTGGCCGGTGTGTGTATTTACCTGATCTATTAATCTCTCTCCACTTTTAGGGCAGACTGCAGGCCGACATAATGAAGAGAAGTGACAGTGATGGCAATAAGAGCTGCTAAATGTAAATGAATGTTTACCTCCATATAAAATACCTGCAGCTTACAGGCACCCATACACACAAGGTAAATGCAGCATCATTCAATAAGTAGATGTAGCTGCTGCCAGCTCTTTAATTTTCAAAACAAGGTGATCGGAAAGTTGAAATTAAACTTGCCAAATCCTTTTCGTCCTTGACATCTGCCGTAAGTGGTGAGTCTTGGGGGATTCAGAGGGCTTAATGCAAATGAGATGGTTGCTTGAAAATGTCAGTTTTGGAAGACTTATATGCAAGACATTGGAATCCATTCATCATATATTATATGTCAGTTTCTGGAAAATGATTGAAATAATATCAAACAGAAAACACTGTCATACATTATAGTTGTATGCGCAGGAAAAATGCCTTCCATCTCTACCAAGCGTTATAATATGCGTTTGGCATGTTGTAGAGTAATTAAATGCAGTTTTCAACATACCCAGAGCCGGATTATAGGCCACCATCTTGCTCCCAAAGGAGTCTCCATCAGATGACAATGTCTGAATGATAGTGTCAGTCAAACATTTGTATGTTTCACTAGCATCCCGCATGATGCGCCGTTGCCGCTCCCAGATAGTACGGCAGTGCCACAGCACATCATTCCCAGATTCCCAGTCGGCTTGCAGTGACCTGTCTAGTTGTGTAGAGCTGGCCTTTGTACCTGGAGTCCCATACAGTCTCATATGAGCTGACTGTCTCTGGCTTAAGCAATGCTCAGCAGTGGTTTATAGATAGATAGATATAGATGTATTACTGGGTGATTAGTGGCTGTATAAAGGTGTATTGCTGGGGCATATGGCAGTCGCATAAAGATGTATTCCTGGGGAGTTGGCGGCTGTATGTAGTTGTATTACTGGGGGATGAGGCAGCTGTATATAGATGTATTACTGGGGGTTAGGATGGCTATATATAGATGTATTACTGGGGGATGAGGCAGCTGTATATGCATGTATTACTGGGGGTGAGGTGGCTGTATATAGATGTATTACTGGTGGTGTTGGCGGCTGCATATAGATGTATTGTAGGGGGTGAGGCGACTGTATATAGATGTATTGCTGGGGGATGAGGTGGCTGTATATAGATGTATTAGTGGGGGGTGAAGCAGCTGTATATAGATGTATTACTGGTGGTGTTGGCGGCTGCATATAGATGTATTACTTGGGGTGAGGTGGCTGTATATAGATGTATTACTGGTGGTGGCTGCGTATAGATGTATTGCTGGGGCATGAGGCACTATATGTAGATGCATTACTGGGGTTGAGGCAGTTGCATATGAATGTATTACTGAGGAGATAGTAGATAGTGAGCAGAAGGATTTGTATGTATGCTACATCCTACCAGACTTTGGGCCAGGGGCCCCCACCAACCTTAATGGACATGCCATTATTATTTCTGTTCATTATGCCATTTTTGAGATAGATCAATAGTAATATGAATGCTAATGAGACAGTTGGTGCATCCAGGATGTTTTGTCCAGCCCTTGAGTCCTACTTTTCCCACCTAAACCATTTCCTTCTTTCTTCCAATGTTGCCCTGTGTGTTCCACAAGACAAATCTCCTGCTCATCTAATGGAGAGGGTAGTGGCTCAGGCAGTCACCCGGATGCTGAGGACACTCCTTAAGTGAAACAACTGCCCCACTAACATATATATTAAACTGGAAATTTCTTAAAAGCAGTGTAATAGAAATACATAATAAGGGTAATTATAACAAAGGCAAATTATAATAGGGGGGGGGTTCATAGACTTCCTTTAAGAGGCTTATACTTCTAAGTAAATAAAGCACCAGGCTCTCCACTGCAAAGGAGAAAAGTAAATCCACATAACATATCCAATTTTAGGCCAGGAAAAACTGACATTTTTATTCTTTTTGATGGCCAAGTTTAGTTCTTGTGCCATCCTTTTTTATTTATCCTATACTTATATCTATAAAATATAGTTTATGAGGGTTTTGTGAATAAAAATGGCTTAGACTAGGACGTGCTCTATTTTTCACATGAACAGACATTAGATCCACTAAAATTGTGAATAAGAAAATATTGAATTTATAGTTGGCTTTTTCACATGAAAATTAGTTTTCTTGTGACAAAAAGCACAAGCTTAAGACAGGCCCTGTCGATCTTTTATTTTATATAAAAGTAAAAAAAACATAACAATACATAACACAAACCAAACCAAACATAATGTACAATATATACAATAACTTACCTGCTGGTCCAGCCACATTCACACCTAGCAAGAACAATAACTTAAAATGCACCGAAATGAATAAACACCAAATACCACAACCCCCACCCAACCGATTATCACAACCTAAACCAAACCAATAAACAAAGACAATACACACCCACAAATAAACATAAATGACTATAAATATACATAAACCCACCCCACAACCTTTTTTTAAAAAAATCTCCTTCAATGTACATATATGGGACCCTTAAGGCTTAAGCAAAACTGTAATTTTGAATGTGGCACTTGGAACTCCATGAACAATTTCCCTGTTGTTATGCTTCATGGCAGCATGTAAGAGAATGGTTTAAATGTGGGACTTGCATTTTGCAAGGGCCACAAACTATCCACTAGTGAGGAGAACCCTCATGCACTACGTATTGCATGGGATATGAAGAAATGACATGCAATAACCCTTATGTTTTAAGAAACTTTTGTCTGTTTGTTTAAAGCTGGCCATGAGCATTAGATATATGTCACCCAAAGTGACCAATGACAAAAATCAGATCGAAAATGTAGCAGAAAAAAAGATATGCCTTTCATTTTTTTAATTGCTCCAGAAAGTACTTTGTTCCAGCTGATGAAAAGAAAATAAGTGTGATAATATTACACAAGTTCTACATTTTTTTTCTTTTTTAATTGTGGCCCACATCCTCTCATAAATTACTTCACCAAATTTCATTTATAGATAAGCAATCAACATTCCCCAAATTTCATACTTCAGGACGAATGCTTATCCTGCTCCCCTTCTGTGTGTGCTCTGTTCCATAAATAAGAAATGGCAATGAAAGTAGATGCTGCGGCCGCTCCCCATGTGTGATTTGCCATGTCCCTTAAAATGGCTGCTTAAGATCATGGCAAACTATACTTCAAAGTCAGCCATAATTCATAAATTTCAAATGGTTGTCAATGAAACAATGATTGTTGCCTTAGATACCTTTGGGGTATCGAGCACCAAGGATTTTGGGGTTGGGAAGCAAAGCTCACACCTTGGTACAGGGTGATCACAAAGGGGGCAGGATTAGGTAGAGATTTCAAAAGAGGATACCAGCATCTACTCTTGGTCAGTCTTGGGAAATCTATCTTCACTGGAAGGCTACCTGAATCGTGTTTGCTGAGTTCCCCAGCCGAATAGTTCTAATTATCCCATAGTAAAGTTATTTGTTTTTTTTTTATATCATTTTATTTTCGGAACTGTTTGTAAGTAATGGATGTATATTGTTCTATAACCTTATCAACCCGATAAGTGATAAGTGTGGACTGTACTTTTTTGTATATTAAATTTTAAAACTTCTAGCCTTAGAGAATCTGAGTTTCTGAACAGATTTTATTATTTTGTTATAGAAAAACATATTTAGTAATTGTATGTCCTGTGTGATTTACCAGCGTGAGTTGTCTGTGCACAAAAGGTGCCTACGACCTTCTTAGTGAATTGTGGGTGGTGGTGGCAGTTGTGTGAACGCTGAGAGTGAAAATACACCCTTTTGGATAGTTGGATGGGATTTATGTTGCAAATTGGGAGGCTCCCTAGAGTAAGTTTACCCCGTGACTGGACCAGAGAGCGGGGGTTCATCACAATAAGCAACAGCTTATTCTCTTGTCTCTATTTAAAACATATGTATATCATGCTCTTCCAGCCTGGGTGTGCACGCCAAAGTTGGAGTAAGGAATTGTTGTTGTTTTCTTAGACAGGGATTTGCATTTTGTGGGCTATAATATATAACTGGATAATAGTACTGGAGACCCCCCCAGAGCAGACCTATTACAATGGAGACACCCCAGAGCAAATGTATAAAACTGGAGACCTCCAGAGTAGACCTATTATAATGGAAACACCCCAGAGCAGATATATAATAGTGGGGACCCCCAATGCAGATCTTTAATACAGTAGACCCTTAGAGCAGACACTAATACTGGAGACCTCCAGAGCAGACCTACTATACTGGAGACCCCCAAGAGCAGATGTATAATAGTGGAGAAACCTAATGCAGTCATATAACACTGGAGACTTCAAGAGCAGATGTATAATAGTAAACATCCTAGAGCAGACCCATAATAAAGGAGACTCCTGGAACAGACGTATAATAGTGGAGACCCCTAGGGCAGACCTATAATACTGGAGACCACCATAGCAGCCACATAACACTGGAGACCCCTGGAGCAGATAGAGACCCCCAGAAAAGATGTCTAATAGTAGAGACCCCCAGAGCAGGCACTAATACTTGAGTCTCAAAGAGCAGGCATATAATAGTAGAGACTCCCAGAGCAGCCATATAATAGTAGAGACCCCCAGAGCAGGCACTTATACCGGAGTCTCCCAGAGCAGGCATATAATAGTAGAGACCCCCAGATCAGACAAAAAAAACCCAAACAAATGATCACTTATGCAGGCTCCATTCATTCTTTCCTCTCCTCCTCTGCTCAGGCTTCTGATGCTGCCTGTATTTGCCGGCGTTAGGACCCAATGCAATGCAGCACCTGAAGCAGGAGAGGGTCCTAGCTGTGAGTGCAGTACAACAGACATGTCCTCACTGCTCGAGTCCCCTCTCGCTCCGGGCACTGCACTACCCTGTGTCCTAATGCTAGCACTTACAGCCAGTGTCAGAAGCCAGGGCAGATCAGGACATGCCGGGAGGGGTGAGCACTTGTCTTACATGCTTAGCATTGCCTGGTCTCCTGTACCAGTGATGGCAGTGCTCATTGGTCTTCCGTGTAGTAATGTGCGGGCTCCAGGTTGTGAAACTCTTATCTACTGTATCTTTAAACTTCTTTTTTCTGGTGATCCTAAAACCGCTCTCACCTGTTGTTTGTATCACGATTACCTCACTTATTTCTGGGGAAAAAAGGATTATTACGCTCCTCATTTCACTAGAATATACTCTTGAATTTGATGACTCAACAGGCGATTGCAGTTTTAAGGGCATAGTGAAGTATAGGTTGTAGACATGCTGATCTGTTTCCTTGAGTAATAAGTACCTCATACAGATTGCTCCATAGTACAATATTTATTCTAAATTAGGTTAATGGGTCATCATCATTAAAAGATATTTTTATGTTATGTAGTGTCGCACAAATTGATAATAACATTAGAGAATGTTGTCCGTGCAGTGTTGTCGGGCAACTCCCTGCACAACAATTTGGGTATGTAAGTTTCTGTTATAAAGTCGGCGGGTATGTGTTTATTCTTAGAGCACATTACTGTGGGCATGGCTTATGTTATACCGCATGAAATGTCTCATTAATTGGAATTTCAGGTGGTTATGTGGTCATGGTATCTCCAGAACCGAAAGGAAAAGAATGGATACATAGCAACTTACACTTCTTAGTAAAAGAAAGGATCCTTGTTCAGACTGTTAAGCATTACCTTCAACCCTCCTTAGAAATAGGAAATCAGTCTCAGATTAGTAAAGATGAAAAGTGTCTGGCATCAGTGACCAGTGAGATGACGGCCATTGTCATGAAGGCTGGTTGCAGAACTGTCCCATTCAAGTGGTTGGGACTGAGCTGCAATACCAAGCTCAGCTGCATTACACTGTACGAACATACACTCACCGGCCACTTTATTAGGTACACCTGTCCAACTGCTCGTTAACACTTAATTTCTAATCAGCCAATCACATGGCGGCAACTCAGTGCATTTAGGCATGTAGACATGGTCAAGACAATCTCCTGCAGTTCAAACCGAGCATCAGTATGGGGAAGAAAGGTGATTTGAGTGCCTTTGAACGTGGCATGGTTGTTGGTGCCAGAAGGGCTGGTCTGAGTATTTCAGAAACTGCTGATCTACTGGGATTTTCACACACAACTATCTCTAGGGTTTACAGAGAATGGTCCGAAAAAGAAAAAACATCCAGTGAGCGGCAGTTCTGTGGGCGGAAATGCCTTGTTGATGCCAGAGGTCAGAGGAGAATGGGCAGACTGGTTCGAGCTGATAGAAAGGCAACAGTGACTCAAATCGCCAACCGTTACAACCAAGGTAGGCAGAAGAGCATCTCTGAATGCACAGTACGTCAAACTTTGAGGCAGATGGGCCACAGCAACAGAAGACCACACTGGGTGCCACTCCTTTCAGCTAAGAACAGGAAACTGTGGCTACAATTTGCACAAGCTCATCGAAATTGGACAGTAGAAGATTGGAAAAACGTTGCCTGATCTGATGAGTCTCGATTTCTGCTGTGACATTCGGATGGTAGGGTCAGAATTTGGCATCAACAACATGAAAGCATGGATCCATCCTGCCTTGTATCATTCAGGCTGGTGGTGGTGTTCATGGTGTGGGGAATATTTTCTTGGCACTCTTTGGGCCCATTGGTACCAATTGAGCATCATTGTTGCTGACCATGTCCATCCCTTTATGACCACAATGTACCCAACATCTGATGGCTACTTTCAGCAGGATAATGCGCCGTGTCATAAAGCTGGAATAATCTCAGACTGGTTTCTTGAACATGACAATGAGTTCACTGTACTCAAATGGCCTCCACAGTCACCAGATCTCAATCCAATAGAGCATCTTTGGGATGTGGTGGAACGGGAGATTCGCATCATGGATGTGCAGCCGAGAAATCTGCGGCAACTGTGTGATGCCATCATGTCAATATGGACCAAAATTTCTGAGGAATGCTTCCAGCACCTTGTTGAATCTATGCCACGAAGAATTGAAGCAGTTCTGAATGCAGGGGGTCCAACCCGTTACTAGCATGGTGTACCTAATAACATATATAAAAGTTCATGATGGTGGAATATCTTGCAAAATACAAATCAGAGTGAAAAAGTAAAAATATACCTTTCAAATATTTTTTTAAAAATCTATCCAATCATAACAAACTCGGGCCTCTTACTGCTACCCCCAACCCCTGGGAAGCAACTTAAAAATAGAAATGGCACTGTAATTGTCAACAATCAAAATGTGTGCAAAAATCCAAAATCTGAAAATAGACTTATGCAATATTTTTCTAACAGTTATCCAATGTTACCAAGTTTGAGCACTTCAAGTAGAGCATTCAATATTTGCAAACTTTGTAGACAGCAATAAAAATCCTCCTCTTCAGAGGGGAGGAGAATTAAGTTAATAAAGCTCTCTTGATGTATTACAGGCAAGGGAACGCATTAAAGCAGCACCCTGAAGAGAGCAGAAAACCTGGTCCTTGGCTGAATGTAGTTTCTACATACAAAATTAGATACCCCCACCGCACTCCCGGGCGGTGAAAATACAGGGTTAACTTTAATACTATTGAATACATTTTTAAGAAATATTTATCACATATTTTTTTAATGGGTAAAAAATTGTTAAAAATTGAGCATTTACGACAAATGCCCTCATTTTTAAGCAACTTTTTACCCATTTTAATTTTTGTCGATAACAGCACCGTCCGTCAATTAAAATGACTTGAATTGTAGACTGAATCAATGTAATTTCTCTTAAGGAATTTCTCAAAGGAAATTGTCATTCTGACCCACACTAACCTGCACATTAGTGAAGCTGCAGGCACATATTTTGGTTAAACATATACTGAAATGGATGGATTATAACTATAGATTCTTATCTTTGCTAATAAGCCACTCGGCGCTTCTCTCTACGTCACAGAGCTTGGGCATTAGCAATATGGGAGGCATGCACAGTGCCGTCCCTGCCTCCCCCCACCCTCCCTTCTTTGCTCCTGAGAGCCGGTGAATTCACCGAGCCCTCAGGAGCATTAGGGCATGCGCACCGCTGACGCGAGGAGACTGCTGAAGTCTCGCGATAGCACAAGACTTCTGGATAGTATATGTTTAACCAAAATATGTGCCTGTACTAGCTAAGCTCCACTTATGTGCAGGTTAGTGTGAGTCAGAATGACCATTTCCAAGTGGTAGGTTTCCTTTAAGGAAATAGAAAATGTGGTTCCTATTTAAGATTTTAAAGTTTCTGTCTGCCCCACCACTAGAGGGTGGGTGTAGGCTGGCAGAGTTTGGTATCATTGAATAGATTTTTAAAAAATATTTGACAGATGGTCTGTCTTCCGATCCGATGTGTATTTTGTGAGATATTACACCGCTTGACCTGTACATATATTTATTATACAGATGGAAGTCATGCGCTGATTTTGGGACCCTGCATACGGTATAGCACAGTGTATAAGTGTATTCCATGTTCTGCTGCAGTCTTCTCTTTAGCTAACTCATATCTGTGTTTTCATGGCGTGCTGACTGTGCAGGAAATGTTTGCAACACATTGTTTTTCCACATACTTCCACGGGAAACGGTGACTTCTCTGAACTTGTCTATAAACCCTTCCTTTGTTAGGTAAGAAAAAGTGTTTCATATTGCGCTCTTTCTTGCGGTGTCTATTGTACCTCTGATGTAGACAAACATCAGCCTTCTAGCTACAACATCAAGACTAGTCCAGCAGGTTTCTGGCTCATAATGCCAAAAGTAACTATATTTACAAGGCTCTGTCTTACAGAGTGCTACAAATATAACTATGGAAATTCAAGTGTACCTTAAAAAAATAGAACCATTGTGTATTTCTTCTACTTGGTACATTACATGCATCAATGTTCCCCACTGGTTCTATGTTTGTACATGATTTTCATTCCTGAAAATGTAATTTATAGATTGTAACATGTTAAAAAACACAACTATCCAAGTGGATTATAGAAGCTCAGATGCAGTAAGGCGTGTCAGTTGAAGGTCAACAAAATTCTTAGAATTCACCATAAATAAATCAAAAAAATAAATAAAATGCCTAAAAAAACTCTATCTTTGATATAAAAACATGGCCGTAGGAATCTTTTTATTCCAACAATGATCTGAACATTAGACTCCCTAACATGGATTATCACAATGGAGCACACTTATCATAAGTCCGGCTTTGTCCATCAGTTTTTTTGGGACTTTTCTTGGCTTTTCTTCTGGTCAGATGTATCTTAGCGGCTTTTCCTTATTGATACATGTGGCGTTTGGCCTTAAGTAAAACAAAAGTTGCAATCAGATCCAAGCTAATTTTTTTTAAAAAAGGTCAAACTTTCACATCTGGATTCAAGTAATAACTCAGGGAACACTGCAGAAAACTAGACAATGGTGAACTTTGAAGAGAGACTGTTTTAGGCACCACAAAAAGGTCGCAAATGAACACAAGTACCATAAAAAGTTTCAAAAATTAAAAAAAGGAACCCAAAAGTTTGATACATGTGCCCCAATAGGTGTTTTGCTTCTAATGAATTGTCTGCAGAGTTTGAAGATTATATGTGATACCAAGGTATCACCTAGGCTGCATCACGTATGAAAAGTCGCCGGCTGTATTTTGTTCCCCGCCCTTGGCCCCTCTGCCGGTCGCGCCCACTCCCCTGCCAGCCACGCCCCTCAAGCGTGGAGGTAGCGGAAAGGGAAAAATAATTGCAGGTGCTAGAAATAAGTTAGCATGTGCGATTATTTCAGGCTACAGAAGCCCTAATAATTACACCCCCTTTATCCTTATAGTACATGCCTGGAGGGGTTGGTCGGAATGGAAACTGTACTTTGGTCAAGGTTATTTGGTGCAGTTAGTAGTGAAATGAAATATTGGAGATCTCTTTCCCCATGAGGTGAGGAGAAGCGGTTACAGCTGTAGTTTTGCAATCATCCTGTTTCGCCTCACGTCTTGTCAGATCTCCAAGTTGAGTGATACAATATCTGTTTATGTGTTTTAGTAGAGAATTCAATAGGCATTTTCTTTTCTGAATCAGTTTCCTGCACTTTTTAAAGGTGTCAATTGTCTACTGCACCAATGACTGATAATATACAGATAGGGCGTGGATGTGTTCAAATAATATTCTAAGGTTTACGCCTTCAGCTACCTTTCTATACTAACCCTATCTCTGCAGAGTTAACCTTTGGTCATAAACATTAGCTGTCTTATTCCAGTTACCTGCACTCTATAGCAAGTAGCTTTCATTTCTTACTGTTGTCTATCAGGGTTTCATTTTCCTGTAAGCCTACAAGCAATGCCAGGGACACCTGCCAGATTTCATTCCTTATTACTATTATTACTATTGTAAGTGAAACTAAGCTAGTATGTGAGTTTTGTAAACTATAATATGAAAATATATTAAGGTTATAAACCTGGTCTGTTGTATCATGAATAGCTTTGGTCTCTACTCTGAGGAATCAGTGATTTTTTTCATGAGTGGACAGGCACAGTGTAATCTCAGATGAACAAAATGACTGCACAATACTGTTCATATAGACATCATGTGAGGCAAAAATTCTTCTATAAGTTTATCTCAAACCAATCTTCTACAGGTTTCCGGCAGTTGTCGCACACCATCTTGCCGGGTCGTGTGTGGTCTATTGCCCAGGCATATGAGTTTTAGCATAGCCTGCTGTAATTTCCCCATGGCTTTGGTGGTGTGGACGCTGCACCGGCTGGAGGAGGAAGCAGAGCAGGAGTATTGGTCATCCTCTTATAAAAGTTCTTGGGAATTGTGAAACTTTTCTCTGCTACTGGGGCAGGGACAAGTTGATGGGCCATGGAATTCCATCTAGAGGATCCATCATACAGCATGGTTGACTGCTCCATGAATTGCTACTTTGAAGGGGGTGAGGTGAAGGGTAATTCAAACTAAGGATGAGCTTGGCGAAGATATTCCCAAGGAAGTCGATTGATTGTCTACCATGTTATGATGTTCTCACTCTCATTCTTATGAAGCGCGGAGGGTTCTGTTATTGTGCAGCTAATACAATGGCGACATCTAAACGTGACTTATTATCTCATTAGCTTGGTTTATGGATATATAGTTATTTATTTGGGTAACCATTGTGTAAGGAACATAAAATGATAGATCTGTGTGAATTTTCTGCAGTTTCCTTTGCTGCATATTTTGGTGAATATACACATGTGGGGTCTGTATGATCTCCTCACATCTTACTGTTTTAGGGAAGTATATTTTCTTTATATAAGTAGACTGGATTTGTACATATTTTAGAGGAAATTTTGAATGTTAATTGCCAAATGCATCGCCTAGTTGTCTGCTTTCAAAAATATATAGGTTTAATGGCGCCTTTACTTTTTATTCTGTTTTATTGATATATTTTGCAGGTAGTGACTGTAAAAATTTCTAGCTGAAAAGAATATATATAGTTATTACAGTTTTAGTAATATTATGTGGATTTATTTATGTGAACATATCAGTATGGGACATTTGTG
This sequence comes from Engystomops pustulosus, assembly GCA_019512145.1. Classification (NCBI taxonomy): domain Eukaryota; kingdom Metazoa; phylum Chordata; class Amphibia; order Anura; family Leptodactylidae; genus Engystomops; species Engystomops pustulosus. Next base: position 59,849,927 of record CM033643.1, on the reverse strand, counting down.
AACTCTGCACATGTCCATGTATTACATTTAGGAGATGTGAAGGTAAATAGTTTCTGTTTGGAGCACATTTTTTGCCATCAAAGTCAAATTTTAAGTATTTTTTTGTAAAATGTTTCATTTAGAATCAAAGTTGCATGAAGGCGCCTATGTCTATAAACTCTTTGATGCTATTTTGAAAATGGGGCAAGTGTCTGCTTTCAGAAAATATTGGTCCCTCTCCCCAATGGGCCTCACAAGTCTAATCAGCCTACCAGTAATTTTTTGGAGTGTGGGAGGAAACCGGAGGACCCAGAGGAAACCCACACAGACACAGAGCGAACTTACAAACTCTTAGCAGATGTTGACCAGCTGTAGTGCTAACCACTGAGCCACCATGCTGCCCATCAATCTCCCTATCAGCTATCTATCTCCTATAAAATTCTCCAAAATTACAGTTTGTTTTACCATACTAAAGGGAGCCGACTGTGACTGGTCATAAAATAGTTTTATTTTGGGGCCCCACTTTTAGTTTTGCTCAGGGCCCCACTTTGTCTAGAACCGGCCCTGTGTGGGAGAAAACCGGAGGACCCGGAGGAAACCTATGCAAACACGGAGAGAACACACAAACTCTTTGCAGATGTTGACCCGTGTGGGATTTGAACCCAGGACCCCAGCCCTGCAAGGCAGAAGTGCTACTCAGGTGCACTCAGCCACCGTGCCACCCAACTGTGCAGTGTCCTGTGTCACAGATTGAGCACACTACCATGGACAGGCTTAGCTTCTCTGCTAAACAGCAGAATCTACACTTTAATTTATTACATTTCCAGGACCACTATTTTGCAGGGAAGAAGAGACTCCTAGCATTATCTATCCATGGCAGTGTGGTCAGCCGGTGACAAAGGACACTAAACTACTGTGGATTACAAGAAGGTCTATTGACAACTTTGTAGAATGGAGGGAGAGCAACATTCTTATTCTTAATGTGGACAAAACAAAGGAGATGGTCATTGATCTACATGGGAACAAAACAAATTGCTACCCTATCAAAATCAGGGGCCATGATCTTGAACAGGTGAGCACTTACAAGTACCAGTATGTAATCATGGGCAACAAACTAGAGTGGACAACAAGCAGTGAAAAGATTTACAGAAAGGCATGGTCTCAGAAAACAAAAACACGATAGCCACCATCATATTTTATGCTGTATTCTGTTGGGGAGGTAGCATAAAGGGAGACACAAAAATAAAGGGGTTTATTTACTAAGGTTCCGCAGATCGCACTTTCGTCGGATTTTCGAAGTTATCGGGATTTGCGCCGCTGTTACAGGTATTAAACAGGGGATTGTGTTGCACGTGACCGGATTGTGGTGCGGCTGCGCTGGCTTTCATGTGGCAGAAAGCAGGGGGCGTGCCGTCGGACGATCCAACTCATTCGTGCTGAGCGTGGGATTTGAGATACGAATTGTGTCACAAGACATAGCACTTACATGCACCAAAAAGAAGAAGGTGAACTCCGGCGGGGAAGCGACACATGCAGGGTATTGGGCGTACAATCTTAGTGAATCGCGGCACAGCGCATTCCCGTCGGACAATGCACTTTTGTGGAACGCAACAGGACGGGTAAGTAAATGTGCCCCACACTGTCCAAGATCATCAAAAAGGCACATGGGGGAGCTTCAACACAGTATGGGAAGAAAATTCTGTTTCACCAAACTAGGGGATTAATAAAGTTGTGTCATATTGTACCATATGACCGTCTTTTACATGTTCTATAAATCTGGAACAACAATTGCCAGATGTAGCAGATTTCCCTGAATTTTGACAAATTCCTGATGGTTTTTCCAATGTAACACCTTTTACATGGGCACATTAGAATGTAAACAACAAAAGTGATCATACATATGATGAAGTCTTACTTTTTCCTGTATCTTAGAAGGGTAACCTTGTGAGGTTTGCCATTTCCTCTGAAATGCTCTTTTAATTAAGGGTGCAGGATAACCTCACTTGCCCAGCCAAGTCTTTAAAGGGGCATTCCCACAAAGACAAGATTCTTAACCCCTTAAGGATGTAGCCAATTTGTCCATTAATGCTCAGCCCATTTTATGCAAAAAATGTGACCAGTGTCTTTCTGTGGTAATAACTTTTCAATAGTATAATTTTGCTGATGAGTTAGTTTTTTTAGATTTTCAAGAGATTTGAAAAAAGCAACATTTTTGGTTACCAATTTAGTTTGGAAATGCCATATAAAGGCTTATGTGCTATAAACCCCCACAGGTAACATCATTTTATGTTTGTTAACCATTCAATTCTTTTGCAGGAATCAAACAAAAGTGAATTGAAATTTTTACATTTCAATTTTTGGATAATACTACTGCATATTATGCTATTGATCCAGCTTTATTTTAAAAGAAACCTACCATTGCTCGCGTGATGAAATCATGCGAGCACACCACCCTGTAGGCTATTTAATCCTGATGGCGGCGCATATTTTGGTGCCGGTGCTACCCCAACGTCATCAGCCGTCTGTTGATGGCTTCAGATTGTTGCCTCCATCTTTCTACCCGCCCTCCCACAGGTAACCAAGCTCTCTGCACTTATCGCCGGCCGGCTGTGTGAGAGTTAGTGTCTGCGAATGCATGATAAGTGCCGAGAGCTCGGTGACGTCGCGGGTAAAAAGACCGAGGCGTGAATAATTAACAAACGAAAACCCTTGACAGACATCTGATGACGTGGGGGGAGCACCGGAGGGCTAATTTACATATGTGAGTTAATCGTTTTTTTGGCTAAACTAAAGATCGCTATGCCTAACCAAAGTATGTGCCGGCATCAGGATTAAGTAGCCTACAGGGTGGTGTGCTTGCATGATTTCATCATGAAAACAGTGGTAGGTTTCCTTAAAATAGTTGTTAGGGGCAGTCATCTTATAAAATATGCCAGCAATATATAATCAGTTTTAATTTCTGTAACTTTAGCGTTTTTTTCACTTGTAAGAGAGAAGGAGGCGCTATTTCACTGCTCGCCTCAGGCAGCAGAATAGCTAGGTGCACCCCTGGGTGAATGCTTAGAGTCGCCAAGATAAGTAAGGAAAATATTGAGAAAACAATATTCTATCCTCCAGCCGATAGATGTAGTAAACTTTAAATTACATCATTATACAATGTGTAAACATGATGGGATCGATAACAGGGCATAGATATATTAAAGTTGAGATGCTATTTGTTCCGGGCCTTTGCTGAAAGGAATATGAGCACAGTATAAATGAAAGAAGCATGGAATGGGATATACAACGACATCAGGGGTGCCGTGTTGGAAAGGGTTTTTGCCAGAGTGTATCTTCCAGTAAGTAAGTGCATTGAGTAAACGGTTAATAGGTCATAACTACTATTTTATCTAGCTGTAAAGATATGCAATAGAAATCTTTTTAAAAAGGTGATTGCAAGGCACTTTTCACACTTGCGTTGCAGATCACGTCAGAGTGTAATGCGTAAAAAAGTGACAATTTTGTCTGCCTTTTTGGTCAGTTTTTTGTACGAGTCATTTTACATTTTTCATGCATGTGTTGTTTGCGTTTTTACTGCGTTTTTCATGAGCGTTTTTCAATCTGCTCCCTTTCTGTACTGACTTACCAGATTATCTACAGTTCTAAGAAACGAAAGCTAGTGAGAATACACATCTAAAAACACAGACATGGAGACTATATTTAAACTTTTATTTATACTACTATTAATCTACGAATATGCAGGTTACTATACCTTATTATAAGAGCTTCAGCGGCCACATGTGGTGTTGTCCAGGCATATTAGATTTTATGCCATTTACAAATTAGTGTCATTTAGCATAAAAAGTAGAAAAATAAGAACAAAAGGAGTCTCCTATTTTATCAACCTTGGTGACATAGCTGTGGCCCTCTATGACCATAGGAAGTCTTGCTCCACATAAGGTCACCTTTGCCTCTTCTTAGCTGTACCTCACAGGTTAACATTATATTTCTTGTGGATGTATAGCTCTGAGATTTTGAATTCTACTGTATTTGACCTGTTGCCATCCAGTGGAATTCTCATTCTTGTAATCTGATTTACTGTCTGTCGTTAATAAAAGGAATTATAAAAAAAAAAAATTGCAGAGATCAGTTGCCCAGTACATGGGGGTAACTACTGATATAGTGGCCATAGTGGGCTCTTAGGTGCCAGGGGGCCCAGCAGCCAAGAGGGGTCAGCATGGGAAAGTGATGAGTAAGGGATGCCCTTTGCTGCTACTATAATACACTGCAGACTTTTCACCTACCTAATGAATGGCAATTTTTTGAATTTCCGCCCAGGTGCATGTTCTTTTTGTATTATTGTAGACGTTTTAAACCAATGTTGCCAAATTTTGTAATGCAATTCATGTTTTTTTAGGATACTGTATGTGTTGCATTACTTGTAAAAACCACAGTTTCTCTCCTGTCATGTGCACAAAGTGTTTGGAAGGAAAAAGTAAATCCAGCTGATTTAGCAACTTTAAATTTCACTTCCTTTATGATAATACCAGAGCAAAACTTCCAAACTTTGGAAATTCAGCATTACCAGACTGTCTTATTCTGAACCTATTTACTCTGCTCAGAAATATAAAATTCAAAACAGAAAAAAACATAAATTTATGGTGCCAAAATCTTGTGCCATTTTATCATGATGGTAGACATCTAACATTCACATGTCAATGTGATGAAGTGGAGTCCAGTGCAGCCTTTCTGTTATATTCAGGAATTTCCGCTATTTGAAGAAAAATGTGTTTAATAAAATATGTAAATGAGCCTAAGGGGCTCTGCAATATATGTTCCCAATATATTTTTGCAAGATAGATGTTTACTTTGAATTGCACCTTTTTCACAGCTTATTATTGGGCAAACTTGAGACTTTCTAGGCGCAATTTTATACCTCCTCCAGGCATACTCATATTCTGGGTTTGTGCAATCTTTGTCCATGGAGCCTGAAATTGTCACAAACACTGGTGCAAAGAGAGAGACACATATAACAGACAACCAGAGCCAAAGATGTATTATGTAGGAGCATAAACAAGAAAGACATACAAGAAAAGCCACAGACAAAAAACAAGGACGTATGTCGCATCCTCTGCTTAGTGGTTGATCCATGAAATCACAAACCACCCCCAGCTGTGTGCTTCTATCCTAATAGTTTTAAGGCCAAAGAAACCCTTTATGATTGCAACCTTAAAGACTTGCAATGAAAGGCCCTAAGAGGTATTTATTGTGAGGCTGTATACTGCTTTTTCTATGGTAATATATCCCAGAACTGTTTGACCTCTGCCACTTGACCCTCTTCTGATTCCGCTCTAGTGCTGCATTGTGCATACTTACACACATGAGCAGATATGTTCTAAATATAGTGGTAATATTACATCCCTATACCCAAGAGTCCAAACCACTTTTGATACACGACTTGCTGACTTTAGAGGCAGCTTATTGACATTGTATGATGTTCTTTAATCTATGATCTACTACAACACCTAGGTCTTTTTTAACAACGGGCTCTCCCAGATTTACTCCCAAAGGACATGTGTTGCCTGTGGATTATTAGCCTTCATGTGCATAACCTTACATTTATCCACATTGAACCTCATTTGCCAAGAGTGGATGACCAAACACTCAGTTTGTCCAAGTCACCTTTGTTTAAGTGTTACACGAACCATAGCAGGACCTGCAGTGGCTGCCGCTCTGGTTGTGATGTTACTGCTGGCCCTCTGTAGACATACAGTCCAGAAGTAATGAGGGGCACAGCACTGGACCGGGGCACCAGAGAGGGTAAGTACAAATGCTTTCTTGCACTCCCTCAGCTCGGACAACACATATGTTATGTAAGTAGCAACATGTGTTCTGGCTTTTAATATTAAAGGAAACAATTCAACAAAAGAAATATATACTTCCATAAGAACAGCTCACCACATTGTCCAGACAGTCCTCAGTTTCCCAACTCCAACAGCTCCAGCATGGACAACATAGGCCACAGGTGCACACAGAGCAGAAATCACGAAGAGATATCCAGCTGGACGCAAAGAGTCGGTTGATAGGTAAAAATTCCAGATTTTATTTAATCCATTTAAAAAACAACAATAAACAGCACAGCACGTAGGACGGATAAAAGGACATGAAGGCTACAATTATTCATGGCTTCTGCGTTACTTACTGCAGTCTTGCCTTATAAACCTGACTTCCAGATCACATGGTCCCAGAAACAAATTTAATTCTTACCATGGTAGAAACATTTAATAAAAGCAATGCACTTCATGAATAACACATAGGGGCAGATTTACTTACTCGGTCCATTCGCGATCCAGCGGCACGTTCTCTGCGGTGAATTCGGGTCTTCCGGCGATACACTAAGGCAGTTCCTCCAACGTCCACCAGGTGTCGCTGCTGCGCTGAAGTCCGCCGAGGTCCGCCGGAGTTCACGATCCTATTCCTGGTGGAGGTAAGTGCATGCCGTCACGTGCATGCCGGCGCCGATGCGCCACAATCCGTTCACGTGTGGCAAAAACCCGGGGCAATTCAGGAAAAATCATCGCAAAACGGAAATATTCAATTGACAAGTCGGGAAAACGCAAATCGGGCCCTTAGTAAATGACCCCCATTATGTACAAAACCGCATGAATTTTAACAAAATGGATTAAGTCTTGTTTTTTTATTAAGACCATATGGAATTCTGGTTTGCAATGTAAAAATCCAAAAAGTTTCATGATTTAGGAGAATTCGTTTAAGAATAAACCCCTTTTTGGTTTAATGATTTTTTCATTTCCCCTACACCTAAGAGCAATGTAATCAACCGCATTGTCTGTATTAGCATCAGATAGGAGTCTTCTGATGCATGTTTTGAGACTATTGGTAGTTCACCCAACATAATCAGTGCAACAAGAGGTGCACCAAATTGGGGTCGTTAATATTAAAGGGGTTGTCGGATAGGGCCATGAGATCATGCGCAAGCTGCCCCGTTCATCTATGGAGCTGACGGAGATAGCTGAGCACTGTACTTGCTAGATGGGACATCCCCTTTAATAATGATGACTAACAATGTCACACACATGCTGCTATTAAGAAAATATATTTACATGTGATGAAGTATTTCGTCCAATGTGTTTACCCAAAATGTTGCCCAAAACACTAGGCAAACGGATCCTGTGGAGCATCCTGAAGCAGTGTTTGATTCTAATGCTGGCAGTAGAGACTTCTCTTGGGTTCGGTGCTGCTCTCGTCTAGTAACATGCTGGGGGTTATCGGCAGAGGTTGTAGCTTGACGGCTCCAATAGCAATGAGAGTGCCAAGGGCAGCATCAACACTAAATACGGCCCTGCTAAGACAGCATTTCGTTGGCAGTGCAAGCTGCTAATTCATACTTATCAATATATTTATAGATACTAAAAGCCATAGGTACAGATTCCTTTTCATGATACATTCAATAAGGAAATCCTGAGCAGACAATGATGTTCATCTGCTGTCAGAGACATAAACGGAGGTTGTCTTAACCCTTTCAGGACCTGGCCCTTTTTTGTTTTTTCATTTTCATTTTTTACTCCCCATGATCAAAAATCCATAACTTTTTATTTTTCCATGTACAGAGCTGTGTGACAGCTTTATTCTGAGTAACAAATTGCACGTCATAGAGATGGTATTGAATATTCCATGCCGTGTACTAGGAAGCGGGAAAAAAAAAAAAAAATCCAAATGCAGTGAAATTGGTAAAAAAACGCATTTGTGCTGCCTTTCTTGTGGGGGCTTGGATTTACGGATTTCACTGTGCGCCCAAATGACATGTCTACTTTATTTTTGGGTCCCTGTACGATTACGGAGATACCAAATTTGTATAGGTTTTATAATGTTTTCATACATTAAAAAAATTAAAATCTACTGTACAAAAATTTTTTGGGGATTTTGCCATCTTTGGCGTACTAACTTTTTTATACTTTGTGACTGAGCTGTGGGTGGTGTCGTTTTTTGTGGATTTTGATGAAGTTTACAATGTTTCAATTTTAGGACTGTTCCCCTTGTGATCACTTTTTAAGAATTTTTATTTTTTAAATGACAAAAAGTGCATTTTCGACTTTTTGGGCGCGATTTCCGTTACGGGATTAAACGCAGTGAAAAACCGTTATATATTTTTGATAGATCGGGCATTTTCCGGACGCGGCGAACCTAATGTGTTTAAGTTTTATCGTTTATTTATATTTATATCAGTTCTAGGGAAAGGGGGGTGATTGAGTTTTAGGGTTTTTTATTATAATTTTTTTTTTTTAACTTTTTTTATTTTTTAGTACTTTCAGACTACCTAGGTACTTTAACCCTAGGGGTCCTGCACGATCCTATCTATATGCCATACTACAGATGCAGTATTGGGGATTTTACTACTCATACATTACAATGTGCTGATGAACATTTAATGGGGAACCGAAGTAGCTCGGGTCTTCGCGAGACCCGAGTACGCCACCTTTTGAAGCCGCCGGCAGCATGCGTGCGGCGATCGAGGTGAAACACACCCGCGATCGGTGCAGCACCGATCGCGGTGTTACGGTAAGCCTTGCTGCAATATTCAGCAAAGACTTACCGGCTATGGAGAGGGTCTCAGCGCGGTGAGCCCCTCCATGCACCTGCGGCACGACCTGACCTTGCATTACGCACGGGTTCGTGAAAGGGTTAATTAACCATTAATTGATCTTGTATATGTTGTAGTTTTCTTTTATTATGATGGCAAATATATATTATTATATGTAATACTGACTATGCAAAAAATATAATCTCATGTCATATCTATCTATCCATCATCTATTTTTCCATTATCTAATGAAGAGGCAACATTTCAAAGTATGTTACAAATCAAGGGTGAATCGTTAACTCCATTTCAATGTTTCGGCGAATAGTTGCTAAAAGGTGTTTTTTCATAGAAATGTTGCAATGGAATAAATTAATCACCCTTGATTTGGAACACACTTTGGAGTGCTGCCTCTTTATTGGATTTATTATTGTGATCTTGGTTCTGGTAACAAATCTTTGTAGTAACCTGGTTTTAGATCTATGTTGTAACCTTGGTTCTGGTAAGAAATCTTTGTAGTTATCTTGGTTCTTGTAACAGATCTGTATTGTTATCTTGGTTTAGGTAACAAATCTTTGTAGTAATCTGGTCTTGTATCTATCTTGTAACCTTGGTTCTGGTAATGTATCTATGTAGTAATCTTGGTTCTGGTCACCTATCTATGTAGTTATCTTAGTGCTGGTAACATATCGTTGTAGTAATTTTGGTTCTGGGCATTTATCTATGTATTATGCTTGGTTCCAGTTCTATTTCTATCTTCTGGTAATGTATCTATGTAGTAGGTTTAGATGCATTGCTGTTTCTATAGAGTAATCTTTGTTCTTCTGTGTAGCAATCTTGATTTTGGTCATGTAGTAAACATGGTTCTGGTAACACATCTAAGGCTGCATTCACACTACAGTATGGGGGACGTATATACGGCCGACGTATATGCGGCCGATATACGTCCCCCATACACTCCTATGGGCGCACGGCCCTGTACGGGAGCGGTGTGCAGCACACGTGCGGCACCGTACCGCTCCGTACCGGGGAAAGATAGGACATGTCCATCTTTCCCCGTACTACGCGCCGTGCGCCATTAGTTTCTATGGAGAGGGGCGGGGGTGAGCTGCGCTCACCTCCTCCTCCTCTCCCCGCGCTGCCGTGTGCCCGCCGTACTACGGTGCGGCGGGCTCACGGCAGTGTGAATTTAGCCTAAGTAGTCTTGCTTCTGGTAACATACTGTATCTATTTACTAATTTTGATACTCTATCTATGTAGTAATATTACTTCTGATATCATATGTATGTTGTAGTTTGGTTTCTTGCTGTATACATGTAGTAATCTTGTAATTATCTCTTTACAGCCTAAGTCCCATGATAGTTGTAAACATATGTTTGCGATATGGTGTAACAGTATAAGATGTGAAACTAATGTGCGTGGTCCAGAGGTATAGTAAGATACTCACTGGAAGCTGATAAGAATGTGTTTTCCTGATGCAACTAGACTAGTTTGCTGCTGATTCATACTGGATGTTTTGTCTAAAAACTTTTATGATCATTTTATTGACTGAAATCAAATAAAAGTTGATGGCAGACATATGTCTATCAAGTTTTTCCTGTAATAAATTTTAGGCTGAAGCGACTTGGTGACTGGCTGCGACCCTTGCTGATGTTTACAACTGAAACATGTAGCCACAAAATAATTAAGAACTTCTGGATTTTCTTACAAGTAGAAGTTTCAGTCCTAACATCTTTGGAGCTGCAATGCATTACAGTATTGGCGCTGTTGTTTACTGGGGAAGCAGGGACTCCTTGCATCATAATTTAATATGATGCATAGAGTCCCACCCCTCTGCAGTGTGTGTGTGTGGGGGGGGGGGGGGCACTCGGCATGGGCTATTTATGGACTCTATGAAACAGCCATAATTGTAGTAAAATGTATTTTAATGTTAAATCTGTATTTATTATAAACCAAGTGAATAGAACAATTGTGGCAGAGGTGTAGAACAAAGGTGTACCATTGCATACAGTTCAAGGGCACATTTACTTACCTGTCCCGTTAAGATCCCCGTGGTGCGTTGTCCGACGAGGATTCAGAGCTGCTGCGATTCAAACAAGATCGTGCGTCCAATTTTCTGCATGTGTCGCTCCATGCTCAGGTCCGCCGGAGTTGACCTTCTTTGTCCTGGTGCATGTAAGTGCATGGCTTGCGACACAAATTTAAATGTTAAATTCCGCGCTTAGTCCGAATCATTTGGTCCTGGTGGCTATATGTTACAGGGGGATGGTGGCTATATGCTATGGCGGGCTAGCAGGCTGTATATTACAGGGGGCTGGCAGGCTATATACTACAGGGGCTTGCAGGCTATATACTACAGGGGACTGGTGGCTGTATACTACAGGGAGCTGGTGGCTGTATACTACAGGGGGCTTGTGGCTGTGTACTACAGAGGTATGGCTGGCTGTATGTACTACAGGGGGCTGGCTGTATGTACTACAGGGGGCTGGCTGTGTGTACTGCTGGGGGCTGGCTGGCTGTCCGTACAACTGAGGGCTGGCTATATGTACTACTGGGGGCTGGCTGTACGTACTACTGGGGGCTGGTTGCTATGTACTACAGGGGCTGGCTGGCTGTATGTACTACTGGGGGCTGGCTGGCTGTAAGTACTGCTGGGGGCTGGCTGGCTGTACATACTACTGGGGGGCTCGCTGTACATTCTACTGGGAGCTGGCTGGCTGTACGTACTACTGGGGACTGGCTGGCTGTATGTACTACTGGTAGCTGGCTGGCTGTACGTACTACTGAGGGCTGGCTGTACGTACTACTGGGAAGCTGGCTGTATGTACTACTGGGGGGCTGGCTGTACGTACTACTGGGGGCAGTCTGGCCAGCTGTACGTACTACTGGGGGCTGGCTGTCCGGCTGTACGTACTACTGGGGGCTTGCTGGCTGTACGTACCACTGGGGGCTGGCTGGTTGGCTGTATGTACTACTGGGGGCTGGCTGGCTGTATGTACTACTGGGGGCTGGTTGGCCGGCTGTATGTACTAATGGGGGCTTGCTGTACGTACTACTGGGTCTCTTGGCTGATGTACTACTGGGGAGATTGGCTCTGGCTGAGTACTACGGGGGTGGCTGGCGTTGGACGTAACTACAGGGGCTGGCTGGCAGGCTGTATGTACTACTGGGGGCTGGCTGGCTGTGTGTAAACATGGGGCTGGCTGGCTGTAAGTACCACTGGGGGCTAGTCGGCTGTACTTGCTACTGGGGGCTGGCTTGTGATACTACTCGGGGCTGCATGGCTGTACATACTGCTGGGGGCTGGCTTAGCACTATGGGGGCTGGCTTCTGATACTCTGGGGGCTGGCTGCTGTATGCACTACTGGGGGCTGGCTGGCTGTATGTACTACTGGGGCTGGCTGGCTGTATGTATTACTGGGGGCTGGCTGGCTGTACTTACTACTCGGGGTGGCTGTACATACTACTGGGGGCGTCTGGTTGTACATACTACTTGGGGCTGTCTGGCTGTACATACTACTGAGGGCTGGCTGGCTGTACGTACTACTGGGGGGCTGGCTGTATGTACTACTGGGGGCTGGCTGTACGTACTACTGGGGGCTGTCTGGCCGGCTGTACATACTACTGGGGGCTGGCTGGCCAGCTGTCGGGGCTTGCTGGCTGTACGTACCACTGGGGGCTGGCTGGCTGTACGTACCACCTGGGGGCTGGCTGGTTGGCTGTACATACTACTGGGGGCTGGCTGGTTGGCTGTATGTACTACTGGGGGCTGGCTTGGGCTGTACGTACTACTGGGGGCTGGTTGGCCGGCTCTATGTACTACTGGGGGCTGGCTGGCTGAACGTACTACTGGGGGCTAACTGGCTGAACGTACTACTGGGGGCTTGCTGGCTGTATGTACTACTGGGGGCTAGCTGGCTGGCTAGACGTACTACCGGGGGCTTTCTGGCTGTATGTACTACTGGGGGCTAGCTGGCTGGCTGGACGTACTACCGGGGGCTGGCTGGCAGGCTGTATGTACTACTGGGGGCTAGCTGGCTGGCTGGACGTACTACCGGGGGCTGGCTGGCAGGCTGTATGTACTTTCAGAAATCGTCAATTTATTAACTGTAGGAGCACGGGAGTCATATATCTGATGACATGCAAATGTGGAACCCAGTATGTGGGAAAAACATATAGGGAGTTTCGGGTACGGATCAGAGAACATGTCAGGGATAAAAAAGGAAATGAATACTACATCGCCGTCCTGTCTGGGAAGAACATGAGGGGAGACCTGCAAAGTATTAAATTTAAGGAGTGGAATTGTGACACACACCTGACGTGGAGGGGATTTGATCGCATCCTCCTCCAAGGGAGGCCAGATGGATTTGTACTCTTTCCACAGAAAAACCTCTGGGTCTTAATGATAGATCATCTATTCGTGCTTTTATAAAGCACATTACTAGTGACCCCCACACTTTCCTATTTCACCAACCATCCAATGAAGGAAAAATTGTTTATTACAACTTTCATTGACTACCTACTATATACCAGCCAACAATGTGCATGCCTCTGTATCACATCAAGATGAGCATCGTCCTATATTGTACAATTTTCTTATCTTATATTACATCTTATTGTACATTAAAGATACTTAACTGTATCTAAAGTATGTATTCCTTCCATTTTGGCCTCTGGCCTAAATCTGACTAGTAGTCTGTGTCCATACCAGATGGTAATGCCGCAATACGATCCCCCACATACATTTATATATTTTTGAATAACTACGGAGAGATAATACGTGTCACGGACCACTTGATTGGATACTCGATATGTACCATGTGGGAGATGACACTGTCCTGTTTTATGGTTATTCTCGTGACATGCTGAAGTACTCGCAGCCTGTCGCCGATTTTGGGCCCATGTGATTGGCTGCCCAGATAGCCTTAGACAGGTGATTGGGTGCTAAGGACGAGCCCTCGTATGAAGGGAACGCCCACTGCCCTCTGATTGGTGGACCATGGAATGGGACCGCCCAGTACAGGAGAGGGGGCGGAGCGACCCCTTATATACCGCGCGTACCTTCGCGCGCGCACGGCCGCAACAGTGCCAGCAGACGCCGGCGGCTGCACTTATGTAAAATATGCTGTGTGCAGCCGCAATTATAACACACCTAGTTAAATCTAAATGCCTCTGATGACGCAATACTCACAACAGGCATTGCAGAAACGCGTCAGGCAGTGGGTGTATAGACGGAATTCATAGCTGTTTATTAACTTACCTCAGTTGTGACGCGATTCCGCTAATCGGCACAGTGCTGGTACCCAAATGGACCGAGCACGGCTGCTAGTACAATAAGCAGCATTCTAGTCAGTAGGGGGAGACATTAAAATGAATGGGATCAAATGTGTGACCCAATCTCCCTCTAATACATGCTGAAAGCCTGATTTGTGTTTGTAAAGTGGCTGAAGAGTGGCCCCATTTTTAAAATTCTAATAAAGATTATAATTTTAAGTGTTTTACTCAGGCAGAATAATATTATATCTCTAGAACATAAATTTCCTATCAACTATTCAAATTTTGAGTTTTACTAATCCCTACTACATTTTGAGTGAAAAGGGGATGGCAGGCTTCCTAACTAATGAGTTGAATACAGACAGATGGTTGGATGATGCGAAGGAGGTCTTCTCTGGAAAGGACCTTACAGTACAATCTCAGAATCTTAGTATCACTGCTACTTTTAAGAGCCTGACCAATACATATAAGGATCACATCAGGGGCTGGTGGGAGTTACAATCACTGGAGACATACTTGAAACATAAAATTGTCCCTAGAGGTCTTAGGATCAATTTGTTTCCTTCAGCTAGGATTAGGTCAGTGGACCTTATCAAAAAATGGGAAAAGGAGTCTATTGAATCCTCCTTCAGATTTATGAATCTTTTGGTAGAGGAAGAAAAGACCAAGTTGGAGATTACCTCCAACAAACTGAAGGAAAGTATTGAAAGTGCTAAAAAATTCTCAGGGAATAGTGACTTTGAGAGGAAGGAACTAACCCTTCAGAGGACTATTGAGAGATTCACAGCCCAAATCAAAGAGCGTAAGCACTTCCAATTTTGTAGGGACACTCAAGATTTCAAGGAGGGTAATATCTTTAATTTCACCAACCCCACAATATTGAGGCTGAATCGGAATTAGAACCCTCGTCCTCAGACTGTGAGAACTCAGATAGTGATTCACAACGAAAAACTACACTACCCCCTAGCAAACAATATAATCAGCAAGCTAAAGGGGGATCTGAGTATACGTCCCACAGGGGGGGACATAGAGGCAGAGGCTACACCCCTAAAAAAACGGGAAGAAGGGGTGGTTTTTTAGCCAGAGATCCACCGATCTCAGACTACATGGTCAGACGAAAACCACCAAAACAGTGATTACTGACACATCTAGGGATACCAAGCATCCATCTCTGGGGAGCAATAAATTACAGGTCATCAATCTCTCTAAGAGAGTACTCACCGAGATGGATAAAAAAGTCTTAAGCCTTGGTTTATCTTTTATTCCCACACCGAGATTTGATATGTTTAATTGGGTGAAGGATGTCCAACTTTTCATCAGGAAGCTTAAATGGAAAAAGTTTTTTGCCCAGCATAGTAGAAGGCAATGCCAGGAGCTGGGTCTGGAAGAAAGTGACCTGGAATGTCTAGACACAATGACAGCCCTGGCAAATGAAAATGAACGGGGCATAGGTGAAGGTCCTTTTACCAACCTCAAAAGACCTTCTAAGAAATTCCCCCCGGTCAACAATGATTCACCCTTGGATGTCTTTCTGAATCTGGTAACTGATGAGCTGAGAATTTTGAATCAGGCGGATTGTGGAAGCCATCAGAATATCAGTAAAGAAGAGAATGACAGTATCCGGGGCTTGATGAACGATGATTCTATCGTCATCAAGCCCTCGGACAAAGGGGGAAACGTGGTCATCCTCGACACGTGCGCTAATACATTAATGTTGTAAAAACATCCTGGAGGATGGGAGTGTTATAGAGTACTAGAGCAAACCCCTGACACACCTTAAGGATGCTTTGATAAACATCTTGGAGAGGAGGGAGAGAAGAATCTGATCAGTGAAGCGGAGCTGGGGTTTTTGAAAGCCAACTTACCCCAAAATAGCCACATTTTATGAGGCTCCCCAAGATCCACAAGGGGTGTAATCCCCTCAAGGGTCGCCCTATTGTATCGGCATAGACAGTGTGACCCAAAAGCGAGTCTTTAAGTCTTTATGTGGATCAGATTCTAAGGCCACGTCTTAACATTACCATCCTATGTGAGAGACACAATGGATGTTCTCAGCGCATTGAGGGGATAATGTGGATACAGAGACCCATCTAGCAAGCTTGGATTTGGAAGCTCTGTTATAATTCGATCCCCATGAAGCAGGTTACATGCCGTGGGTACCTTTCTTAGATCATAGAGGTACCAATATAATGACCACAATGAATTTCATTACAACTACTCAAATTTGTGCTTGAGCATAATTTTTTCACCTACGATGGCAAGTTCTACACCAGCATCAGGGGGGTTGCAATGGGGAGCCCTTGTGCCCTCCCCATATGCAAACCTCTTCCTGGGCTGGTGGGAGAAAGAACATGTCTTAAAGAGGACCTGAATATCACGTCAACATATCTTGCTTTGGATAAGATTTATAGACGATGTCCTGATTTATGGAAAGACCACAAGAGTTATTTAGAATTTGTGACCATCCTTAACTCTAACCGGATTGGCCTCTTCTTGACATCTGAGATTCATCAAGATACAATCTCTTTCTTGGACCTGACAATACTAAATCTGACTCAGGAAGATTGACCGAAGATATATAGAAAAACAACAGCTACTAACTCTTAACTTATGTGGAAAGATGGCATCCAAGTCCCTCAAGAAAGGGATACCCAAGGGCAATATACTCTCCGGGCTAGGAGAAATTGCTCGGATATGGCAGAAATATCTGTCGCAGCATCTGATTTGAGGTCGAGGTTCCACGAGAGAGGCTATCCCGCATACTATTCTGTGAAAACAGCGCATCATCATGCGATAGAGGAGTAACAGGGATACCCTCCTGACCCCCAAACCGAAAGTGGAGTCAGACCCAAACACGCATTATAGGGACCTACGACTTCCACTTCAAACAAGTCAGGGACATCTGGCAGCACACTGGAAAATTTTTGAAGTTGGACCCGGATGTGGTGACAGATTGGTGATTTCCCGCAAATCACGATAGAAGAGGTCAGAATATACCGAGACAAACTGATTCAAAGCCATTACTACACGCAAGCAGGAACCTGGCCCAACACCACTGGCACGCATAAATGTGGATGTAAAGCATGTAATTTCATCACCTCAAGTGTTTCAGTAACAAGCTCGGATCACCAGACTTCAGAAATCGTCAATTTATAACTGTAGGAGCACGGGAGTCAATATCTGATGACATGCAATGTGGAACCAGTATGTGGAGAAAACATACAGGGGATTTTCGGGTACGGATCAGAGAACATGTCAGGGATATAAAAAAGAAATGATACTCACGCCCGTCATGTCTGGAAGAACATGGAGGGAGACCTGCAAAGTATATAAATTCAGGAGTGTGAATTGGTTGCACACCACCTGTACGTAGGGATGGTTTGATCGGCCATCCTCCTCCAACGGGAGGCCAGATGGATTGTACTCTTTCCACAGAACAAATACTGGGTCTTAATGATCAGATCATCTATTCGTGCTTTTATAAAGCACACTTACTAGTGACCCCCACACTTTCATCACTATTCACCAACCATCCCAAAATGCAGGGAAGAGGAAAAACGTGCCGCAAAGTGCAGACAGACGCGGCGGCTGCCACACTTTATAGTAAAATATGCTGGTGCAGCAGCATTTATACACACTAGTAACATTAAATGCCTCTGATGACGCAATACCCACAACAGGGCATTGCAGAACGCGGCGACAGTGGTTGTAATAGACGCGAAATTCATAGCACTTATGTTTATTCAACTTACCTACAGCTTGTGACGCTGATTACCGCTAATCGGCACGTGCTGGTACCCACAACTGGACCGGAGCACGGACCTGCCAGTAAATAAGCCAGCCATTCTGTCGAAGCCGTAGCGGCGAGCCATTAAATGAATGGCATCCATAAATGGTGACCCACTCTCCCTCTAAACATGCTGAAGCCTCGATTTTTTGTGTGTTGCTAAAGTGGCTGAAGAGTTGTGCCCCATTCTTTTAAAACTTCTAAATAAGATTATAATTTTAAGGTTATTCTAATCAGCAGAATAATAAAAGGCTGTATAGTAAGATATGGCGCTCTGGTGGCTGCTGCGTAAAACTGGCTGCGCTGCAAAGTACCACTGCAGGGGATAGCTGGCTGTACTTGCCCTACTGGGGGCTGGCTGTACATACTACTCGGGCTGCATGGCGTTGAGTACTACTACTGGGGCTGGCCTGGCTATACGAAAACCCATACTCTGGGAGGCTGCGCTGGTCGGATGCACTACTGGGGGTGCTGCCGGTACGCACTACTGGGGGCTGAGCTAGCTGTATGCATACTGGGGGGTGGCTTGACCCTGATGCAATACTGGCGGTGCGTGGTGTATAGTATACTGGGGTGCCGCTAGAATGACGCTGTATGTATTACTGTGCGGATGGCTGGCTTGCTACTTACTACTCGGGTGGCTGGCTGCTACATGTACTCAGGGGGATGTCTGGTTATTATGTACTACTACTGGGGCTGTCGGCCTGATACATACTACTGTGGGCTGGACCTGGCTGATAGGTACATACAGAGGGGCTAGGCTGGCTATAGTACTATGGGGGCTGGCACTGTAACAACCACTGGGGGCTGAGCTTGAGGTGGCTGACTGCTCCACTGGGGCTGCGCTGGACAGGGCTGCGCTGTACTGTACTACTAGGACGGGCTGGCTGGACCGAACTACTGGGGGCTACGCTTGGACTGCTATGTACTAATGGCGGGCTAGCTGACTGGGCTGGACATACTACCGGGTGGCTCTGGCTGTTGTATGTACTACTAGGGGGGCTGGCCGGGCTGTGCGTATTAAAACTGAGGGCTGCGCTGGCTTGTACCGCAACTTTTATGCGGGGCTCAGCGAGCGCTGTACTTGCTAACTAGAGTGGGCGAGCTTATATAATACTACTCGGGGCTGCCATGGACTTGCATACATACTGCTGTGGCTAGGCTGGCTTATTCACGTATACTGGGGGCTTAGGCTGGCGTACGCAATACTGGGGCCTAGCGCTAGTACGCACTCTGAGAGAGGCCATGCTTTAGCTGTACGCATACGGGCGGCAATGGACTTAGCTGTACGCGAACCTACTGGGGGGGCTGGCGCCTTGTATGCCCTACGGACTGCCGGGCTGGCCTGCTGTATGTATATGAGGGGATAGGATTGGCTGTACTTACTACTCGGGCTCTGGCCGGGTAGTGACCATACTACTGGGGGCGGCTGTCTGGTTACGCTAACTATATGGGCTGGCATGGCTGTTGTACTAACTGGGGGCTGGCTGCTGTGACTCTTACTACTGGGGGCTGGCTTGTACTTATACGGCACGGGTGTACATGGACTCTGTTTCCTGACACAGACCCGTGAATGGGAAATCTATTTAATAATTTAAATGGGTGGGGCCTTTTTATAATGAGGCATTTACTTGCAGGCGGTATACACATTAATAAATTAGCGGGGTCGGTATGTAAATGAATTTGAGAGGGGCTGTAGATAATGTACATAGTATATAAATTAGTCAGGGTTACACTGTATATAAGGGTGTTGTATGTAAATGAATAATACCGGGGTAGGGTATATTATTAAAAGGACCCACTGGCTCATTGTAACGAATCTGCAGATGCCAGATAGTCTTGGGTCAAACGAAGACCCGAAGCTACCATGGCAACCGATCGCCGCCCCCCGATGACGTTAGGTGCGCGGCGATCGAAAAAAAGATGGCGGCGCCAGCGACTTGCGGCCCGGCAACCGAGGGGTAATAGCGCCGTCGGTGCAAGAAGCGGTATAGCGGTGGGGTTTTGTGCAATATGCAAAACACCCCACCTTTGATATGAAGAGGACTCAGCCCGTGAGCCTCTTACAAATCCTCTATACCTCTGCGCCGTAGAGCTACAGCGCAGAGCGTTAAGGGTTAAAGTTTCAAAAGTTTTTGCTGAAATGGGACCAAGGATTATGAATTCATTGCAGACACCTTACAGCTGATCATTGCAGTCTGGGACTATAGTAAAGCATCCAGAGAGCTTCACCAGAGATCTTTAACTAGGGGTCGTCTGTAAGTCGGGTGCGCTCTAAGTAGGGGACGCCCTGTATAAAAAAATCAATATATAATATTCTGAATTATAGTATGTATAATGTAAACTATATAGGATGGTTGTATATGATGTGTAAATATTATATATTTATATGATTTATATACTGTATATTCATGTGCATGTTTGTGTATGTGATTGATTGGTTGCATATAATTATAGCACAAGTATACACACACGGCCACTTTAATAGGTCACACCATGCTCGTTAAGGGTTGGAACACCCCTTTGTTCCTTCAGAACTGCCCTCAATATCTTCGAGGCCTAGATCCAACAAGCGTGACTGGAAGCATTCTCACGAGATTTTGGTCCATATTGAACATGATGGCATCACACAGTGCCGCAGATTTGTCGGTGCACCCTGCACATCAGAGATGCAATCTCCCGTTCCACCAATCCCAAAATGCTCTATTGGAGTGAGATCGGTGACTGGAGAGGCCATTTGAGTCAGTGAACTCAGTTGTCATGTTTAGGAAAAAACCAGTCTGAAGATGTTCAGCCTTTATGACATGGACGCATTATCCTGCTGAAAGTAGCCATCAGAGGTGCGTTACATGTGTGGTATAAAGATGGATGGACATGTCAGCAACATAAATCGAGTAGCCTGTGGCGTTTGGAACGATGCCATCAATGTACAAGGGACCCAAGAGGACCAGAAAATATTCCACACCCAGGACACCGACAACAAACCACGCCCTGAATGTTGGATACAACTGGCAGGATGGGCATCCATTGTTTCAATGTTTGTGACGCTAAAGATTCTGACCCTACATCCAAATGTCACAGCAGATCAGAATGAGCACTCCTCAGAACAGGCAACGTTTTATCCAGTTTACTACTGTCCAATTTCGATGAGTTGTGAAAATTGTCAGCATCAGGGGTTCTGTTCTTAGCTGAAAGAGTGGCACCGGGTGTAGCTCGTCTTAGAAGGGCTGAACTGTCAGAATGATTGCTCTAGACCAAATGGTTCGATCGTTGGAGAGGATTTACTGATGCGTTGCGGGATGTATCTGCTATGCGTGGTGAAGGGGAGTTGAATTTGAGTCATGTTGACCTTTATCAGCTAACCAGTCTGCCCATTTCCTGTGAACTGCTGAGCCATAAACAAGGCATTTCCGCCACAGAATCGCACTCACGCGATGTTTTTTTCTTTTTTCGGAACCATTCTCTGTAAACCCTAGAGATGGTTGTGCGTGAAATCCCAGTTAGATCAGGCAGTTCTGAAATACTCAGACCAGCCCTTTGGCACCAACAACCATGCCCAACGTTCCAAAGGCACTAAATCACCTTTCTTCCCCATACTGAATGCTCGGTTGTTTGAACTGCAGGGAGATGTACTGTGCACATGTCTACATGCCCTAAATGCATGAGTTAGCCCTGCCCTGTGATTGCTGATAGAAATTAAGTGTTAACGAAAGTTGCGACAGGTTACTTTTAAATAATAAAGTGGCGAGTGAGTGTATATATATATATATATATATATATATATATATGTGTGTGTGTGTGTGTGTAGAAAAAGCTATGCATATGAGTGTATACATGTGTGTATTAATGTGTGTATGAAGGTAGAACATTGTCTGCATATAAATGTGTGTATATCTGAGTATATAAATGTGTGTGATTTTACAAATACTTTTTTAAGGGGAAGGGGGGACCTATTCAGAAATCTGCAATGGGGCCCAGCCTCTCCTAGTTACGCCTGGCATAGGGGTGAGATGGTGAGTAGTAGCAGGTTGAGTTTAGGGTGGCATGCTGTGGGGCCGCAAGGCTCCTGTAAGAGATGTCACAGGAGATGGGGACATGAAGGGAAAGCACTAGACCAGTGGTTCTCAACCTTTCTAATGCGGTGACCCCGCAATACAGTTCCTCATGCTGTGGTGACCCCAAACCATGCAACTCACAGTAAAAACACAGTAAAATTTCGGCTCCGATGGCTTTAGGCCACCCCCGGTTTTGGTCGTTCGACCCCCAGGTTGAGAACCACTGCACTAGACGATAGGTGTAGGAATGGCATGCAAGGACATGCTTAGAAATAGCCTGAGGGTGCCATGTAAGTGATCCATTATAAAAAGGGACACATATTGCATGCAAGGGCTACAGAAGGTGTAATGCCGTGTGGGGATGTACTGTGTAGAATATGTCCCCATCTTTCTCTATCTTTCGCCGTGTTTAAGGCCGTGTGCAGTGCTTTGCTATGGAGAGGGAAGGGGTGAGTAGTGCTCCTCTCCAGCGTGCTACCTTATACTTGCCAAGCTACAGCTGGGTGAGCATACTTTAGGTGTGAAAGCACCCATACAGTGAGCAGATGCAGGGATAGGAGCAAAATCAGGCAGCTTCAATACAATTCTCGAATTGACATCATTTAATCACCCATCACACCAAAAAAGATATTAATCACAATCAAAACATTTTATGAACCCCAAGAATATACAAATAAAATCTACAAATCTTTTTCGCAAAAAATAAGCCCTTACACAGCCACATTGACAAAAAGTTTCAAAAGCTATTGTGCTCGGAAGGTGGCGATGCAAATAAATGTTTTCTTCCCCAAAAGTATTTTATTATGTAAAAAAAAATCGTATAAATTCAGTATCGCTGTATGCGTATTGAGTATTTGTACTTAACATAATGTATAATGATTGGACTGCAAGGGGGAGGGGGCGTCTTTTTATAGTTCGCCTCAGGCAGCAGCGAAGCCAGGTTCACCCCTGATCATGATCCAGGGCATTGTAGGCTGGGGAAGATTTATAGTTCAACAAAAGGTTTTATTGAATGCTGCATAGTAATAAAACTTTCTACACGGCATTGTATATCTTGCATTGTTCATATATAAATGTATACAAGTATTATGTTAGTATGTGCTGTCAGATAAATAGTACACATCTAAGGAGATAGTTGAGATAGTCAATTAACAGAACAAAGGCTTAGACTGCCAATAATGAACAGAAAGCATAAGGCGCATCTACAGACACAAGATACAAGAAGGACGCGGGGTCTGGGAAAAGAAACGGGAAAAAGATTGGGATATGGAGGAAGGGGGTGGAGAATTAAAGGAGAACCAATGGAGCAATATTTTCTTGAAACAAGCAGCTCTCCCGGGTTCTAGGTTCAGAAGACTTTCCATATGGCACAGCTCATCAACAGGATGAAAGGTAAAACGTAATAGAAATAAAGTGGGTTGCAAATTCATGCCCATCGAAGTTTTTAAGTTTCAAATACAGCCACAAACTTAAATGCGTGTTTTCATGGAACACAAGGAACACAACATTCAGCTCAGGGATGAAGTTTGGGCAATGTTTATTGCATGTCTAGGTTTAAAATAATATCCAACATTTTACAGAACACTGTTCAAAACATCATCTGTAAATGGAGGATGTAACAATGGCTTAACTTCTAATCAGACAGCCCAGATTCGGAGAAACGGCTAAAAAGCCCAGGGTCAATATGGCAGAGCTATAGAGATCCATAGCTCAGGATTGGGAATCTGTCCATCGCACAACAGTTACTCCAAAAGTGCCGTGTAGTCCAAAAATCTTACCTTTATGGAAGAGTAGCAAGACGAATGCCATCTATGTAACTCTATGTAGGAAGTACTGCTAACATATTTAATAAAATCTAACTTTTTGTTGTAAATGCCAAATGCTATGTGTAGAAGAAAGCCACCATTGCAACTCACACAGAACACACCAATCCCAGCAGGAAGCATCATGTTGTGGGGATGTTTTGCTACAGCAGGGACCAAAGCTCAATACATGTCAACTCTGGAGGGAAACCTGTTCAAGACTGTAAAAGACTTGAGACTGGGACACAGGTTCACTTTCATGCAGAGCAATAAACAGACAACCAAAGCTACAATGGAGTTATAATAATAATAATTCCTTTATTTATATAGCACACACAGATTACGCAGCGCTGCACAGAGCTTGCCAAATCGGTCCCTGTCCCCAATGGGGCTCACAATCTAATCAACCTACCAGTATGTTTTTGGAATGGGGGAGGAAACTGGAGGAAAGGAAACCCACGCAAACATAGAGAACATACAAACTCTTTGCAGATGTTGACCCTGGGACTTGAATCCAGGTCCCCGGCGCTGCAAGTCTGTAATGCTAACCACTGAGCCACCGTGCTGCCCACAATGGAATTGTTTAAATCCGAGCGTATTCATTTGTTAAAATGGCCCAAACTACAGTCCTAAATTCCATTGAGAATCTGTAGCTTGCACATTGCTGTTCACAAATGTTCTCCAACCAATCTGACTGAGCTAGAGATATGGGCAAAAATTCCAGCCTCTAGATGTACAAAGCTAGTAGAGACATTCCCCAACAGACAACTGTCATTGCAGATCATGGTGGTCTTGCAAAGTGATGAAGAGAAAGGATACAAATACATGTCACAACACACCACACTATTCAGTTTTTTTTATTTACAAAAAGTTGTAAGCATGTATCATTTTCTTTACTTATACTTGATACTTTGTGTATCACATAAAACCACATGAAAACATTTAAGCTTGTAGCTGTAACATTTAAAATTGAGAAAATATTCAAGGGGTATAAATACTTTTGCAACTCACTGTCTGTTCACAACCTTCCAATCTAAAGTTTAACTTGATTTCAGTCAATAACAAAATCATAAAATCTTAGATTCTCACGTACCTCCAATAAAAACTCTCCTGCATAGCTGATGAAAATGAAAGTACAGAAAGTGGAGAAGTTTGCAGCCTGCTCCTCCCTCTCTATTAGAAGCAGTAGAGTAATGTTCACCTCTGCACTCAGGCAACAATCCTCCTACCATGAACATGAAATCTGCTCCGGGATCCCCTTATCTCCCCCTGGCTGGACTTATCCTATTCCTTGTTTTGCTTCAGTCTGTATTTTTTGCAGTTACATTTATTTACTTCAAAAATGAAATCAAACAGGTAGGCTGCATTTACTTCACCTTCTGGAGCTTCCAGACTGGAGCTTTCCTAAGAGCTGGGATCCCCTATAACACCTACCTATACACTGTATATGTACTCCACATACTCCAAGTACAGTATATACCTCTTACATGTTCCTAAGAGCTGGGATCCCCTATAACACCTACCTATATACTGTATATGTACTCCACATACTCCAATTACAGTTTACACCTCTTAAATGTTCCTAAGAGCTGGGGTCCCCTATAACACTTACCTATACACTGTACAGTATAGTAGTACAGTATAAGTACAGTATACCTTTTATATGTACTTCTTGGGGGAAATCACCATATTCTTTTTGCACGTTGGATCTAGTTACTACTTTCTTTGTTGCTACAGTTTAGATCCTTTGTTATATGCAACCATTGTGTTCGCAGTATCGTCCGGGGTCATTCTGCAGCTGCACTACAGTATATGCAACAGTTAACAGTCCAAGATTTTTCTGGAAATGTTCCCAGTGCAGTTTTGGCATCTTCTTACCTTTCTATAAAACTTTTTATCTTTCCCTTATCTGCCTGTATGAAATATTTTAACATTGATTCTCATAGACTGGATTTGCAATTTAACTCTTCGCTGATGCATTGTGTCTAGTTATTTAAAAGATTCTAATGTTCAAGTTTACTTGTAGTTCTGCTTATAGCAACAGATAAACACAATGACAAACTCAGCTCCACTGTATCTGAGAAGCAGCTAAATCTATAGCTCCTCTAACCTAAGATTCCTATGTGCAGAATGATGATGTACAATGGTGGGAACCACATACAGTAAAAGTCATGTAAACATTTTATGATGTTTCAACCTTATAGTAATAAACATGTGATCTTGTGCAGTTCCTCTGCTGTTAACTTGTGCTCCCTTGAAAGCATTAGAGTTGAATGTATACAGCTTGTTAGAGGCTACAGTAGGAATGTGTGTGTGTGTATGTGCGCCTAAAAAAGCAAAACTGTCAGCAATTATAATCTAATACACTAAAGTATATGAGGAAAGTTAGAGGTAAATAATACCTGCTATATGTACTGTTTTTAGGCATCAACCAACCGCATAAAGCAAAAAGCAACATTTCCACTAGTTAAAACAGGGTTAATTTTTTATGTTCAGTGATTATAATATAATGTCTATACTTTTATATACATAAAACTTATATACATAATACTTGGGATAGTAACATGTGTATTATAGTGCACATACATTCTAAGGAGGATAAAAGGTGCAAATTTCCCCAAGCATCTACAAGTGATTCACATAAGATAACTGCTAGTCTCTAATGTTTATCTGGAAAATCCAGATAGTTCTGAGCCGTGGCCATTGTATGGTGCAATTATTTAAGGAAGCTATGTGAATGTTTTTACTGTGTTATGCTTCTTTTAAGGTCATCTACCACCAGGATCAAGGATATTAAGCCAAGCACCCTGACATAAAGGTGTGTCCCCCCTATGGCAGGATCTGCTCTTCTTTTAGTTTCTTATGCTCTGGTATTTACAAAAAAATGCTTTTAAAATGATGCAAATGAGCCTGAGGGGCTCCGGGCTCCATATGTGTTAATAGATCCTGGAGCCCCTCAGGCTCATTTGCATCATTTTAAAAGCATTTTTTTTTCTTAAAAGCTTTTCTTAAAAGATCATAGGAAAAATTAAAGAAGAATAGATCATGCCAAAGGGGGAACACACCAGTATGTCAGTGTGCTTGGTTTACAAGACTTCATCCTGGTGGTAGATGTCCTTTTACTTTAAACCTTTGTATTCAGTCAGTTTCTCTATACTATGTTGTTGTGTCCCTGGTTGTGTGGCTGAGCAGACGCCCATAAGCCAAAACAAATGCATTCTAGTTAAGTTTTCTCAGAAAAACCCATCCAGTTGTTATCTTTTATTAAGGTCATGGATATAAAACAGTTTAACTTTGCAAAATGTTATCGAGTATACAAGGCAATGTTCCTGGCTGCTGCTAGTGTTTACAGGCTGAGCGCAGATTTGGATTGGACCTTCACCTTAGTTTACACTAGCAGTATAACCTGACAACAGTGTAAGATACACTGTTCAGTACACACTTCTTGGCTTTGGTTTGTTCCTTATAGCCCTTGGCACTCACGCAGAGCCAATAATTGCCTCTGAGAATAGCACCACTTACTGCCAAAATGGTAAAACCACATGCAAAATATTCCTTTACCAGTTTCTACACATAAATAAATGTATGGTACAACGCAAAAACTGTTACCCTTTCTATGTCTTTAATGTACAGGCAGTCCCCTACTTAAGGACACCCGACTTACAGACGTCACCTAGTTAAAGACTGACCCCTCTGCCCCTGTGACCTTTGGTGAAGCTCTGTGGATGCTTTACTTTAGTCCCAGACTGCAGTGATCAGCTATAAGGAGTCTGTAATGAAGCTTTATTGATAATCCTTGTTCCCATTACAGCAAAAAAAATTTGAAATTTCCATTGTCACTGGGGCAAAGAAAATTTTTGTCTGGATCTGCAATGATAAAATATACAGTTACACTTACATACAAATTCAACTAAAGAACAAACCTATGGAACCTATCTTGTATATACAGGGACTGCCTGTATTTTATATATGGAACTTTTTATAAAAATGCCACAGTAACTAAAATGTTGTAAAACCTGTTTGGCCCAAACGTCAGGAGTTTACAGTGCAGTTATTTTTATACATAAATTTTTGTTTTCAACTAAAGCAGTGAGTGGTGTAATTTTTTATATATTTTTTTACTTATTCTTTTCTTATAACATAGACAATTCCCTTAGGAATCTACCATAAAAATCAAGCATTGTAAACCAGGGACACTTCCTCATAGATCCAGGCAATGTGACTGTGGTAATCTTCTTCTATTTGTTATCGATGGTCTCCTTCTTTCTAAAATCAACATTTAAAATTCTGCAAATGAGCCTGGAGGGCTATTCCAAGAGCCCCCAGGTGCTGCAGATTCACGTGCTGTTACACTGTGCAGAAGCACTTCCCCCTCTTACTTTGTCTTGAAACCTCCAGTGTTGCAATGAGATTAGTTCAGGCAGAGGAAAGGGAAGTGCTGGTGGAGGGTGGACAATGTAACAGCCTGTGAAGCTGCAGCACAGAGGAGTTCTTGGAACTGCCACAGTAGCCCTTCAGGATCATTAGAATAATTTCATAGTTTATTGTGGAAGGAAGTAGGCCATGGATAACAAATATAAGAAGTCACTGTGCCTGGATCTATGACTACGTGCCCCTGGTTTATTATGATGGATTTTGATGGTAGATTGACTTTAATGATTACATTATAACATACCAGCATTATCCACTAGGGAGAGTTGCCCATTAAGTATACATTGGCACTGATAGAACTGATAGGACACACCCCCGAGGAGCGATAGAGCAACAAAACAATGCAGAGTTATGAGAAAGGATGATCCAGAGGATCAGAAGGAATAGAAGAGTTCTTCTTTAATGCATTGGGCATCCATCAAAGTAAATATAGGCAGTCCCCGGGTTACGTACAAGATAGGGTCTGTAGGTTTGTTCTTAAGTTGAATTTGTATGTAAGTCGGAACTGTATACTTTATAATTGTAAACGCAGCCAGAATTTTTTTGGTCTCTGTGACAATTCAATCTTACAAGTAGGATCAGGTATTGAGGGAGGCCTTGACAGACATCTACATGTGGTGTATATGTCCTGTCTTACTATCGTGATTAAGCCCACTACTTCACACCGCCGCACCTAAATAGTGCCACAATAAATGCTAAATGGAAACCAAAGATACCTTCCAATCAAGGAGGGAAAAAAGGACACTACTACAATGAACAATTGGATTTAAAATGTACGAATAACCTTTATTAATGCTACAAAATATGATACAATAAAGAACCATGAAGACAACAAATGTGGCCTCTCCGTGGAGGATATCCACAAGATACAGTACAGTATGAGGTGGTGGAACACAAAGACAGAAAAGGGCGGTCTAGCACCGGGCGAGGTGCAACTAGTGTATCTGTATGTAGAGTATGGTGAGCTGGTGGCCAAAAGGAATTATTCCTATAAGGACTGTCCTATATCTGTACTGGTGTACATAGCGGACAGATGGCCTCTGGGATATGAGTCTAATATGTCAGGGACCCTTGAGTCAGGCTACCAGTTCTTACCTATTGCATGTAAATTCGCTCCACCGCCCGGGAAGGCCGCCTCCCTAAAATGTTAGGTTGTCATAAGAACCAGGATTAACACTAAAGCTTCATTACAGACACATGTGATAACTGTTATAGCGGTTTATTGTAGCCTAAGGCTAAAGTACAGTAAATTACCAACATCCAGAGGTCCATTTGTAACTAGGGGTCGTCGGGTGTTCTTAAGTAAGCTTTTGTATCGAAAAATTACTTATATTTACATTTACTTTAGTGTTTGTATTTTTCTCTCACTGATGTAAATAAGGTAAAACATCTGGACATCACAAACACCAAAACAATGACACAATTCTCAAATGCTCTGGTGTATGACAAGGAATATTAAAGCTGCACATCTGGCCATGAAAAAGCAAGCAAACTGCCCAGTGTGAACTCGCCCTTAATAATCTGTTCCAGATGTTGATTGCACAAGTTTTTGTTTTTAGGAAAGGAACTACAGTATAGAGAAATATGCTAGATAAATCCAGCATCATATAATAGGATGCTAACATCTACGGCATTGATGCTGCACAAACTTCTAATTCACCAACGTGAAGTACAATCCAACTTCTGTGAAAAACAATGCAAAGTTTTGTTTTTCTTTAAGCGCTTAACTTGTGCTTAACCTTGGGAGTGTCTGGATCTCATCCTGTTTCACAAGGAAACTGAGTGAAGTCCTAAAAAGAAAGATGTGAACTGACTCCTCACATTGTGGTGTGCACTACCAATGACTTAGGGCAGGTTTGCAGTAGTTAAGCCAGTACATTTATAGTTTTATATCATATAAAAGGCATGGAAATTGATAAGTGTTGAAGATTTTTATTATCCACAGGATGTCCGTTTTCTTAATAAGGATTTCCTTAATATTATTTGTGCAGGTTTTCCATGTGGTTTCTGATGCAGATCTTTATGCATGAAGTTCATCATTGAATGCAACAGGCCTCATGCAGTGCGGTAGAATTATTTTTCAGAATGTTGCATGGTTCCTACAACCATTTACGGTATAATACAATTAAATGCAGATTTACAAAACCAAATGCTATAGAATTTGTATTTCCCGTTGGGGGAATTACTTTGTATGCAGTGCGCAGGCCTAGCAGTAACAATCAGTACAAACAGAGGGACACAAACTAGACCGTTATGGTTTCACACATACACAGCACTATTTGGGGCAATGGCCGCTGTTTCAGTAGTGCCGGTGTCTAGATCTGCCATGTGTGACAATCACCTAGGTACAGCGTACAGTGTTTATCCCAATTTCAGCACTAATACAAAGGTAGCTAGAAATATCACATTAACAGTTGAAGGGTACTTGGGGATGGGGTCCTAGAATTGGGGTATAAGGGTCAGGTGGAGGGGTTGCGATTGTTTTTTTTCACTGGTACCGGAACTACATCTCATCGGCTAGTACAGGTACCTCTATGGAAGGGGGGGGGGGGAACCTTCTGCTGGGAAGACACTGCGGGTGGGTGATTGCTACTGCTGGTGTTACTGCTGAAGTGGTGCCACACCACATGGGACAGTAAAATATTCATAGGCCTCCTCTGTTGGATAATACTGGTCTGCTTCCTCTAATGCTGTGGATAAGAAGATGTTGGAGAGTCCTCTAGAGCGGGGCCACATATGGGGCAATGGCGTGCAGCAACCATATATCGGCAGCGTATGCCAACGGTCACTAAAACATCTGAGAAAGAAATTCAGTACAGTCCAAGGCAAAACAATTCTGCGGCAGGGGACAATGGAGCATTTATCATTTCACTTACATCAATTTTCTTTTTTCAACATTTCTCAAAATTGGTGCCCTTTTTTAACCAAATGTTTCAACTTTTTGCCAACCCACTTCACTTATCACTTCTCCAGATTTATCCTGTGAATATAAATGTGGCAGACACTTAACAAAAAGGTACATATTTTGGTTCAAATCCATGACATTCCCCAAGTTCCTCAGAAAAAACGTAGGTTGGTGTATTAAGACCTGTGCTTTGTGTGCGGGACTTCATTTTTGGCGTCACCATTGCCACAGGTGCCAGAATTATTAAGAGGTACCTGGTGCACCAGAAGTGATGGCTAGAGTCGATCATAATTATTATATATGCCAGTTTTCTGGTCTGCCTTGTTCCCTGCCCCACCTAGTCTTCCCTGCCCCAAATAGTGGAATGTGAGAACCAGGATTAACAATAAAGCTTAATTACAGACACCTTTAATAACTGTTATAACTGTTTAATGTAGCCTAAGGCTAAAGTACAGTAAATTACCAACATTCAGAGGTCTGTCTGTAAGTCGGATGTTCTTAAGTAGGGGACCGCCTGTATTTCTGTTGTAACGGTGCCAGAGCTCTTTGATACTACAAATGGACTTTAGAGATATCTATAGTGTAACCTATAATCAGAGCTATAAAAATAGCAATTCACACACTGAAAATGTATTTTCTGGAGTAATTTTAAGGAAGTATTCCTTATTTAATAGCTGTAGAACTGCTGGGTACAAATTCCGCTCTGCGAGGTGAATGTAAGATGGGTCTGGGAATTCCAATCCAGGAAACAAAGGCAGAAGCTTTTCTGCTATTTTTATCTTTAAAGCAGGTTTGAAAAAATTCCCAAGAATTGACCTGTAGCAATAAGGAAACTGGTTTCAATTCTTTACAAGGAAATGTCCTCATGCCTTCAACAATAAACAAAAGCTGTGGAGCTCAATCTATAACAGCAGAAAACCTCATTTTGACTTGGTCTCTAATAAGAAGATTATCTCCTGCTAGTTTTCCTACAGTGTTACCTACTATATTACAGGTTGAAAAAATGTGTGCGTGTGTGTGTGTATTGGGGGGGGATTGTGAGGGGTATTATTAGCTTTAAAAAGCTGCCCATTTTTGCACAGATCTGTACAAATTGCTTATTTTTTTATAAGTTTTAGGTTTCACACTCCACTTACTAAAAGAATTTGTGTATGGGAAGACCTATCAAAAGTGGATGTGGATTTTTCCATGTTCTGTCCATGAATTGCGGACTGTGCAGTAGCTGGATCTCACGTATCGATCACAGTGCAGAGGATGGGTTTCTGCATCATAGTGATATTTGATGCAGGGAGTCCCTTCTTCCCCACAAAACCAAACTGTATCTTGGTCACAGCTAGGTATAAATAAAGGAATTATTATTATACGAAAAAGGCACCCCCAGCATCAGATACCTATATGACGCATGTATATGAAGGTCTAAGGCGAGTGATCTAAAGACAACTCAAACATATATATAAATAATGTGTTCAGTCTGGTAAAATACATATGGATTTGGATCTGGCATGACCATTGAAAGCACCGAGTCAGCAAATACTGATGAAATGTATATTTTTTTCTTACTGTATTTCCTTGACATTGCTGATGAATCATTAGACCCAATGCTCTTTTATGACTCATTCTGTTATGTCTCGTTAAAGAATATTTCCAGACCTCACAATCTTTGTTAAATGGCTTAGTCAGTGAAATAATATAAAAGGTTCTCATGTCTAATCCTTCTTTTTATTTACCTGTACCCTATTCCACAGAAATAGACAATGGCAAATAGCCACATCCTGATTTACCGGACCCTGTAGTCCCTGTTCTGCTTGTTATTAGGCTATAAACTGGGGTGAAGCAGCTAAGTCTGATATATTCCACATAGGCAATAACCATTTACAGTATACCAGGTTATAA
Organism: Engystomops pustulosus; assembly: GCA_019512145.1. Classification (NCBI taxonomy): domain Eukaryota; kingdom Metazoa; phylum Chordata; class Amphibia; order Anura; family Leptodactylidae; genus Engystomops; species Engystomops pustulosus. The sequence continues at coordinate 59,817,226 of CM033643.1, read as the reverse complement.
AGGCACAAACTCTAAGCAGTTCTCTGGACACTGGAGGGCATAGGGGAGGTTAGGGGTCTTTGTGACTAATAGACATGTACAATCCATAGATTGAAGGGAAACAGAGACATAACCCAAAGAAAGGTTATTGCTGAGACTAGAGATAGAGGCATAACTTGAACTCCCAGGTCCTAAATGTAACAATTATCATGTTCCATTTATAAAGGTTTCTTCTTATATCTGAACAGCCTAAGGGCAACCACAGGATTTCGGAACAACTTCTATCTATGCAGCATAAAATATATACATATAAAATTGCTGCTGATTCGTAACTCTCAGATAGATGCGCCTCAATTTTAGATGCTCAAGAGAAGTGATAGAAAAATCAGGTTTATTGATATATTTTTATCATTTCTAGCAATTAATAATTGCAATACTAATATTATCATTATCGCTACAGAATGTTGTACTTTCTGATAATAGTATCACTGACACATTACATTTATTTACAATGAAGATATGGTGACATCTTAGACACCCCCATATTGCCGGCCTATTCTTCTGGGAAGCCATTTATCTGAATTGACTGGAAGAACCCTATATAAATCTGCTGATCACAGACTTCATCCAGATGTTTCCCTTTTTTTCATTTAATGTCCCATAAGAAAGGTGACTCAGCAAAGTAAAATGCTGTGTGGGCCGTGCATATCTGATGCGCTGCTGTTATACACACCCTATGGCTGGGAACCTATAGTTTAGCCATAGCTTCCTGAGATAAAGCCTGAATGTCAATCTACATAGGAATAGGATATAATTCTTCTTTGTGTTGCATGGCTGCACAATACCGGTAGGCACCTGATGTAGGAGCTATTGGTAGTATATATGAGATGCAATGCTGGGAAAGTATATGAAACATTTTTGAGTGTGCCTTCTTGGAAGCGATCCTTTCCATATTAAAAATATTTTTATTTTTATGTATTCTTAATAACATTATAAGATTCAGGTAGTTGAATAAATACATATCCTTAAATACAGACTTTTTTTTTTCTAGATGAATGAAAATTACATCAGAAACAATATTGCTTGTCTGGTGGGAGATGACCTAAATGATATCTTACAACCAGCCAATATCAATAACATTGACGAGAAGAATGAACCATGTAGAGAAGTGAGGAAGCAGGTCCGGCGTGTCATTAGAATGGTAAATTATTCTGCAATTATTACCTATTAGTTTACACTGCCATCCATGTCACTGCGACATTTGTTGGATAATTGACTCTATTATTACAATTTCTTTCATTTTTTTCCTTTTAGATTTTGGAGGAAAAGTATGGACTTGAGATAACATCATTGATTAAAGGTATCTATTTACACTGTGTATTCTATTTTATGCTAGTACTTGATCTTGGACGATGAATATTTCTCATAAATGATCTTGAATGTGTCTATGTCCTTTTTACTCCTCCAAACCCTACTATTTATTATACATATTTGGGGTGATTTATCACATTTTTGGATCTTCTCTCTTTTTAATCTTTGCAGCTTTTTTGACACAATGGTGGATTTGCATTTTTTCTTCCGCCCAAGACACTCTCGTTCACGGCGTCTGATTTTCCTGTGTTGTGCCTTTTTGGAACCCAGATGTTAAAATCCTTAAATTTATGCACAAAAAATAATAGTCTAAAAAATAGTCTAAAACAAAATAATCAACTTGCAAGATTTAACATTGTCTAAGATAAATTAAACAAACGCCTAAAACCCAGAAAAAAGACAGATGCAAAATCACAAAATAAAGATAAATCACCCCCATGTTCTCACGCCAGATGCTTGTTGGCTAAGGTTTGATGACAACAATTTACAATCACTAGATGACTTTGCTGTTTATTTTGATAATGAGCAATTCTTGGCTTGTTAGAGCATCTTCTCTGTTCCTTTACTATGAGATCAGAACTCTGTTGTCACGGTTACACCGACAATCCTCGGTACGGATTGTGGGTCCCCCCCGTGCCTTCATCTGTGGTCCCAGCTCCCCTGGGTCCATACTTACTTCTCCCAGCTCCCGATAGCTCCGCCGCAGGCCTGCTTCCTGGCTTGACTGCGCGCTCCCGCTGCTAGGGTGCAAGCGCCGACTCTCCAGGAACTTAAAGGGCCAGCGTCCTCCTAATTCGCGCTGGCATTCCCAGCCCTGCTACATAATCCGGCGGCTCCCAGCATCCCCTGCCAGATCTTCAAGTCATTCTACTGAAGTGAAAGCCTCCTGAGCATTTCCAGACGCCTCTGTGTTTCCTGTGCGTTTCCAGACGCCTCTGTGTTTTCCTTGTTCCTATGGTATTTCCGTGGTCCTGTGTTCCTGTGGCGTTCCTGTGGTGTTCCAGTGGCGTTCCTGTGTTCCTGTGGCGGTTCTGTGTTCCTTTGGTGGTCCTGTGTTCCTGTGGCGGTCCTGTACTCCTGTGGCGGTCCTGTATCCCGATGGCCATCCTGAGATCCTGCCATCCCGAGGTCCTGCCTTCCTGAGGTCCTGCCTTCCCTGTGTCCATACCATGGCTGCCACCGCGGGCCTAGTGGAACCCATATAACGACCTGGTGGCTTCCCGCCACATCAAGACCACCCTGCTTTGCGGCGGCTCTGGCAAAGACCCGGTCCCGGGTTGCGGCTAGTACCATCATCCCCCGCGGTGGTCCAGGGAGTCCACAGACTTTAGCCTTAAGAGACTCTTCCACACCCCCATGTATGACATCAGTGCACTAATGAGAAGTTACTTCATTGGCCATAGGAGCTAGTTGGATATCGTCCTCTTATGTCTGCTTTGCTGTCTCAGACAGGATATTAGTCATTCGAAGAAAGGAAACTAGATTTACACATTGCAGCCTTTGAGAAAACTGTTTCCCATATATTTCCTTACAATTTGCTTTATACAGATTTTCTTCTTCTACTCTAGCATAACTCAAAATGAATGTCCATTGATCACATAGTCAAAGTCCGAGCTTCACTATTACATTTAACTTGATACCTGTCATAAGTAAATCAATATTTCATGTCACCAGTCTCTTCTATTAGGTACATATTTGCTAAAGTTAGTAATTATTAATGTGTGTTAGAGAACCTTTCACTAGTTTCTGAACTTTAAATAGGTGCATAGTTACATAGGACATTGTGCACAAGGTTAACGCCAATAACACACAGGATTCCAAACTGTTTGTAGCAAAGCCATTACCTAGAATACAAGTAGATCATTGTAGATTATTTCATTGTCAATATTACCTGTACTTTCATGCAGAAATATTATTGATTGTATTTATCTATATCAATTGCATAAGTTCCTTAAAGGGGTATTTCCATCTGGACATTCACATGAAATTAATCTGCCATATACATACATTTATTCAATTGGTTGTAATTAAAAATGTACCTGTGTGAAGATAATTTCCCATAAATGTAGCCATGTTTTCCAATAGAAACAAGATAGCTTCCTTGGTTATGACCACCCCTGTACCCTGGCAGCGGTGGCCATACATCCACTACTGAGTCCTGCCTGACCACCTAGATTCAGCATTTATTACCACAGGACAAATTTGGGATATGCAGTGACTCCTGGTCATTTCATATGCAAAAACAATTTGTTTCTTTGTGCAATCCCTGGAGCAGAGGTGGCCGTATCCAAGGGAAAAAAAACATGTTTCTAAGGGACAGCATAGCTACATTTATTGGAAATTATCTTCACACAGGAACATATTTTTATTAACATCCAATTGAAGAAATGTATATATGTGACAGATGGATTAAAATAAATGTGAATACCCAGATGAGAATACCCATTTATTCTCATATTATTGTTATTTAATTGATTAAAATAATTAATACTGCAATAGGCATAGCAAATCAAAGGGTGGGGTGCAGCATATGTTAACCACAACACATACTGTATATGTATACAATGTGCACACTCAAATGTAAAAGAAAAACAAAGTAGGATTTATTGGAAGTCTTTCTATATGAAAACCATAAACCTTACTAAAAATGTATTACCCCTTTAACTCACTTTTCTAAAAGACAAGAGAATCACATAAACTTGGCAAAGCATATTTGTCCTATTTTCATGCCTCCTTTGTGAATTATTAGTGAGATAGAAATGCTGGAGATGACTCACAATGGGGCTATGCTTATACATGTACTATCAGCATGATTCATGGCCAGTTATATGTGATGTCTGATCATGTCCTTATATACGATAAAATGTCTTCCTGAATGACTGGCAAAATCTAATGAAACTCTGATATATGCATATTTATCAATCTGTTAAAGATAGAAATCAGTCTTATTTTGCAGCAAAAAAATGCCTTCCACTATTTATAAAAGGTTTTAGATGTGTCGCTCATGAATAACATGATTCCAACATATTTTTTTAAGCCAGAAAGTTAGAGGTGCAGGTGAAGTTAGAATAGACAGTATTAGGGAAAGGTGAACTAAATGTGTCAGTACAGATACTAGGGAATATGCAAATATACATTTTCCAGGATGGGATAAGGAAAACATTGCCTCTTAGCTACCTTGTAAGGCCCCCTCAACATAAAGCATGCCTTCTTTAGAAAGCCTTAGGATATGATGTGGGACAAAAGCCAAACCTGCATGATGTCATTAGGCTTTCTGAAAAAGTAATGCTTGATGTTAAGGAAGCTGCCTTACAAGGTAGCTAAGAGGGAGAGGTAGACTGGACAGTCTAAGGCCAGCAGGGTCATTTCTCATGTACGTTACTTTAACAGACTGTGCATCCAGTCCGTCATAAACTAGAGTATCCAAGTCATAATACCTTTTCACTCATAGACTAGTGATAAATAGATGCCATTCTGAGGCAAATCGGCTGTGAAAAATTACAGAATATCATCTCTTAAACTGTCAATTTTTGCCTTGTTCATGTGTAAGTTTTCTATGTTTAACGAAGAATTGAAAATTTTGCATAGTTTAAAACGTTCTAGTGAAACTGTAAACCCCCATATTAATAAAGACACTCATGTCATTATTATGGGGGAGTTAGAAAAATCCAGCTTTCCATTAAGGTCGGATCTTGCATAGATTTCAAGTCAGTCCTTTGTCGGGATTACTAAGAGGTTGGAACCGGAGTGTTGTGCATTGGGTGCACCAGTCTTAATATATTGGAGCAGATTTATCAATCAGTCTGAAAGTCAGAATATTTCCACACACTCCAGTGAACCAGATATTCCCTTTGCCTCATCCACCATACTGACCTTTTGATACAAGGCAGGAATGGTCATCCTGCTATTCATGTGTTGACCAAATTCTGACCTGCTAAACATATCAACACCCACAATGCCATGGCACAGGGGGCACGGAGTAGCGGTATAGTCGAAAGCTGGGAGGCATGTCCTGGAACCCCGTGACCTCAGAGCGCGAGGTCAAAGGGATAGCGCGACGTGTTAGTGGTTGTTTTAGTTTTGTCAGTCTCGATCGATGTACGAGTCAGACATTTCTGACGATAAGCTGTAGTTGTCAATGTAGTCCGCATTTTTCCTTTCTTAGCTGAAAGGAGTGGCACCCGGAGGGTCTTCTGCTGCATGTAAGGCCCAGGCTGCCCTCAAAGGTCGACACTGTGCGTTCAGGAGATTCATCGCGTTATCTGGCTACCTAACTTGGTTGAACGGGTGTTACGATTTGAGTCACTGCTGTGCCATCATCTAAGATACAGCTCTGGCACCAGTACGTGTAACAATGTCTCGCCATTGCTCTGTCGGGTTACTTCTGACCTCTCGGCATACACAAGGCAATTTTCCGCCCATCAGAATCGGACCTGCCGCTCACTGCGAGCCAGTGTCGGATCCTGTCTTTTTCGGCACACCTATATGACTAACGGGCCGTAAACCCGAGATTATGGTTGTGCGTGAAAATCGCTCAGTATATCAGTGCATTTCTGAACATAGCTCAGCGGACTAGATATGCAGTCACGCCTGGGTGGCGTAAGCACCAACAACCATGCGCTCAGCGCATACGTGTTGCAATACTGAGGCACTCAAATGCGTCCGTTTCTGGGATGTTGCCCTTAAAAAAAAACCAATCCGGCATACGGTGCTCCTCACTGATAGCGTCCGGCTTTGAACTCAGCAGGAGATATGATACATCTGGACGCATCGTGCTACATGCTAATATGCGATATTCTGAGTTTGTCCTGCTCTCAGGATGATGGTGGACGTATTAGAACTATAATTAGTATAACGAACCGTTGACCGTGTACCTCTAGCCAGTGGCGCAATGGTGAGTGTATAATATCTATATATATCTAGCTACTATATGTAAATAACAATATATGTGAAGTGTAGTATGTGTGTCGTACCGAAGATAGCTAGTATGCATCATGCGTGTAGCAGCACTTTGCTGATAGATTCATGTCTATCTAGTGTTATGAAGGTAGAACAATTGTCTGTGCATATAAATGTGTGGTATATCTGAGTATATAATTTGTGTGATATTTACAAATACGTTTTTGGGGAAGGGGGGCCCGATGCCAGAAATCTGGCATGGGGCCTACAGCCTCTCCTAGTTACGCCCCTGCTAGCCTATATTTAAATCACAGATTGCAAGCCTGGCGTACTATAGGGGTGAGATGTTGGAGTTATAGCAGGTTGATTAGGGTGCATGCTAGGTGGGGCCGCAATGCTCATAGTAATATAAGGGATGGTCACAGGACGATGGGGACATGAAGGGGTCAAGCACTAGACCTGGTTGACATCACTGTTCTAATGCTGTGACTCACTACTCCATCTAGGTGAACTTTCCGCATCCTGCATGAACATAGCTGTGGGTGCGTGACCAAAGCTACATATAGTTTTGTTCGCTTAAAAAAAAAGAAATTCAAACCATCAACTCATACAACAGGAAAACAACAGTAAAAATTCATAGCTCCGATGGGCTTTAGCGACCCCCGGTTTTGGTTGTTCGACTCCCAGGTTGAGAAACCCCTGCACTGATGATACGGTGTAAGGAATGGATGATGCAAGGCATGTTATAAATAGCGCCTGAGGGTCGCCGATGTAAGTGATCCATTATAAAAAGGGAGCGAGCATTTGAGAGGCAAGGGCTACATAAGGTGTAATTCCCATTTTGGGGAATGTACTGTGTACTCGAATATTGTCCCCATGCTTTCCCGCTAGCTTTTCGCCCGTGTTTAAGGCCGGTGTGCAGTGCTTTGCTATGGAGGAAGTAATGGGGTAGTATGCTCCTACCCTCTCCAGCGTGCTACCTAGTACTTGCCAAGCTACAGCAGGTTGATTCTACTTTATGTGTGAAGCACCCAATACAGTGAGCAGATGGCAGATAGGAGAGCAAAATCAATGCAGCTTCAAATCAACATTCTCAAGAATTTGACATCATTTAATCACCCATCACACCAAAAAAGATATTAATCACAATCAAACATTTATTGAACCCCAAGATAAGACAATAAAACTACAAAATCTTTTTCGCCAAATAAGCCCTTACACAGCCACAACTGACAAAAAGTTTCAAAAGCTATTGTGCTCGGAAGGGTGGGCGATGGCAAAGAAATGAATTGTCTTCCCCAAAAGTATTCTTATTATGTAAAAAAAATCGTAATAAATTCAGTATCGCTGTAGCTTATTGAGTATTTGTACTTACCATAATTATAATGATTGGACTGCAAGGGGGAGGGGGCGTCTTTTTATAGTTTCCGCCTAGAGCAGACAGCGAAGCCAGGTTCACCCCTGGATCACGAGTCGGGAGCTTGTAGGAGGCTGGTGAAGCTTTATAGTTCAAACAAAAGGTTTTAAACGAATGTTGCATAGTAATAAACTTTCACACGGCATTGTATATCTTGGGACGCTTGTTTCATAATATAAATGTATACAATATTATGTTAGTATGTGCTGTCAGATAAATAGTACAGCACATCTAAGGAGATGTTGAGATAGTCAATTACAGAACAAGGCTAGCTGCCAATATGAACAGAAGCAAAGGGATAAGGTCGCATCTACTAGACACAAGATAGCAAGAAGGTAATCCAACAGGACTAGGGTCTGGAAAAGAAAGGGGAAAATGAATGGGACATGGCGAAGGGGTGAGAATTAAAGGCGACACGCATGAGAAATATTTCTTGAAACAACCGCTCTCCCCGGGTTCTAGTTCAGAAGACTCTCATATGGCACACCCTCATTAACATGATGAAACGTTAAACTTAATAGAATAAAGTGGGTTGCAAATTCTTACCTATCGAAGTTTTTAAGTTTCAAATACAAGGCACGAAACTTGAAATACGTGTTTCATCCATGGAACACAAGGAACACAACATTCAGCTCTCAGGGATGAAGTTTGGGGCATGTTTATTGTGCTGTGTCTAGGTTTAACAATAATATCCACCTTTATCACATGAACACTGTCAAGAACCACAATCATCTGTAAATGTGTAGGATGTAACATGGCTTAACCTTTTTCTAATCAGACAGCCCGATTCGTAGAACGGCTAAAAGGCCCAGGGTACTATATGGCAAGAGCTATAGAGATCCATGCTCAGGGGATTGGGAATCTGTCATCGCAAACAGCATGTTACATACTGCATGCCAAAAGTACAGTCCGGTGTAGTCAAAAAAAATCTAACCTTTATGGCAGAGTAGCATGAAGTAATGCGCATCTATCGTACTCTATGTAGGAGTACTGACCTAACATATTTATAATCTAAATCTAACGTTTTTGGTTGTAATAAATGCCAAATGCTAGTGTAGAAAAAAAGCCAACCATTATTGGCAATCCACAGAACACCCAATCCCAGCAGGAAGCATCATGTTGGGTGGGATGTTTGCTTCAGCAATAAAAGGACCAAAGCTCAATACAATGTCAACTCTGGAGGGAAACTTGTTCAAGGTCTGTAAAAGACTTGAGAACTGGTACACAGTTTCACTTTCATAGTGCAGAGCAATAACAATACCAACCAAAGCAGCTACCATGGAGTTATAATAATAATACGTCTTTATTTATAGCAGTCATCACAAATCCGATTTACGTCACGCTGGCCATTAGCTTGCCAAATCAGTCCCTGGTAACCTGACAATAGGGGCTCACATCTATCAACCTACCAGTTGTTTTTGGAATGGGGGTATGAAACTGGAGGAACAGGAACCCCACGCAACATAGAGAAACATACAAACTCTATTGCAGATGTTGACCCTGGACGTTGATCCAGGTACCCCCCGGCGCTGCAAGTCGTATGCTAACCACTGAGCCATGTGCTGGCCCCACAATGGAATTGGTTTAAAAAATCGCGAGCGTATTCATTTGTTAAAATGGCCCAAACTACGTCCTAAATTCCATTGAGAATCGTAGCTTGCACATTGCTGTTCACAAATGTTCTCCAACCATCTGCCTGAGCTAAGAGATAGGGGCAAAAATTCGCAGCCTCTCTCAGGATGGCAAACCTTTTGGCGACCGAGTGCCCAAACTACAACAAAGACCTAACTTATTTTATCGTCAAAGTGCCAACACAGAATTTATTTGTGATTTATACTCCCTCTCGATGCCCCAGTCTACCGGGGGAATGAAAATAGAGAAAGAGAATCTGAATCTCCGGTAAGAGAATCCTGTGAACTATTTAAGAAGAATAGGGGGAGACGAACGAGCTAATAACGCAGAACATAAACCACGAAGAAATAGCTAAAGACAAAGAACCCTGTACCGTGGAGATCGGCTGAGAACGGGTAAAGCGTTGTAAAGGAAAGATAATAAAATAACACGGAGTTGGAAAAACTAAGTGGAATATGGGCGCCAAAGAGGTGACAAAAGACGGGTCTTTCTCTTCATCGTGTTCCTTCAATTGATCGCGAGCCGCCCTGAGACACACACTATAGCAGAAAAAGTCCCGGTACAAGCTGTTACTGTAATATGGTTGTGCAGAGCAAGTCTGGGCTGTCGAGCTGGCAGGAAGATACCTGGGCATCTCTGGTGAGTGGCCTGAGTGCCCACAGAAGGGCTCTGGGATTGGCACCTCTGGCACCAGTGCCATAGGTTAGCATCACTGCTACTAGAGGTACAAAGCTAGTAGAGACATGTCAGCCAACAGTACAACTGTCATTGCAGATATCATGGTGGTCTTGCAAGTGATGAAGAGAAAGGATACCTATACATGTCACCAACACCCCACACTATTCAGTTTTTTTTTTACAAAAAGTTGTAAGGATGGTATCATTTTCTGTTACTTATTCTTGATACTTTGTGTATCACATAAAACCACATGAAAACATTTAAGCTTGTAGCTGTAACATTTAAAATTGAGAAAATATTCAAGGGGTATAAATACTTTTGCACGCACTGTCTGTTCACAACCTTCCAATCTAAAGTTTAACTTGATTTCAGTCAATAACAAAATCAATAAAACTTAGATTCTCACGTACCTCTAATAGAAACTCTCGCATAGCGATGAAAATGAAAGTACAGAAAGTGGAGAAGTTTGCAGCCTGCTCCTCCCTCTCTATAGAAGCAGTAGAGTAAGTTCACCTCTGCACTCAGGCAAATCCTCTACCATGAACATGAAATCTGCTCCGGGTATCCCCTTATCTCCCCCTGGCTGGACTTATCCTATTCCTTGTTTTGCTTCAGTCTGTATTTTTTGCAGTTACATTTATTTACTTCAAAAATGAGAAATCAAACAGGTAGGCTCGCATTTACTTCACACCTTCTGGAGACTTCCAGACTGGAAGCTTTGTCCTAAGAGCTGGGATCCCTAAGAAAACACCATACCTCATCACAAATCTTTAAGTAAGTACTATATCTATTCAATATATCACTGACGAAGATACTCGTACAAAACTGTGGACCTATCACCTACATTTTAGAAAAAAACAACACAGACAACTCTTACATGTTCCTAAGAGCTGGGATCCCTATAACCCTACCTATAGACTGTATATGTAACTCCCATACTCCAATTAACAGTTTACATCTCTTAAATGTTCCTAAGAGCTGGGGTCCCCTATCACTTACCTATACACTGTACAGTATAGTAGTACAGTATAAGTACAGTTATACCTTTATATGTACTTCTTGGGGGAAATCACCATATTCTTTTTGCACGTTGGATCTAGTTACTACTTTCCTTGTTGCTACAGTATTAGATCCTTTGTTATATGCAACCATTGTGTTCGCAGTATCGTCAGGGGTCATTCTTGCAGCTGCACTACAGTATATGCAACAGTTAACCGTCCAAGATTTTTCTGGAAATGTTCCCAGTGCAGTTTTGGCATCTCTTCTACCTTCTATAAAACTTTTTATCTTTCCCTTATCTGCCTGTATGAAATATTTTAACATTGATTCTCATAGACTGGATTTGCCAATTTAACTCTTCGCTGAGTCATTGTTCTATTTATTTAAAAGATTCTAATGTTCAAGTTTACTTGTAGTTCTGCTTATAGCAAACAGATAACCACATGAACAAACTCAGCTCCACTGTATCTGAGAAGCAGCTAAATCTATAGCTCCTCTAACCAAGATTCTATGCAGAATGATGATGTACAATGGTGGGACCACATACAGTAAAAGAGTCATGTAAACATTTTATGATGTTTCAACCTTATAGTAATAAACGTGATCTTGTGCAGTCCTCTTCTGTTACTCGTGCTCCCTTGAAAGCTTAGAGTTGAATGTATACAGCTTGTTAGAGGCACACAGTAGGACTGTGGGTGTGTGTAGTGCCGCCTAAAAAAGCAAAACGTCAGCAATTATAATACTAGCATAAAGTAATGAGGAAGTTAGGAGGTAAATAATACCTCTGATATGTACTGTTTTTAGGCATCAACACAACCGCATGTAAAGCAAAAAGTAAATTTCCACTAGTTAAACACGGTTAAATTTTTATGGATTATATATAATGTCTATACTTTTATATGCATAAAACTTATATACATAATACTTGGGATAGTACATGTGTATTACTAGTCACATACATTCTAAGGAGGATAAAAGGTGCAAATTCCCAAGCATCTACAAGTGATTCACATAAGATAACTGCTAGTCTCTAATGTTTATCTGGAAAATCCAGATAGTTCTGAGCCGTGGCCATTGTATGGTGCAATTATTTAAGGAAGCTATGTGAATGTTTTACTGTGTATGCTTCTTTAAGGTCATCTACCACCAGGATCAAGGATATTAAGCCAAGCACCCTGACATAAAGGTGTGTCCCCCCATATGGCAGGATCTGCTCTTCTTTTAGTTTCTTATGCTCTGGTATTTACAAAAAAAATGCTTTTAAAGATGGCAAATGAGCCTGAGGGGCTCCGGGCTCCATATGTGTATAAGCTCTGGAGCCCCTCAGGCTCATTGCATCATTTAAAAAGTTTTTTTTTTTTCTTTCATATAAAGCTATATGCTTAAAGTCATAGGAAAAATTAAAGAAGAATAGATCATGCCAAGGGGGAACACACAGTATGTCAGTGTGCTTGGTTTACAAGACTCATCCTGGTGGTAGATGTCCTTTTACTTTAAACCTTTGTATTCAGTCAGTTCTATCTATACTATTTTGTTGGTGTCCCTGGTTGTGTGGCTGAGCAGACGCCCATAAGCCAAAAAAATGCATTCAGTTAAGTTTTCTCAGAAAAACCCATCCAGTTGTTATCTTTTATTAATGTCATGGATATAAAACAGTTTAACTTTGCAAAATGTTATCGAGTATACAAGGCATGTTCCTGCTGCTGACTGTCGCGTTTACAGGCTGAGCGCAGATTTGGATTGGACCTTCACCTAGTTTACACTAGCAGTATAACCTGACAACAGTGTAATACACTGTTCAGTACACACTTCTTGGCTTTGGTTTTTCCTTATAGCCCTTGGCACTCACGCAGAGCCAATAATGCCTTCTGAATAGCACACTTACTGCCAAAATGATAAACCACAGCATTGGTTTTGTTTTTCAAATATCCTTTACCAGTTTCTACACATTAATTATGTAGGTAGCACACAGCGCAAAAACTGTTACCCTTTCTATGTCTTTAATGTACAGGCAGTCCCCTACTAAGGACATCCACTTACAGACGGCACCTAGTTAAAGACTGACCCTCTGCTCCTCTGCCCCTGTGACCTTTGTGAAGCTCTGTGGATGCTTTACTTTACCAGACTGCATGATCAGCTGTAAGGTCTGTAATGAAGCTTTATTGATATCTCTTCTTGTCCCATTACAGCAAAAAATTTTTGAAATTTCCATTGTCACTGGGCAAAGAAAATTTTTGGTCTGGATCTCAATGATAAAATATACAGTTACCTTACATACATCATCAACTAAAGAACAAACCTATGGAACCTAGTCTTGATATAACGCGACTGCTGTATTTTTATATTGGACTTTTATAAAAAAATGCACAGTACTAAAATGTTGTAAAACCTGTTTGGACCAAACGTCAGGAGTTTACAGTGCGTATTTTATACATAAATTTTTGTTTGTAATAAAGCATGGAGTGGTGTAATTTATATATTTTTTTACTATTCTTTCTTATAACATAGACAATTACCCGAAGAATCTACCATAAAAATCAAGCATTGTAAACCAGGACACTTACTCATAGATCCAGGCAATGTGACTGGGTGGAATCTCATTCTATTGTTATCGATGGTCTCCTTCCTTCTAAAAATCAACATTTAAAATTCTGCAAATGAGCCTGGAGGGCTATTCCAAGAGCCCCCAGGTGCTGCAGATTCACGTGGTCGTACACTGTGCAGTAAGCACTTCCCCTCTTACTTGTGTCTTAACACTCCAGTGTTGCAATGAGATTAGTTCAGGCAGAGGAAGGGAAGTGCTGGTGGAGGGTGGACAATGTAACAGCCTGTGAACGGCAGCACAGAGGAGTTCTGTGGAACTGCCACAGTAGCCCTTCAGGATCATTAGAATAATTTCATAGTTTATTGTGGAAGAAGTAGGCCATGGATAACAAATATAAGAAGTCACTGGCCTGGATCTAGACTACGTGCCCCTGGTTTAGTATGATGGAGTTTTGATGCTAGATTGACTTTAATGATTCTTAACACACCAGCATTATCCACTAGGGAGAGTTGCCCCATTAAGTAACTAACTATGGCACTGATAGAACTGATGAGACACACCCCCGAGGAGCGATAGAGGCACAAAACATGCAGAGTTATGAGAAAGGATGATCCAGAGGATCAGAAGATAGAAGAGTTTTCTTTAATGCATTGGGGCATCCATCAAAGTAATATAAGGCAGTCCCCGGGGTTACGTACAAAGATAGGGTCTGTAGGTTGTTCTCAAGTTGATTTGTATGTAAGTCGTGTTTAATAACTGTATCTTATATGTAAACGCAAGCGCAGCCAGAATTTTTTTGGTCTCTGTGACAATTCAATCTTGCAAGTAGGATCAGGTATTGAGGGAGGCCTGACAGACATCTACATGTGGTGTATATGTCCTGTCTTACTATCGGGATTAAGCCCACTACTTCACACCGCCGCACCTAAATAGTGCCACAATAAATGCTAAATGGAAACCAGATACCTTCCAATCAAGGAGGGAAAAAAGGACACTACTACAATGAACAATTGGATTTAAAATGTACGAATAACCTTTATTAATGCTACAAAATATGATACATAAAGAACCATGAAGACAAACAAATGTGGCCTCTCCTGAGGATATCCACAAGATACAGTACAGTATGAGGTGGTGAAACAAAGACAGAAAAGGGTGGTCTAGCACCGGCGAGGTGCAACTAGTGTATCTGTATGTAGAGTATGGTGAGCTGGTGGGCCAAAGTGAATTATTCCTAAAGGACTGTCTCTATACTCTGTTACTGTGTACATAGCGGACAGATGGCCTCTGGGATATGAGTCTTATGTCAGGGACCCTTGATCAGGCTACCAGTTCTTACCTATTGCATGTAAATTCGCTCCACCGTCCGGGAAGGGCCCCTCCCTAAAATGTTAGGTTGTCATAAGAACCAGGATTAACACTAAAGCTCATTACGACACATGTATAACTGTGATAGCTGTTATGTAGCCAAGGCTAAAGTACAGTAAATTACCAACATCCAGAGGTCCATTTGTAACTAGGGGTCGTCGGGTGTTCTTAAGTAAGCTTTTTGTATCGAAAAATTACTTATATTTACATTTACTTTGTGTTTGTATTTTTCTCTCACTGATGTAAATAAGGTAAAACATCTGGACATCACAAACACCAAAACAATAAGCACAATTCTCAAATGCTCTGGTGTAGGACAAGAAATATTAAAGCTGCACATCATCTGGCCATGAAAAAAGCAAGCAAACTCTGCCAGTGTGAACTCGCCCTTAATAATCTGTTCCAGATGTTGATTGCCCAATTTTTGTTTTTAGGAAAGGAACTACAGTATAGAGAAATATGCTAGATAAATCCAGCATCATATCTAGGATGCTAACATCTACGGCATTGATGTGCACAAACTTCTAATTCACCAACGATAAGTACAATCCAACTTCTGTGAAAAACAATGCAAAGTTTTGTTTTTCTTTTTAAGCGCTAACTTGGCTTAACCTTGGGAGTGTCTGGATCTCATCCTGTTTCATCACAGGAAAACTGAGTGAAGTCCTAAAAGAAATATGTGAACTGACTCCTCACATTGTGGTGTGCACTACCAATGACTTAGGCAGGTTTGCAGTAGTTAAGCCATACATTTATAGTTTTATATCATTATAAAAGGCATGGAAATTGATAAGTGTTGAAGATTTTATTATCCACAGGATGTCCGTTTTCTTAATAAGGATTCTCCTTAATATTATGTTGTGCAGGTTTTCCATGTGTTTCTGATGCAGATCTTTATGCATGAAGTTCATCATTGAATGCAACAGGCCTCATGCAGTGCGGTAGAATTATTTTTTTCAGAATGTTGCATGGTTCCTACAACCATTACGGTATAATACAATTAAATGCAGATTTACAAACCAAATGCTATAGAATTTTGTATTTCCCGTTGGTGGGAAATTACCTTTGTATGCAGTGCGCAGGCCTAGCAGTAACATCAGTAAAACAGAGGGACACAAACTAGACCTTATGGTTTCACACATACACAGCACTATTTGGGGCAATGGCCGCTGTTTCATAGTAGTGCCGGTGTCTAGATCTGCCATGTGTGACAATCACACTAGGTACAGCGTACAGTGTTTCCCAATTTCAGCACTAATCAAAGGTAGCTAGAAATATCACATTAACAGTTGAAGGGTACTTGGGGATGGGGTCCTAGAATTGGGGTATAAGGTCAGGTGGAGGGGTTGCGATTGTTTTTTTCACTGGTACCAGGAACTACATCTCATCGGCTAGTACAGGTACCTCTATGGGAAGGGGGTGGGGGGGAACCTTCTGCTGGGAAGACACTGCGGGTGGGTGATTGCTACTGCTGGTGTTACTGCTGAAGGTGGTGCACACCACATGGACAGTAAAATATTCATGGCCTCCTTTGTTGGATAATACTGGTCTGCTTCCTCTAATGCTGTGGATAAGAAGATGTTGGAGAGTCCTTAGAGCGGGCCACATATGGGGCAATGGCGTTGCAGCAAACCATATATCGGCAGCGTATGCCAACGGTCACATAAAACATCTGAAGAAAAAATTCAGTACAGTCCAAGGCAAACAATTCTCGGCAGGGGACAATGGAGCTTTAATCATTTCACTTACATCAATTTTCTTTTTTCAACATTTCTCAAAATTGGTGCCTCTTTTTAACCAAATGTTTCAACTTTTTGCCAACCCACTTCACTTATCCTTCTCCAGATTTATCCTGTGAATATAATGTGGCAGACACTTAACAAAAAGGTACATATTTTGGTTCAAATCCATGACATTCCCCAAGTTCCTCAGAAAAAACGTAGGATTGGTGTATTAAGACCTGTGCTTTGTGTGCGGGACTTCATTTTGGCGTCCCCGAACATTATGCCACAGGTGCCAGAATTATAAGAGGTACCTGGTGCACATCACCAGAAGTGATGGCTAGAGTCGATCATAATTATTATATATGCCAGTTTCTGGTCTGCCTTGTCCTTCCCTCCACCTAGTCTTCCGCATAAGGCCAATGATGAAGAACAACAGGATTAACAATAAAGCTTAATTAAGACACCTTTAATAACTATTTATAACTGTTTAATGTAGCCTAGGCTAAAGTACAGTAAATTACCAACATTCAGAGGTCTGTCTGTAAGTCGGATGTTCTTAAGTAGGGGACCGCCTGTATTTCTGTTGTAACGGTCCAGAGCTCTTTGATACTACAAATGGACTTTAGAGATATCTATAGTGTAACCTATAATCAGAGCTATAAAAATAGCAATTCCAACACTGAAAATGTATTTTCTGGAGTAATTTTAAGGAAGTATTCCTTATTTAATAGTGTGTAGAACTGCTGGGTACAAATTCCGCTCTGCGAGGTAATGTAAGATGGGTCTGGGAATCCAATCCAGGAACAAAGGCAGAAGCTTTTCTGCTATTTTTATCTTTAAAGCAGGTTGAAAAAATTCCCAAGAATTGACTGTAGCAATAAGGAAACTGTTTCAATTCTTACAAGGAAATGTCCTCATGCCTTCAACAATAACAAAAGCTGTGGACTCAATCTAAACAGCAGAAAACCTCATTTTGACTTGGTCTCTAATAAGAAATTATCCCTGCTAGTTTCTACAGTGTTACCTACTATATTACAGGTTGAAAAAATGGTGTGCGTGTGTGTGTGTTATTGGTGGGGGGGATTGTGAGGGTATTATTAGCTTTAAAAAGCTGCCCATTTTGCACAGATCTGTACAAATTGCTATTTTTTTATAAGTTTTAGGTTTCACACACCATTACTAAAAGAATTTGTGTATGGGAAGACCTATCAAAAGTGGATGTGGATTTTCCATGTTCTGTCCATGAATTGCGGACTGTGCAGTAGCTGGATCTCACGTATCGATCACAGTGCAGAGGATGGGTTTCTGCATCATAGTGATATTTGATCAGGGAGTTCCCTTCTCACAAAACAAACTGTATCTGGTCACAGCTACGTATAAATAAAGGAATTATATATACGAAAAAGGCACCCCAGCATCAGATACCTATATGACGCTGTATATGAAGGTCTAAGGCGAGTGATCTAAAGACAACTCAAACATATATATAAAATAATGTGTTCAGTCTGGTAAAATACATATGGATTTGGATCTGGCATGACCATTGAAAGCACCGAGTCAGCAAATACTGATGAAATGTATATTTTTTCTATACTGTATTTCCTTGACATTGCTGATGAATCATTAGACCCAATGCTCTTTATGACTCATTCTGTTATGTCTCGTTAAAGAATATTTCCAGACCTCAATCTTTGTTAAATGGCTTAGTCAGTGAAATTATAAAAGGTTCTCATGTCTAATCCTTCTTTTTATTTACCTGTACCCTATCCACAGAAATAGACAATGGCAATAGCCACATCCTGATTTACCGGACCCTGTAGTCCCTGTTCTGCTTGTTATTAGGCTATAACTGGGGGAAGAAGCAGCTAAGTCTGATATATTCCACATAGGCAATAACCATTTACAGATACCAGGTTTATAAAGGCACAAACTCTAAGCAGTTCTCTGGACACTGGAGGGCATAGGGGAGGTTAGGGGTCTTGTGACTAATAGACATGTACAATCCATAGATTGAAGGGAACAGAGACATAACCCAAGAAAGGTTATGCTGAGACTAGAGATAGAGGCATAACTTGAACTCCAGGTCCTAAATGTAACAATTATCATGTTCCATTTATAAGGTTTCTTCTTATATCTGAACAGCCTAAGGGCAACCACAGGATTTCGGAACAACTTCTATCTATGCAGCATAAAATATAATATAAAATTGCTGTGATTGTAACTCTCAGATAGATGCGCCTCAATTTTAGATGCTCAAGAGAAGTGATAGAAAAATCAGGTTTATTATATATATTTTATCATTTCTAGCAATTAATATTGCAATACTAATATTATCATTATCGCTACAGAATGTTTACTTTCGATAATAGTATCACTGACACATTACATTTATTTACATGAAGATATGGTGACATCTTAGACACCCCCAATTGCCGCCTATTCTCGGGAAGCCATTATCTGAATTGATGGAAGAACCCTATATAATCTGCTGATCACAGACTTCATCCAGATGTTTCCCTTTTTTTCATTTAATGTCCCATAAGAAAGGTGACTCAGCAAAGTAAAATGCTGTGTGGGCCGTGCATATCTGATGCGCTGCGTTATAACACCCTATGGCTGGGAACCTATAGTTTAGCCATAGCTTCCTGGATAAAGCCTGAATGTCAATCTACATAGGAATAGGATATAATTCTTCTTTGTGTGTCATGGCTGCACAATACCGGTAGGCACCTGATGTAGGAGCTTTGGTAGTATATATGAGATGCAATGCTGGGAAAGTATATGAAAATTTTTGAGTGTGCCTCTTGGAACGATCCTTTCCATATTAAAAATATTTTTATTTTTATGTATTCTTAATAACATTATAAGATTCAGGATTATGAATAATACATATCCTTAAATACAGATTTTTTTTTTCTAGATGAATGAAAATTACATCAAAACAATATTGCTGTCTGGTGGGAGATGACCTAAATGATATCTTACAACCAGCCAATATCAATAACATTGACGAGAATGACCATGTAGAGAGTGAGGAGCAGGTCCGGCGTGTCATTAGAATGGTAAATTATTCTGCAATTATTACCTATTAGTTTACACATCGCCATCCATGTCACTTGCGACATTTGTTGGATAATTGACTCTATTATTACAATTTCTTTCATTTTTTTCCTTTAGATTTTGGAGGAAAAGTATGGACTGAGATAACATCATTGATTAAAGGTATCTATTACACTGTGTATTCTATTTTATGCTAGTACTCTGATCTTGGACGATATATTTCTCATAAATGATCTTGAAGGTGTCTATGTCCTTTTTACTCCTCCAAACCCTACTATTTATTATACATATTTGGGGTGATTTATCACATTTTGGATCTTCTCTCTTTTTAATCTTTGCAGCTTTTTGACACAAGGTGGATTTGCATTTTTCTTCTCCGCCCAAGACACTCTCGTTCACGGCGTCTGATTTTCCTGTGTTGTGCCTTTTTGGAACCAGATGTTAAAATCCTTAAATTTATGCACAAAAAATATAGTCTAAAAAATAGTTCTAAACAAAATAATCAACTTGCAAGATTTAACATTGTCTAAGATAATTAACAAACGCCTAAACAACCCAGAAAAAAGACAGATGCAAAATCACAAAATAAAGATAAATCACCCCCATGTTCTCTCACGCCAGATGCTTGTTGGCTAAGGTTGATGACAACAATTTACAATCACATAGATGACTTTGCTGTTTATTTTGATAATGAGCAATTCTTGGCTTGTTAGAGCATCTCTCTGTTCCTTTACTATGAGATCAGAACTCTGTTGTCACGGTTACACCGACAATCTCGGTACGGATGTGGGTCCCCCCGTGCCTCATCTGTGGTCCCAGCTCCCTCTGGGTCCATACTTACTTCTCCAGCTCCCGATAGCTCCGCCGCAGGCCTGCTTCCTGGCTTGACTGCGCGCTCCCGCTGCTAGGGTGCAAGCGCCGACTCTCCAGGAACTTAAGGGCCAGCGTCCTCCTAATTCGCGCTGGCATTCCCAGCCCTGCTACATAATCCGGCGGCTCCCAGCATCCCTCCAGATCTTCAAGTCATTCTACTGAATGAAAGCCTCCTGAGCATTTCCAGACGCCTCTGTGTTTCCTGTGCGTTTCCAGACGCCTCTGTGTTTTCCTTGTTCCTATGGTATTTTCCGTGGTCCTGTGTTCCTGTGGCGTTCCTGTGGTGTTTCCAGTGGCGTTCCTGTGTTCCTGTGGCTGTTCTGTGTTCCTTTGGTGGTCTGTGTTCCTGTGCTGGCGGTCCTGTACTCCTGTGGCGGTCCTGTATCCCGATGGCATCCTTGAGATCCTGCCATCCCGAGGTCCTGCCTTCCTGAGGTCCCCTTCCCTGTGTCCATACCATGGCTGCCACCCGGGCCTAGTGGAACCCTATAACGACCTGGTGGCTTCCCGCCACATCAAGACCACCCTGCTTTGCGGCGGCTCTGGCAAAGACCGGTCCCGGTTGGCGGCTAGTACCATCATCCCCCGCGGTGGTCCAGGGAGTCCACAGACTTTCGCTTAAGAGACTCTTCCACACCCCATGTATGACATCAGTGCACTAATGAGAAGTTACTTCATTGGCCATAGGAGCTAGTTGGATATCGTCCTCTTATGTCTGCTTTGCTGTCTCAGACAGGATATTAGTCATTCGAAGAAAGGAAACTAGATTTACACATTGCCCTTTGGAGAAAACTGTTTCCTCTATTTTCCTTACAATTTGCTTTATACAGATTTTCTTCTTCTACACTAGCATAACTCAAAATGAATGTCCATTGATCACTAGTCAAAGTCCGAGCTTCACTATTACATTTAACTTGATACCTGTCATAAGTAAATCAATATTTCATGTACCAGTCTCTTCTATTAGGTACATATTTGCTAAAGTTAGTAATTATTAATGTGTGTTAGAGAACCTTTCACTAGTTTCTGAACTTTAATAGGTGCATAGTTACTAGGACATTGTGCACAAGGTTAACGCCAATAACACACAGGATTCCAAACTGTTTGTAGCAAGCCATTACCTAGAATACAGTAGATCATTGTATTATTTCATTGTCAATATTACCTGTACTTTCATGCAGAAATTATTGATTGTATTTCTTTATCAATTGCATAAGTTCCTTAAAGGGGTATTTCATCTGGACATTCACATAAATTATCTGCCATATACATACATTTATTCAATTGGTTTTAATTAAAAATGTACCTGTGTGAAGATAATTTCCCATAAATGTAGCCTGTTTTCCAATAGAAACAAGATAGCTTCCTTGGTTATGACCACCCTGTACCCTGGCAGCGGTGGCCATACATCCACTACTGGTCCTGCCTGACCACCTAGTTCAGCATTTATTCCACAGGACAAATTTGGGATATGCAGTGACTCCTGGTCATTTCATATGCAAAAACAATTGTTTTTCTTGTGCAATCCCTGGAGCAGAGGTGGCCGTATCCAAGGGAAAAAAAACATGTTTTCTAAGGGACAGCATAGCTACATTTATTGGAAATTATCTTCACACAGGAACATATTTTTATTACATCCAATTGAAGAAATGTAATATGTGACAGATGATTAAATAAATGTGAATACCCAGATGAGAATACCCATTTATCTCATTTATTGTTATTTAATTGATTAAAATAATTAATACTGCAATAGGCATAGCAAATCAAAGGGTGGGGGCAGCATATGTTAACCACAACACATACTGTATATGTATACAATGTGCACACTCAAATGTAAAAGAAAACAAAGTAGGATTTATTGGAAGTCTTTCTATATGAAAACCATAAAACCTTACTAAAAATGTATTACACCCCTTTAACTCACTTTTCTAAAGACAAGAGAACACATAAACTTGGCAAAGCTATTTGTCCTATTTTCATCATCCTCTTTGTGAATTATTAGTGAGATAGAAATGCTGGAATGACTCACATGGGGCTATGCTTATACATGTACTATCAGCAGATTCATGGCCATTATATGTGATGTCTATCATGTCCTTATATACTATAAATGTCTTCCTGAATGACTGGCAAAATCTAATGAAACTCTGCTGATAATAACTGCATATTTATCAATCTGTTAAAGATAGAAATCAGTCTTATTTTGCAGCAAAAAATGCCTTCCACTATTTTATAAGGTTTTAGAGTGTCGCTCATGAACATGATTCCAACATATTTTTTTAAGCCAAAAGTTAGAGGTGCAGGTGAAGTTAGAATAGAAGTATTAGGGAAAGGTGAACTAAATGTGTCAGTAAGATACTAGGGAATATGCAAATATACATTTTCCAGGATGGGATAAGGAAAACATTGCCTCTTAGCTACCTTGTAAGGCCCCCTCCATAAAGCATGCCTTCTTTAGAAACCTTAGGATATGATGTGTGGACAAAAGCCAAACCTGCATGATGTCATTAGGTTTCTGAAAAGTAATGCTTGATGTTAAGGAAGCTGCCTTACAAGGTAGCTAAGAGGGAGAGGTAGACTGGACAGTCTAAGGCCAGCAGGGTCATTTCTCATGTGTCAGCTGCATCAGTCCGTCATAAACTAGAGTATCCAAGTCATAATACCTTTTCACTCATAGACTAGTGATAAATAGATGTTATTCTAAAGGTATGAGGAGATGGGGCAGCGAAATGAGAAGGGGAGGATGTTATACTAAGGGTTATGTGGAGCTAGGGGCAAGCGACATGGAGAAGGGGGGGGATGTTTATACTAAGGGTATGAGGAGATGGGGCAGCGACATGAGAAGGGGAGGATGTTATACTAAGGGTATGTGGGAGGGAGGGGGGAGGCGCCCAGAAAGCAGCGACATGAGAAGGGGGGATGTTATACTAAGGGTATGAGGAGATGGGGCAGCGACATGAGTAAGGGGGGATGTTATACTAAGGGTATGAGGAGAATGGTGGGCAAGCGAAATGAGAAGGGGGGATGTTATACTAAGGGTTATGTGGAGATGGTTCGAGGGGGACAGCACATGAGAATGGGGGCCTATGTTTACTAAGGGTATGTGCAGATGGGCAGCGACATGAGAAGGGGGAGGACTGTTATACTAAGGTATGAGGAGATGGGGGCAGCGACATGAGAAGGGGATGTGTATACTAAAGGGTTATGAGGAGATTGTGGCAAGCGACATGGAAGGGGGGTATGTTATACTAAGGGTATGAGGAGATGGG
Source organism: Engystomops pustulosus (assembly GCA_019512145.1). Classification (NCBI taxonomy): domain Eukaryota; kingdom Metazoa; phylum Chordata; class Amphibia; order Anura; family Leptodactylidae; genus Engystomops; species Engystomops pustulosus. Next base: position 59,793,409 of record CM033643.1, on the reverse strand, counting down.
CAGCGACATGAGAAGGGGGGGATGTTATACTAAGGGTATGAGGAGATGGGGGCCGGTGGACATTATAATGTGGATGTATGGTGTTATCTAAGGAGTTATGTGGAGATGGGGCAAGCGACATGAAAGGGGGGGGTCGATGTTTATACTAAGGAGTAGAGGAGTGGGGCACGACACACAATGGGGTAGTATGATTTATACTAAAGGTATATGAGGAGATGGGGCAGTGACATGAGAAGGGGAGGATGTTCTACGAAGGGATCTGAGTGAGAGTGGCAGGACATGAGAGGGGGGCATGGTATACTAAGTGGTATAGGTCAAAGATGAGAAGTGGGCGTAAGGTAGGGAACAGGCGGGCAGCGACATGAGAAGGGAGGATGTGTATACTAAGGGATGAGAAGGAGATGTGAGGCAGTCGACATGGAGAGGGGAGTGATGTTTATTACTAAGGGTATATAGGATGGCATGGAATGAAACGGGGAGGATGTTTATACTGATATTGGAGAGTCGAATAGAGAGATGTCAAGGTATGGGGCTGGGGCGCGACATAAAAGGGGGAGCATCAGGGTATGATGATGTGCATACACTCGAGGGGGGTACTAGGTTGAGAGATGGGGCAGTCGACATGAGAAGGGGGGATGTTTATACTGTATGACGGATTGCAAGGCAGATATGGGGGAGTTAATAAGGAGAGGGAGCGGGCAGCGCATGAGAAGTGGGAAGGAGTTATACTAAGGGTATTGAGGGGGTTGGGCAGCGCACATAGAAGGGGAGGATGTTGTATAAGGGTAGATGATCGTTTGATGGGGCAAGCGGCCCAACAGAGAAGGGGAGGATGTTATACTAAGGGTATGAGGAGATGTGGCAGAGACATGAGAAGGGGAGGATGTTATACTAAGGGTATGTGGAGATAGGGGCAGCGGACAGAGAAGGGGAGGATGTTATACTAAGGTATGTGGAGATGTGGCAGCGACATGAGAAGGGGAGATGTTATACTAAGGGTATGAGGAGATGGGGGCAAGTGACATTGGAAGGGGAGGATGTTATACTGAGGGTATGTGGAGATGGGGCAACGACATGAGAAGGGAGAAGGGGAGGATGTTATACTAAGGGTATGTGGAGATGGGGCAGCGACATGAGAAGGGGAGGATGTTATACTAAGGGTATGTGGGGATGGGGGCAGTGACATTGGAAGGGGAGGATGTTATACTGAGGGTATGTGAAAATGGGGGCAGCGACATTGGAAGGGGAGGATGTTATACTGAGGGGGCGAGGAACTGGGGGCTAAAGGACAAGGGGAGGATGTTATGAGGGGTCGAGGAACTGGGGGGCTGCATGGGAAGGGAGCTTATATTGATAGGATCTGGAACCGGAAGATATTTTATAGAAGGGATAAATTGCTGATGAGGGTATTAATTATAAGCAGTTGAAAGCTGATAATGTGTGTTTGGGAGAGGGGGTAAACTGAGGGCACATAGAGCTGATGGGGGGATTTAGTAAATTTGGTGGATATTATTTTCATGGACAAATCCGAACTGTGCGTTATAGTAAGATGCATCTTATAGTCCGAAAAATATGGTAAAACCTGCAACTTGAAAGGAATATGAGATTTCAGGAATATTCATATCCATGTCAGATAAAGCATAGCTATAGTTTACAACATTATATACAGAAATACAAGATCTTAAACAAAAGTAAATAACAAAACTTAAAAGAAAAAAAGATTACCATCAAGATACGAAGTAAAACATTTATTGGGCTTAAATATATTACATATACACTAGAAGTACAATTAAGTTTTACATACTGTAGTAATTTCTTATTTTGCAAAATCTATACATTAAAGTAGATATAACAGCTTTAATACAATGCATACAAAGTAGTCTTAAATTTACAATACCAGAAAACGTTACTTTTTTTAAATGAAATGTTTGGAATGTTTGTCCAATGTTGACAAAAATGTTTGCTTGTAATCCAATTGTGCAAAAATACAAATCTGACATGTCCAATCCTTGCTTTCAAATTGACCTAAATAGGCAACAATCTATTACCAAAAAGCCTTCGATGTGTCACCGAGATATGAGGTGACTTCTTCGCTCCTATGTTTGCAAGCAGCAAATGTAGGTCAGTGCACTTATTTTATTTGCCTGCCATGGTACAAAAGTTATCGAGTAAAAGGCTGCTCTATTATCAACAGGTCATGTCAAAATGAACACGAGTGCAGGTGTCAAATCCTGACCCAAAAGCTCTAGAGGAATAGAAAGTCACAAAGGTCAATTCTAATTGCTTAAAATGTATCATATGACAAATGTCAGATACTCTAGATTTGAAGCCTTGGAGTGCCACATATTGACATCTTTAAGAGCCTTTATTTTTTAGTAAAAATAAAACCTCAAATGGATTATGAGAAAAATATAAAAATATATTTTGGCAATTTCATATTTTTAATGGACACAATCATTATAAAAAAAATGACATAATAAAAAATATGCGTCCCCCCTCCCCCAGAAATAAAAGACAGTATCTTCTAAAACTGGCCCGTAATGTTCTTTCTCCAAAATGCATATATAAAATATTCCCATAGTGGCTTACTAACGGCTGGCATAATAGGATTATATAGTAACAGCTATCATGAAACATTCAAAGCAGCATTACTACAAAGAAATAGTTTTGAAAATGAAATGTTTTACGTACCGAAAACTTTCCCTAGCCCCACCCTCCCACGTTTGTTTTTTTAAAAAACTGAATTAAAGAGATAAGGTGCAGTTTTATTTACAGGTACCACTTCAAATACAGTATAATGTATTGATAGTGTTTATAATACGGAAGTGGCTTCCCATAAATTTGACTATCTGATATAATGAGGTACTATACATACAATAATGGTACTTAGCTTTAATCTACTGATGTTGGCTGTCTATTTTAAAAACAAAATAAAAATTAGCCCACCCTTAGCAGAAACTAGATAATAATGCTGCTATGAATGAGAGCATAAATATTTAGGTAAAACTCGTTGGCAAAAAATCGAATATTTCCAACAGTTTTTCTTAAATTAGGAATTTATTTTAGAAACCAATTAATTTTATCAATTTTGTCTTTTGTTTTCAAGGTAGCAGCACTGCTTCAGAATTTCTCCTTTAAATCACAATACTTTATTACTTTATTTCTCTTTTAAACAATGGGACAATTACTTTGTACAATTTTTTAATAAAATACAAATTTCTTTTTATTAACACCTGTATAGATTATGCTCATAAAATACAAACGACATAAGGCATAACATATATTTAAATAAAAAAAAATGGTAATTTGCCACATTTTTGGCACAAATATTAGTTTGCAGAGCTATGTTAACGTAGTGTTTACAGTTATATTACAAGACAATTCTAACATTTGCTACATCATTATAGGCACACAGCATGATTAGTGGATCGTAACACTTTCCCCAGAAGAGATGATTAGAGAATTGGATTACATGGTGTAAACGTTTCAATCATGGATGTTTTTTTGGCTTTACATGCGCTGATTTTATGTAATGATAAAAAAACAAATCTCAAATAAAAAGACAGATATCACTTAAAATGCTGCTGGGTAAAAATGAACCTAAATTATAAAAAAAATTATGAAACATTTAATTATCATGCTACAAATATTAGTACATTTACTTGCTTTTTACAATAAATAAACAATTGCACTGTAATTGGGGTTTTAAAAGTACTTAATATAATATATTGTAAAATAATTAAAAAAAAAAAAAAACTACAACAAACTATTGTTGGGTTCCCCATTGCTTTGGTTATGGGAATAAGTAGCAGATATATAGAGGAATATGACATGAAACCTCATTGAACGTCGGACATTAAATTCAATGCAAAGAAAAGCAGCAAAAATATACAAAATATAGATTTATATAAAAGCTGAGTACATGTTGTGTGTCTGTTGCACCTTCAGCTGAAATGTTTCCCTGAGGCACTTTATAATGTCAAAAGCATGGGGTAGAAAAAATGTTAGTAAAATCCTTGTGTTTAGAAATTATAAGCTTTAGATTCGTAGGTTAGCTAAATTTGGCTAAGTTATAAATTGTAGTGTCCTTTGCTTACAAGAATACAGCTTTCTGTAATTATTCAATCTTGGATTCAATGCAACATACTCAAATGACAATGAAATATGGGCAGATTAAATAATTAAAATTATTCATATATATGACACTAAATCAGGGAATGCAAGTTTTGCCTCTCCATCTCCATTATTTTAATATTTAAATAAGTTCAAAAGTTAGGGTTTAAAAATTATTTGTCATCAAAGGAAACCTGTCACCAGTTTTTACCCCACTACACTTGCAGCATCCTGAGGTCAAGTATGGAATGTCCTTTCTAGAATGTCCTCGTTGGAGAGAAATCTTGACTCTTTAGCTTTAAAAAAAAAAAAATCTCCCCCCAGAGGGTGGACAAAGAGTCAAATTTTAAATACATTGGGCTCTATATATTGGGTTCTTGTATCATTACTGAAAAGTAATAATACTCTTGAATTGGATGTAGATCTGCAGCAGGCATTCCCAACAATGTCCTTAACTGCCCATATATCTGTTTCTGTAGATCCTGAAGCTATTTAAAGATAAATTTGCATGCAGCAGAGGGGCGAGTATGACTCTATTGTTATTACCCCCTCCCGGGACCGTATTAAACTGATCCCGGATAACCCCATTTAAAGTGACTAATTTAAAGTTCTCATTACTAATATCAGTATGTGCTACTTGATAATCTACTGGAGAAGGTTTCCATAATGTATGTTAAAACATTTCAATTGCAGGTAAACACCCTATTAGACACTGATTTATACTGTATATAAGTTTTGAGATTGTGTTAGGGCAGTCACTTTAAGCTTCAATATTTGCTAAATTAAAGCCAGTGCAAAGTAATATTAACCAAAAGATACATACAGTAATATACCAACTATGGACTACAGTAAATAATGTTCTAGCTGGTATGTTGCAACAGCTGCGTTGGCTTAAGGCAATGCAATCTTAGTTTTATAAAGTTATTTTGTTGGTTTTGAGCATGCTGTTACTGCCGGCCACCATGTACAGCAGACAACATAGTAGCCTCAAAGCACATAAGATTTTAAGGCACAATTTTTTTTTTGCGTATAGTGTATACCGCTTACGTTTGTAAACATGCAGTTAAGTTCCCTTCTTAAAGATAGCAATATTATAACAGTTATACAAGCAACTTCAAGTAAAATACGTGGAATTTGACAATTTTCTACATGTATGTCTTTGAATGTATATGTCATATGAAAAGTGAGTAAATGTAGAAATGTGTATACCATTATGTGTGTGCAAGTCGGTGCTTCTGTGGAAAGCTACACGGATATACAAAGCCTTCCAAGCCACATGTGTTTGGATTGCCTTGAATTATCCTGTATTCTGATGATTTGTTTAGAAACAAAGTCAAACACTACGTTAGGTCATGAGAATGAACCAGCTAAGGAACAGTACGCTGCTACTGTAATGTATTCCGTTGTAAAGCTACAACGTAGAAACAAATTTCAGCTATGTCCTGGGTTTACATTTCAAAAAGGTGCAGCAAAACACAGAGAATGTATTGAAACAGTAAAAATAGGAATATAAAATGTAGAACGGAAAATGTCTGTATTTAAAAAAAAAATAAATGAATGATTGAATAAATGGATTATAATGCGCAGCATTAGTTACGTTTATATCTCTAACCTGTCTTCACTACTTACTTCATAAAGAAGTATTGAAGTATAAAGGCAAATAAAATAGACAAGGTCGCAAAGCCTAAAACAATGAGAATTGCAAACTGTTCGTCTGTAGGCACAATGCCCTTGAGTTTTGAATGGTCAAGGTGTGACAGGTCTTCCGGCAACACGAGATCGTTCCGTCTCATGATAAAAGATGTAGATGGACTGTAAGGTCCACAGAGTTCCTGTGAAGTATCGATACATCGACGACATACACAAACCCGAAATCTGTAATCCGTATTAGCTTGTACACCTGAGATATGAAATGATTTGTCTTCTCCTTTGTATACCTGTAAGAAAAAAAGACTTTTTTAAGATCTACAACATAAATGGGAACCACCATTTGAATTAACCCACATGAAATAAATACTTTATAAAAAAAATATATTAAAAAGCATTGACCTTATTCCTAAATGGGTTCCTTTCCGTGGCTGCAAGGCCAGTAATATTATTGGATTCCTACATACTGAATTTTACTTGCATTGTCCTGCTTCGTTCCGATTGACAGGTCTCACTGCTAGGACATGCTTGCTGCTCTATGGAACTATCACTGATTGCAAATATTCAACTACATACATATACAGCTCTGTTTACATATAGTAGAGGTAGGTAGTAAATGCTGTGTCAAATGTTTTACACAGTGCCTTGTTGGACATTGAGAGAGAGAGTTCTGTTACGTCATTAAACACCTAAGGCTATGGAACCAGAGTAATGTCATCTAGGGTCCTTTACCCACTAACATTTGCTTCACCCATTAACATCTACCCCATGTATGTAGCTGATCACAAGAAATCAAAGCATGTTTTCATAGACTTGTAGTTCTCCTTATGCCTCCAGTATCTCCTGTGTCAGATACATACATGGAGTAGACTTTGCAACTGTTACATGGGTTACTGCGATCACATGACATGAATTGCTGAATGGGGAGGAGACATTTGGCAAGGGTTGGAGTAGATGGGAGGGAAGCCATAGAAGGTGGTGATATGCATGGAGAAGAAAGCCCTCACAGACACTGTTATATCATGACTGTTGTTTGTTTTATTGTGCACATTTGTTCACATGTGGGTACTGTATGAAGAGGGCTCATGGGCTGAGTCATATTTGTTCCGATCGTCCAATCGTTCTGATGTCATCGGGGAGCGGCAATTGGTTGCCATGACAGCCTCAGGTTTTTTGCCAGTGGCTCATTTTAATGCATACTGTATATAAATTCCACATATTGCAATACAGTAGTATTGCAGTATATGGTAGGAACGATCAGACCTTCTAGGGTTAAATTACCCTAAAGGGTCTAAAAAGTTGCAAAAAAAGTTTTAAAATTGTTAAAAAAAAAATTAAAAAAACCCTAAAAATTCAAATCACCCCTTTTCACTAGAACTGCTATAAAACGTAATAAACAGTAAAAATCACAAACATGTTAGATATCACCACATCTCAAAAGTTATTCGGAGAGCATAGTGAATGTCGTAAAAACCGAGCCCACAAGCAAGTGACGCAAACGTATTTGTTTTGCTCTCAGACACTTCTGATAAATATTGCAGTGCCAATGCTCATCACTCTGTTATTTCACCAATGGTCCTATATAATATTATGATGTGTGGCAGTGGTTTGCTATTGTAGGATTTTCCTCTCCACTAGTCATTCTATTGATGTTTCAGTAATTTCACTATGGTATTATTATACTTTATACTTAAGCCCAGTCTTAGCGAAAAAATAAAAAAGTCTTAATGGGTAAGGAAAATATTTAGATCTAACGATGACTGATTTAGCAGGGATCCAGTAGAATTCAAGAAAACTAATCAGGATTTTATCTGCTTGGCGTGACATACAATTATATAACATACTTTTCCTGCACACTGCAGCAATCTGGAGGAAGACATATAGGACAGGGAGTGGGAATTATATTTTCCCCTATTTGTAACAAAATAAATATGTAAATGATATATATCTCAGAGCGCAAATGCCCCTCTACTCACATTTTTATGCAATTTCCACATTTCAATGTCATGCAAGAGATATGCTTCATGTGACAGCCGAGACTGAAATTAGCAAGCAATTTACTGACTCTGTTGCTCAATTTATCATAATTCACATATTGTGCTTCAATGTGTGTTATTTTTATCTCCCTTTAATTCACTTACATATGAGAACTCTTAACCTCTCATGTAAATTTTACACATTGCCTATTCGAATAAAAGGACCATATGTACTGGCTTTCTTTTGCAGGATTATGGTAAATGGACAGCCAAATAAAAAATAAAAATGTAATACAAAGTCAACATACAGTGTATCATTGGAGTTTGACAGTTTAAATCAGTGTCGCCCTCTTCTTACACACTCGGTATTGGCTGCATAATACAAACCGTTTACACCCACGATTGGTGCTGGCACTGATCATGGGTGCTAACCATTTAAATGCCCCAGGCACAGCCACAGAGAGCATTTAAATGCCATAAGTTTATGGCCCCGCCATCTTTGGCCATATGGCGGCTCCTGGTGACGTTAATGGGGGAGGGGAGGCAGGAAGCCAGGAGTCTATGTGAGACTCCCAGGCTTGTCAAGCGCAATCCATAACAGTGTTCTAGAGGAAAATTCCCATATATTGCAATACAGTAGTATTGTAGTTTATGGCAGGATTCATTAAACCCCTAAGGGTTCAAGCACTCTAAAGGTGTCTAAAATTACAGTAAAAAGTATAAAAAAGTTTAAAAATAAGTAAATAAATAAAAAGCTCAAGTAAGCTCCCTTTCCTTAGAACTGATATAAAAATAAACAAATAAAATCATAAACATAAATCATAATCATTGTGTCTCAAAATGCCCGATCTATCAAAATATAACAATGGTTATTCCCGGTGGCGAACCCCTTAACGGAAAATAGTGCCAAAAAGTCTGAATTGCCACTTGTTTGCCATTTCGCATCACATAAAAAATGTGCTGAAAAACCTCACCTCGGCTTATACACGAGTCATTTAAAAAATAAACCCTCCGGTGGCCCCGATACTCAGCGCGGCTTCCCGATGTCGGTGCGGCTCCTCTTCTGTCTTCCCTACAGCTCCTCTTCTGTCTTCGGTCTTCTGTAACAGCCGGCATAGACGCAGCCATGTTATCTGTCGGCCGGCGCATACTATGACATCAGCAGCGGCCGCGTTATAGTTTGCGCTTGCCAGCAGAGAGCATGACCACGTCTCTTCTGGCTGTTATAGAAGACCGAAGAGGAGCCGCGCCGACATCGGGGAGCCGCGCTGAGCAACAGGGCTGCCGGAGGGTGAGTATATATGCAGGTTGGTTGTATGCTACAGGGGGCTGGATAGGCTGTATACTACAGGGGGCTGGTTGGGCTGGCTGTATACTACAGGGAGCTGGCTGCGCTGGCTGTATACTACTGTGGACTGTGTCCAAGCTTTTTTTGGTGGGACTAGCAGTTCATCTTATGGGAATATCTTGTTGTGTTCCAAGAGAAGATAAGCAGCCATCAAAGGTGAAAACTTCAGTCAGGAATAGCTGTCAGCTATAAAGACTCATGGCAACTTCAATACCTTTCCAAAAATTGGTGTGGGACTTTATATAACCTATTTGTTAGGGTCTGGACAGCTTGTGGTCATTGGTGACAAGCTTGACAAAATCTCTTCATACCTCTGCTTCCTTATACACAGTTTTAGTTACAGTGTGTTTTAGACCAGTGCAATAAACAATACATTATATTTGGAAGGCCTAGTTGAAATTTTATATTTTGACCCAGCAGCTCTGATTTATCCAAGCAATATATCATCTGCACAAGATTGGCGCTGTATCGGAAAGAAAGCAACAATATACCGTACATACTTGTGTATAAGCCGAGTTTTTCAGCACAAAAAATGTGCTGAAAAACGTCCCCTCAGCTTATACATGAGTCTATAACAAAAACCACTTAAAAAAAATAACCCACTTAAAAAAAAATAAACTTATATACTCACCCTCCAATGTCGGTGCGTCCCGTCTTCTTTCCTCTCTCATGGACGCGGCCATGTTTTCTTCCTGGCCGCATCATAGTATGAGCCTGCTGGAAGAAAACATGGCCGCGTCCAAGAAGAGGAGCCGCAGAGAAGAAAAAAGACGGGACGCACCGACATCGGGGACATAGGGGAGCCGCACCGACATGGGAGGGTGAGTATTTAAGTTTATTTTTTTTAAGTGCTGGGGGCAGGCTGTATACTACTAGGGGATGGCTGTATACTACCTGGGGCTGGCAGGCTGTATACTACTGGGGGCTGGCAGGCTGTACACTACTGGGGGCTGGCAGGCTGTATACTACTGGGGCTGGTTGGCTGCATACTACTGAGGGCAGACTGGCTGTATGCTACTGAGGGCAGACTGGCTGTATTCTACTGAGGGCAGACTGGCTGTATTCTACTGAGGGCAGACTGACTGTATACTACTGAGGGCAGGCTGGCTGTATACTACTGGGGGCTGGCTGGCTGTATACTACTGGGGCTGGCTGGCTGTATGCTACTAGGGGCTGGCTAGCTGTATACTACAGGGGGGTTGGTTAAAATCGGTGTGAATATATCTGGTTTATCTTAGTCTTGTAATCGATTATCTTTACTGTATTGTTTTGAATCCTTAAAAGAAAAAAAGTCTTCAACATAGTATAGCCATAGCAAACATAAATAGCCAAAATAATCATCCAAGCGTTCTTGGCAGCGACGTTGAGCATGAACAGGGGAATTTATCAATTCTATGGTTTAAAAAAATTATGTATTTGTGCTAAGATGTGCTACTTTTTAATCAATTTGTCTGCTACTAAATATTACAATATGTATTACAATGTACACTTTTTATTATTATAATTAAGGCTTATGTTCACACTACCGTTCAAGGGTTTGTTCCTTACCTCTGCTAAAAAAAAAGTGAAGAACAAAGGTTTAACGTATCAATTAAAAATTCCATTGACATCCCTGTAAATTTTAGGTCATCCGTTATGTTCTGTTTAGGCAGGTATCTATTATCCGTGCATTTTTTGGGGGTTTTTCCGTTTTGGATAACTTATACCTGCCTAACTGACCATAGCAGAAGACATAGGGGCAGATTTATCAAGCTGTCTGAAAGTCAGAATATTTCTAGTTGCCATGGGCAACTAGAAATATTACTAGGGGATGGCTGTATACTACCTGGGGCTGGCAGGCTGTATACTACTGGGGGCTGGCAGGCTGTACACTACTGGGGGCTGGAAAGCTCTACACTACTGGGGGCTGGCAGGCTGTACACTACTGGGGGCTGGCAGGCTGTACACTACTGGGGCTGGTTGGCTGCATACTACTGAGGGCAGACTGGCTGTATGCTACTGAGGGCAGACTGGCTGTATTCTACTGAGGGCAGACTGACTGTATACTACTGAGGGCAGGCTGGCTGTATACTACTGGGGGCTGGCTGGCTGTATACTACTGGGGCTGGCTGGCTGTATGCTGCTAGGGGCTGGCTAGCTGTATACTACAGGAGATTGGTGGCTGTATACTACTAGGGGCTGGCAGGCTGTATACTACTGGGGGCTGGCTGGCTATATACTGCTGGGAGCTGGCTGACTATATACTACTGGGGGCTGGCTGACTATATACTACTGGGGGCTTGCTGGCTGTATACTACATGGGGGCTGGCTCACTATATACTACTGGGGGCTGGCTGGCTGGCTATATACTACTGGGAGCTGGCTAACTATATACTACCGGGGGCTTGCTGGCTATATACTGGGGGGGGGGCTGTGGACAATGCATTTCCCACCCTCGGATTATACTTGAGTCAAAAGTTTTCCCCAGTTTTGGTGGTAAAATTAGGGGTCTCCGCTTATACTCGGGTCGGCTTATACTCGAGTATATACGGTAGTCTAGTCTTATAAACACTCTTTATTTTATACTGAGTACAAAATAGCACTAACAAGATTTCCACATTAGCGGTGTAAGATTCACTAATTGGCATAGGGCAAACACGCAAAAAAAGATAATAAAATATTGTTTTGTGTAGTCTTTTTAATGAGAAAACTAATGAATTTAAGATCTATGATTGCATTTAGGATATAATGTTCTACGTCTACTGCTCTGAATTAACGAATACAATAATATTGTTATCTAGAACAATTAGGAAATATTTCTAATGTGAAAATGAAATTTTATCCACAAATTCTTTGGGGATTTGCAGTAATTTGCTTTTGGGGTTCTATCTACTTGGTCTGACTTACAATCTCAGAGTTGAACGGCCTGACTTATGGTCGTCTCTCAAAGAATTACAATTTAATTACTATTTCTCTAAAACTCAGGAAAATGAGTCTTGTGGCTTATTAAAATCCTCTTGTAGTTAAAAAGAATGGACATTATTTCAACTAAGATGCTGAGCTGAAAGACAACGATAAAGCCATAAAGATAGTTCCGGTGGAATATATTACACATATTTACTTATCTGTCAGGGTTTGACTGCAGTGGAGATGATTTACCAAGGTACTAAAGGTTAAAAGTCACTAACTTTTTAGGCAACTTGTGTTCTATTAATAGCCTTTCCCATGCTGAACACAATTGCTTCATTTTTATGAAACATTTTGTTAAAATTAAATAGGAGGCATGTAACACGAGGGGGTCTGCTACTTTTTTAAATGTAACACTATGTTCCTAAGTGTATTCGGCCTCTAGTAGCCAGAACCCCAAGATGGAACACGGGGGGCTGAGGGGCGGAGCTTTTATGGCCTGTGCCCTCATGGCAGCTCAGTTGAATGTATGCAGCCCCAGCTCCCTCCCTACTCCTTCTTCACTAGTTTCTACTGTCCTATCTATCCTACTGTCTATCTTGCCCCGTTCTAGAGAACATATGATGACATCACTAATCCTACTTGTTCCTTTGTTCTATGCTGCTGGGCTTTTAACACAGAAGAATCACTTTCATTAACAACTAATTGGCAAGAATGCTGAGTGGTTGATTTCCATTGCTCCGATATTGATGACCTTTGCTACCAACAGGTCATAAATATCAATACCCCTGAAAACCTTTTCAATATTCTCCTTGGGAATAGTACTAACCTGTTTATATTCAGACTCTCGACCAACCTGTACTTGCAAAATGTATCCAATTGGATCTCCCCTCATAGGGGATACTGTCTCCCAGGCAATTTCACATGTGTTTCCTTCTAACTGCGTTACACGAGGAGCTGAAAGAAAAGTTTAAAAAAAAATATTTAGGCACAGGAAAAACTTTTAAAATAAGTGTGACTGCATATTACCCCTGTATTCTTTACCCTATATACTCTGTGGAAGCAAAATCACAGGAGTCAAGATGTGGGGATTATAAAAACTATAATCTTATATTAGAATTTGCAGTGGACTTGTATCTGCTACAACAATTCATACTGGGAATCCAAATGTCACAATATTTTCCAGACTTCAAGGAAAAGGATCTACTTTTTCCAAGAACTACTCACCTGTCCTGAACTCGGTATATGTAGTCTACACCTATTCAAGTCAATAGTACTGTACAACGAAAAAAGAACTACTGAACTAAAATTTTTTGAAGGCTCTACACATACTCAATAATACACTATAGATGTATCTATGCATCTATCCATTACTGATTTCAGAAGCTTTGACTGATGCAGGCCTGGATGACAAGACCCCCACTGATGGATCAGAATAAGAGACAGGTGACCCAACCAATCAACAGGTCATGGTGCCATTTCAATTTTTTTTTTTAAGTCATATGAACCCGTTAAGTATTTCAGTATTCCTGAAGCATAAAGGTTAATTTACTCCCACATTATTAAAACAACAGATTGTTACATTGGTAAAATTGGCCAAATAGGCAAAAATGCTAATATTTCTCAATAATTTGCCTGAATATAAGGTTAGTCACTACATTAGATTTCTTAATTGGCAGTTAGCAGACTCACCTTTAATGGTTGGTGGCACTGATTTGGTTGTACTGAAAGCATAAACATCAGAAAATGGTCCTTCTCCAGCATCATTCACAGCCTGGATTCTGAAGTTGTAGCAGGTAAACTCTGACAGTCTCTGCACTTTATAAGTGTGGCTTGGACCTCTATAAATGGGGAGAAACCTGCCAAAGAAAGCAGATGATATCAATAATGTTGGTGGATGGTATCAACTAATCAGAGTGTGTGTATTACAATTGCCAGAACAAAAAAGTGGTAAAAACAGCGCTAGAAAGTGAAAGCAAGCAAGAGACTGGTTATCACAGACAGCCTAACATTGGATATCCATTCCTCCTGCTTTGTGGAAATACAGTCCTAAGAATTACACAGTAGGATAAACAAGGGATCAAATCAATGAAATAATGCTGATATAATGTATACAGTGCAAAGACATAGGAATTATATCACTTTTATCTTAATGGAAACCTAAAATCCATCAAAATGCATTTAATAGCAATTTCTAGAATAACATCAGATTACGATTAAAGCCGGAAAAGCCAAAGGAATGATGGCATTTAAACAAGAGATAACAATAGATTTTGTTTAGGAAATCTAGAATATTAGGCTGGAACTCAGGGATCAAAATGAGCAATTTTCTTTTCTCATGGTACATTAATAACACACATGAGGATATATAAGCCAACAAGTTATAAAACAAAGGAGAAAAATGACATTTATTAATCAAAACAACGCTGACCTTTAAGATGATAATGGCCACTTACAGACCAAATACTCTACGTTATAGACAACGTGCTTACATTACACAAAGGAACAACTAGTACAGTCATGTCATATACTGTTTGGTGTTTTGTTTGCCAAACTAAACTAAAACAGTTGTAGGTAATAATGAGCACAAAACGTTCTACCTCCTATCTTGTATCTTGTCCCTCAAACAATCATTACAAAAAGTAACAACTTCTTTAAATTATATGGTTTTACACATCTAAAAACATTTGGCCATTTGTAATATAATTATTTATTTACCAAAAATGTTGGCAAAATGGAAAAGCGTTTGTAAGTACACCCCATGAAACAATAGTCTATGGAACAACCTACAATAATTTGAAGTAATGACTTCATGAGCCATTCAAATGATACCAGAGGAATTTTCCTCAATTGTTCCTTACAACCAATGCTTTAATTTATTGATGCTTACAGGCATTCATACGATATATATGTGCTCGTGCCCACACACATGTAGTACATTCTGGTTTGGCTCCGGCTTCAGTGTAACCCGGCGCACGCGCTTTGCCAGCTTCATCAAAGAAGCACCGCTGCTCTGCATAGTTATTCCACAGTACCTAAAGCCGAACCGGAATTTACTGCCTAAGCGCGGGCAAAAGCATGCAGGGTGGCGGGAGGCAGAGATAAAGATTTAAAGTTACAGGATAATAGATGCAACTTTGTACACTTATAAAATGGTACCAGCCTTCTCGTGGCAACCCTTCCAGACAAGCCATTATTGCCCATATTGAACATCATTACTGAGGCCTGTAGAGTCTGAGAATGCAGCTCTTTCTTTCTTCCCATTTTTTTTTAGTTCTGTCAGTTTGACTTTGTGACGAATTTGTTAGAATGTCCATTCCAGGGAATATTTTCAAATGTCTTGAATGTTTTCCCCATGTGAATAATCTTCCTCACCGTTTGAAAATGGCATTAAAGGGCATCTACCACCAGGATGAAGAGTAGTAAACCAAGCACACTGAACTACTGGTGTGCGCCCCCTCTGGCAGGATGTGCTCTTCTTTAAGTTTCCTATGCTCTTGTTTTTAAGGAAAAAAAAGCATTTAAAATGCTGAGGGCAGAATATAGAAGATAGTCCACGCATAAAAACTGTTGTGATATGTAAAGCTTTCCAGAGATGTCGTCATTTAAAGAAGCGCATAACAGAATATCAAAAATTGACCTGGACATTCAGGCACCGATGAGCATCAGTCACAAATGGTTTAAAGTCTTCCTCAGCATGATGGGCAACACCAATTGTTTTTGTTGGTTAAAGATTGTTTCTGAGTTCCTTCCTCCTTTGCATTGTGGGGATGTTTATAAAAGCAGTAACGAGCATGACCTCTGTATTAAAGCCTATTATTTTGTAACAAGATGTCCACCAGGCCTATATACCTGTGGTGGTCAGTTGACCAAACACCTAAGTCACAAAGAATAAGTTGCAAAACTAAATATTTGCATTTGCCCTAAAAAGGATATGTGATACAATATTGAAAAACAATAAATACGATGTCTATTTCAGTCCAAATTCAAATTTATGAGGTCACGTTATGAATAATACATAGCAGACATAGCATTTTCACATCATCATAGTCTGAGATCCAGACAACATTCTGATAATTTCCAGGATCATATCTAAATAATCTAGGCTTGCTCGTAATGAAGACAACAATGGGCTATTGGAAGGCTGCCACCAAGGTCTCAGGGAATAATAAGATCTCCTTCTTATTACTGAGGTATGAATATCATTATCATTATTGAAGCAGCAGAATGCTCAACGTCGCTGCAAAGCTTAGGATGATTTGCTATTTATGTTTGTATGGCTA
Source organism: Engystomops pustulosus (assembly GCA_019512145.1). Taxonomy (NCBI): domain Eukaryota; kingdom Metazoa; phylum Chordata; class Amphibia; order Anura; family Leptodactylidae; genus Engystomops; species Engystomops pustulosus. The sequence continues at coordinate 59,777,156 of CM033643.1, read as the reverse complement.
CTATGTTGAAAGATTTTTTTCTTTTAAGATTCAAACAATACAGTATAATCCGATTACAAGACTAAGATAACCCTATTCACACCGCATATTTATAACCAACAGGGGAATTTATCAATTCTATGGTTTAAAAAAATTATGTATTTGAACAGGGGAATTTATCAATTCTATGGTTTAAAAAAATTATGTATTTGCTAAGATGTGCTACTTTTTAATCAATTTGTCTGCTACTAAATATTACAATATGTATTACAATGTACACTTTTTATTATTATAATTAAGGCTTATGTTCACACTACCGTTCAAGGGTTTGTTCCTTACTAATTGTGTTTCAGGGGAGTCCTTAAATTACAAGTTTAGTATAAAGTTGCAGTACCTTTCATAATACAAATAAATATACCTGATCCGAATCCTAGAGTACATAGTACATACATAGTCATTAGCTTTTTCTAATAGGGTAGATCCAGAATATATTCCATGGCTTACACTGAGCAATATGCATATTACTCACAACTTCTGTCCCGAGAATTCAATATCACAGTAGCAGTCAGGTAAAATTTTTCAGGGAATGTATGACATACCGGCAATGAAAAATCGTGATTTGAAACTAACGTAACTGGTATAGATTTTAATGGGCATTTGGCAGTGAATAATGTTCTTCATGTATCGTAATTGTTCAACAGATCCCATCTGGGGTCTCGCAAATTTACCCAATTATGCTATTTTCATTGCAGATGTGCTCATCTGCTCAACAAATATATATTAACCTCATATCATATATTCCTGAAAAAGGTATGCATAAAAAACTAGATGAAAATATATCACTCCTCTCAGTGAGCGAGAAAATAAATGCTACTGTCATCCAAAGAGCAGAGGTCATACCTAACACTAGGTAAAGTCTTTCACCAGCATTCATACACTCTACATTCATACTAGGAATCTCAACATGAGCTATCATAAATTAATTGTCCGTCAATTATGCGAGGGAAACAGAGATCTGGTTCTAGGCATTAGTGTCGACAATTACATCAATTAGTGAAGCAGAATAGTAGCCGCTAGCATAGCTTAAACCAAATGTAATATACATAACCATACTTTTTTATAAGGTCAAGACACAAAATAAAATCTGCACGTGTATAAACAAAACATGCTGCCCTGCTACTCTATTTCACTGCCAGAGGGGGCCAAGCACAGTACCTGGCCATCTCAGGACTAGCCATAAACTATGAACTGAGAACTAAAGTTCTGGAACAATGAAATTTGCACCTGTATGGAGTCAATGCTGAAGAAGATGGAAGATTTTTGTGAAAATATATAAAGTGCAAAGGTTTAAACACAGCTCAGGGTCCTTCCTACAAGATACAGTGCAGGTTCAGGGGGTTAACCAATGCCTATCCACACTCACAACTTGGGTAGTGTTTGACCAAGACCTTGCACTTGGTCTTCATCAGGTTGAAAAGAGTTTGATAGCTGTCATTCGAGTATTAAGTCAAAAGTTCCTTCTATAGACCTCAGACCTCCCTATAGACCAGTGATGGTGAACCTTTTAGCGGCCGAGTGCCCAAACTGCAACCCAAAACCCCCTTTTTATTGCGAGGTGCCAACCTTGCAGTACCTTTCATAATACAAATAAATATACCTGATCCGAATCCTAGAGTACATAGTACATACATAGTCATTAGCTTTTTCTAATAGGGTAGATCCAGAATATATTCCATGGCTTACACTGAGCAATATGCATATTACTCACAACTTCTGTCCCGAGAATTCAATATCACAGTAGCAGTCAGGTAAAATTTTTCAGGGAATGTATGACATACCGGCAATGAAAAATCGTGATTTGAAACTAACGTAACTGGTATAGATTTTAATGGGCATTTGGCAGTGAATAATGTTCTTCATGTATCGTAATTGTTCAACAGATCCCATCTGGGGTCTCGCAAATTTACCCAATGATGCTATTTTCATTGCAGATGTGCTCATCTGCTCAACAAATATATATTAACCTCATATCATATATTCCTGAAAAAGGTATGCATAAAAAACTAGATGAAAATATATCACTCCTCTCAGTGAGCGAGAAAATAAATGCTACTGTCATCCAAAGAGCAGAGGTCATACCTAACACTAGGTAAAGTCTTTCACCAGCATTCATACACTCTACATTCATACTAGGAATCTCAACATGAGCTATCATAAATTAATTGTCCGTCAATTATGCGAGGGAAACAGAGATCTGGTTCTAGGCATTAGTGTCGACAATTACATCAATTAGTGAAGCAGAATAGTAGCCGCTAGCATAGCTTAAACCAAATGTAATTTACATAACCATACTTTTTTATAAGGTCAAGACACAAAATAAAATCTGCACGTGTATAAACAAAACATGCTGCCCTGCTACTCTATTTCACTGCCAGAGGGGGCCAAGCACAGTACCTGGCCATCTCAGGACTAGCCATAAACCATGAACTGAGAACTAAAGTTCTGGAACAATGAAATTTGCACCTGTATGGAGTCAATGCTGAAGAAGATGGAAGATTTTTGTGAAAATATATAAAGTGCAAAGGTTTAAACACAGCTCAGTGTCCTTCCTATAAGATACAGTGCAGGTTCAGGGGGTTAACCAATGCCTATCCACACTCACAACTTGGGTAGTGTTTGACCAAGACCTTGCACTTGGTCTTCATTAGGTTGAAAAGAGTTTGATAGCTGTCATTCGAGTATTAAGTCAAAAGTTCCTTCTATAGACCTCAGACCTCCCTATAGACCAGTGGTGGCGAACCTATGGCACTAGTGCCAGAGGTGGCACTCAGAGCCCTTTCTGTGGGCACCCAGACCTTCACCCCAACACAGAGTTTACCAGATAAGACTTTCTCCTGTGATTCAATACAGCCCAGAAAGTGCGCTATTTTAAAGCGACACCCTTGGCTGCCAGGACTACAGGAGGAGTGAGAATTTGTGGATAGAGATGGATTATCGTTGGAGCTCCTGCTCTGGGTCCCCTGTTTCTACCTCTTCAGGGGACCCTGGAGGGAAGCTACAATCCAAATTTCTCCATCATCTTTCTATTGTATTGGTGAATTCAGGCCACCAATACGATTAAAAGCTGTGATACAGCAAACAGCAATAAGTTACTGCTTAAATTGTCATGTTGGCACTTTGCGACATATAAATGGGTATTGCTTGTAGCTTGGGCACTCTGTCTCCAAAAGGTTCGCCATCACTGCTATAGACCATCTGCTCTGCTACATATCTAGTCAATGCAGTGAGCAGGAAGTGCTGAGGAAGCATGGGGATGACACAGTGTAACAGTCTGTAAAGCCAGATCACAGGGCAGCTCCCCAGACTCTTCAGCATAATTTTAAAAGTTGATTTTAAAAGGCAGGAGGCCTGGATAACAAATATATGAAGACTACCACAGTAACAGTGCCCCTGGTTTATCATGCTTGATGTTTCCTATACTAATAATGGTTGATTCTCTAATATTGACAGAGATAAATTTAGATTTTGGAAATTTTGATAATAAACATTTAACCATGTTATTCAAATATTATTTTCTGTTAAAAGGAAATACATATCAAGTATCTTATTATGTAATTTACCAGGTCATTTGGATTATGCAAAAGGCGCTAATGACACACACTTGATGGAAACCACTGATCAGTCATTAACAGACATTTTCTTTTAATCTTCTTAAATGAAGAGCATCAATTGTGTCAAGGACTATCTGAAATGTTGGTATTTGTCTTGTATTTACCAATAAACCAACCCAGACAATTTAGTTCTTGGTATTTCAATTTGTGTTGAAAAGGATTCAGGCTAAGAGTATCACAGTTGCTCACGTCTTCTTAGCTAATACTTTCTAATATGGATGTAGTATCCTGCATTTATAGGCAGGTGTATATGGTGGATACATTCTTTATCAGTTCCATGCGGCATCATGTTTAATCTATAATTCATCAGAGGTTACTTCCAAATTGGATGCTCATAATTCATCCATAAATGTTAAAAATTTGTGCACACTGCGTTGGGTGGGATTATAAAGTAAGAATATTCTGCAGCTTATTTATTGTTTGAACACAAATGTCACTATTTTCTAGTGTGTATTCTGTATGAGTTCCACCCAGTTTTTAATATTTCTGGTTGTTAATGAAGAAACTTTCATTTACTTACAGAGGATATATTCTGTCCTAGCTGTGTGAACAGCAAACAAGTGCAAGCTAGATTACAGTATAAGGCTACATTCACACTGACGTCTTCTCGCTGGAGAGGAGGTGGGATGAGCGCTGCTCACTCCTCCCCTCTCCATAAGAATTTTGTTTGCGGCACAATTGTTTCACAGCTGCACTTTGTCCAAATTTTGCGCCTGAACGAGCGTGGTAGAGTATGTTCTTAGTTCGCGCCACATTTAACACTGCGCCACAATTGTGTCGCGACAACATTCAGCCAAGTGTACCAAGAAAAACAAGGTGCAACTTTGAAAACAGTCCAGAACAACCAACAGTGTGAGACACTATTAAATAATGTGGCATAAAGTGCACGGCAAGACAAGCTGCACTACGGCACATTGCAGCAGATTTCATATATATGGGCCAAAGTGTCCATTACCAGACCAGAACTGTAATAAACAACGGAGGATCCCAAAATAGGTGCTAGTTACACCCAGTTTAAGGGTTACACTGAGAAAAACAGAATTCCAAATCTTCTTTTCGTTATGCATAAAACTTTATTGTTCCTGAGAAAATGTAGTTTAGCAATTATGCTAATTAGAGTCCAGGGTCTCTAAACAAAGCCATTCGGCGCTCCAACTTTCCATAGTTATTGTCTTCTTCCTCTGCTTATCACCCCGCCCCCCAAAAGAGGCTTCTCTTACTGAAGACAGTGAGCAGTTGCCTGCCTGAGCCGGCAGATGTCACCAAATCTCAGAAAGGGGAATCAGTGGGAGAGGGAGGTGATAACCGGAGGAAGGTGGTGTAAATAATTATGGAAAGTAGGAGTCCCGAACAGCTTTGCTTAGGGAGCCTGGAGTGCCAGATGCTAATTAGCATAATTTTAAAGGAACCGCATCTTTTCAGGAACAATATGGTTTTATGCCTACCAAAAAAAAAGATCCTGCATATGCATTAAAATTCTGTTGAGTCTGTGACTTCGCCTGAAAACTACGAAAAGCAAGTGGTTGTTTTCCTTTAAGTAAAAAATGTATCCTTATGGTTAAGTTACGACCATTAACTGTATGGCCTAATAAAATAGCTGCATATTTGCTATGAAAATCTGCTCACCTTGACCTATGAGATTAAGAAAAAAATTGGAAATGGAAATCAGCAGGGAACCCACTGGACCCTTTCTGATAAATTTCTGGGAAAATACATGAAATGGAAAAGAAAAATTGCAGTGTCATGTATTAAGGGGATAGAGAAACCTTGTTGTTTTGGAAAAATCCTGGCACATTGAGTATGATTAAGTGGCCAGAGGATGGACAGCAATGTGTATTACAGTCCAAACATAATGATGTTTATAGTAAACCAAGAGGACATAATGTGCCAAATGATTAATGACACAAATAAACATGAAGAGAAATCATTGGACATGTACCTTTTATTTTTGTCTTCTATTTGAAGGATGAAAATGACATCATCCAATGTTTGAAACTTTGTTCCGCTTTCCCCCCACTTTAATTTCAGACTCTGGGGTCCAGCGGCAGCACACTCAAGCCGAGGAGGCAGAGGAGGAAGCGGGTTTGTCTTTACGCTGAAGGTTTCACTGAATGGCCCAGCACCAATTTCGTTCACTGCTTGAATCCGGATTCTGGAAATAAGAAAAGGAATACAGTAAAAATGCTTGGAGATTTCTCCTGATTTTGCAGCCAACTCATCACTTTGTATAGTGAAATCTTCTTTAAAGGGTTTTTCCCCTATAGCAAGTGATATTGATGTTATTATATGTTGGTAATGAAAAGTTAATTGGAAAATTTTATAACTTCCTTACGGTTTTCTAAATCTCTGCTTGCGGTCTTTAAATACAGGAAGCTTCATTGTTTACTTCCTGGTCCATGATCATGTGATATCACACACACTCAGAGTAATCAGAGCTTTGGGTTATAATGAGCTGTGCACCTGACCAGGGACTGGTTTTTATCCACAGGAAGTAAACAGTGAAGCTTCCTGTAGAATGACAGCAAGCAGAGATCTAGAAAACCATGAGAAATTGATACAGAAAGTGTTTTGGAAAATTACACAAACAATATAAATTTTTTTTTTCTAAAAGTGGACAACCCCTTTAAAGAGAACCCGTCATGCAAAATAACCCCCCTAAACTAAATATATTTTCATAAACTGCCATTAGAGAGCATTGCATCTATCCCTTCATTGTCCCTCTACATGCCTGTAAACCTAAGCAATGAGGTCCTAAAGCTGTATGCAAATGACCTGTGAAATGTCCAATGAAGCATTAGCATATTCAAGCTGTCCACTCTATTCATGAGTGGGAGGCACAGCCACACCCCCAGTGCATGACTGACAGCCTGTGTAATGATGTGAGGCTGTATAATGATGTGCTTCCTGGTGCTGGCGGCCACACCCCCTGCAGCCTGTGTGTGCATGTGTGTGTGTATAGGAGAGATACAGCAGCTCCAGGCAGCCATGTTACAGCAGAACATGTCAGATTCATGTGTAGCTGATGTCTGTGTCTCTCACCTGTATATTAGGAGGATGCAGCATGTCAGCAGATGACATACACACACTAGCCATGCTTTACTATACATTACACACAGACATGAGCAGGGGGAGGAGAGGGGAGGGGTAACAGGGGTGATATCACTGCCTCTGACCATGTGACCAGCCTCATTTATTTGATAAAGAAAAGATGATTTTATAATGATTAATGTATGAAATAACTAGATAAAGGCTGGGATGGGATCCTTGTGAGCTGCTCCAACAGGAAGAGGTGACAGGACAAGTGACACAGACCTGATGACAGGTGTCCTTTAAGTCATGGCACCATTACGGACATGCTACTATTAGCAATGGGACAAACTGGACAGCCATTTAAACATGGAACTTTCTTTTGCAGAAAATTAGAGAAAACTTCTAAATAGCTCAGACAGGAAAAGTCAAATTCACAGGCACTGAATACTATGGTAAATCAATGTACGGCATAAACAATGTTATAGTCTGGGACAAGGATGATATAAACTGTTTAGATGATGTTAATTGTAAATGACAATATTTCACCAAAAGACAGTTTCAACAAAAATATTGAGTCTACATGCAACACTGGATTCACAAAATTTCACGTTAATTGTGAAAGACTTTCTTTTACTAAAGATGAACTGTCCAAGATCTAGGATTTCATGAAAATGAACATTTTACAGAAAATTATAGAAAATAAAAGAACATATACTGGTTGGCAATTTCACATGACCTTTTTCACAAGTGAACGACGTGGATACCTAGAAAGCTACTAAATAATAACCAGATGTATTTTTAAGAGTCAGATCCTTCTTTGTAGCGGGTGACTGCACCCCTGATTTTGCCCCCCCATTTTGCTACAGGTGCCTGAGGCTGCACCCCTTGACCTTTTCTAAGTAGAGGTTATGAATATTTTAACCCTGGAAAACCTGTTTATCTTGATTTAGCCTGTGTGTGTCTATGTGTGTATATATATATATATATATATATATATATATATATATATATGAGTGTCTGTGATAGTTCTTATACATTGCTATGCACACTTTGCTCACCATATGCTGTCATAACTGACCCCAGTATTGTATCGGAGAGATTTATTAACATGTTTCATAGCTTTATTGCCGTTTTGCAGCTGGAACATTCTTCTCATTATTTTCCCAGTGTCGCTACTAAACATAAACCGCTGGAGATCAGTTGGTTGCTGCTAAAACCCTGCAAACTTCTGAACTCTAAAACATGGCCTAAATACATGAAAAATACTACTCCTGACCTAATAATATAAACACAGCAATGAGAATTCTATTTGCAGTCTCGCCAGTGCTCCTAGACCAGAAAATATCTCACCAGTGAATTAATCATCGACAAGATGACATGAGAATGAATTGATATGATCATTCCCAGATAATTAACTCATTCACTGCTTTCATACTAGACCGATAGGGGTACGAAACAACCATTTTATATATCATGTGATTACATTTACATCCAGAAGTATACTTAAAGGACATCAACCCTCAGACATACTGATGGTAGACTGTCCTCAGTGACCTGCTTGTTGCCTTAGGGTGGTCTGGGCACTTGTTTTCTTATTCTTCACAAGGTTCTTTATCCTGAGATAATAACTTTTTAAAATATGTAAATTAGACGGTGGCGCTCCGGCCCACATCACTTGAGCGTCTTCTGGCTCTGTATAGAGGTCACCCGTCACCCGGTTGTCTGCAAGTGTTGTGCATGTGCAGCAACACTTTCCTACTCTGTCGTGAACAAAGGTGTTTCTGAATTTCTTTGCACAGCCGGTTGGACACCAGTGCGTCTGTACAAGGAAACCCAGAAACAACTTCAGAAAGTGTTAATGCGCATGCAGGAGACTTGAAGAGAGCTGGTTGACGTTACCGGCTGTCTGCAACACTAGTGGGTGGTACATGGCGTGAATACAGATAGTGGGGGATGTGCATAATTTTTGGGCAGCCAGGGCAGAATCTGCCCTAATTGTAGCTTCTAATGTTCTTTTAATTATCTAAAAAGGCTTTAAAGGTTATGCAAATGAGCCTTTGGAGCTCCAGGTTGCATTACGGGCTCTTTCACATTGGCATTGGTGCTCAGCTTTGGTTGAGCATACGTTGCGTTTTGCCTCCATTGTCGGCAAAAAAACTGAAGGTTGCATTGCTTTGGTTGCATTACATTGCATTGCTGGTTTTTCAACCTCATCAGTGAAAAAAATGGATGTTTTATCAGTTTTTATTGCGGACCCTTATACTATCTTCTATTGCAGTGGTGGCAAACCTATGGCACGGGCGCCAGAGGTGGCACTCAAGTGGCACTGCAGTTTGGGCACTCAATCTCTAAAAGGTTCGCCATCACTGTTATATTGCCTTCCGTGAACCACATTAGTGAAAAAAAATAGGACATGTTTCACAATATTTCCACGGACAACAGATCCGTGAAAATACAAGCCAATGTGAAAACACCCATAGAAATCAATGACTTTTTGAGGCATCTGTGGAAATCACTGAACCATGAACGTGAAAAACAGCGCTAATGAGAAACAGCCTTAACAGCTATGGAGCGCAGAGCCCTCAGCCTCATTTACATAATTTGTAAAGCTTTTTTTCGTAACAACAAGGGCATAAGAAGCTCAATGAAGAGAGAAGATCCTGCCAGAGGGAGCACACACCTGCATGTATATGTTCTTGGTTTACAATGTTTGATCCTGGTAGTACATGTCCTTTAACATACAAACTTAGTAGAAAAAAGGGAAAAAAGGAAAAAAAAAAGGAAAGAAAAGATCAATTTGACTTGAATATGGGTCTGTTGGATTGTCTGTCATTTCCTTGTTACATCTTTCATTTGGATAGAATCTGCAATGGTGGCACTAAAGGAGTCTCTAATGAAGATGTGCATAACACCTTAGCTGAAAAGAGTATTTTGATTCTCTGTCTATTAGGTCCAATAAGTAAATGATATAATGAACCATATAAATTATAGGATATCATTTTAAAGTTGCTTTTACATCAAAGCAAGCCAACTAGCACAAATGTGTTGCCTACAAGATCATCACCTGATAGGTGTTGTGTCTGAGTACTGTATATAGCAACAGCTTTTGAGCAAAGCTCAGGAGTGCAGTATCTGTCGATTTATACAAATGTTCACATTATGTCCTTGAAGCTCTATAGAAAGCCAAATGAAACAGTTTTTGAGAAGGTACAAGACCGTAATTGGACAACCAATCAGTCCTTTACAAATGTGTTATTCGCGCAACCGAGCAGGAACATATTGGTTTTTGTCCACTTATCAGTTCATTGAAAACAAAGCTCTTACAGTCAATCACGGTTATATAAGAAAATCACACACCGGTTTCTAACATTATAAAGAATTATAAAATTGAGGTGTTAGCGACATTTATTAATTTACATTATTTTTAGCAGCTTAAGGAACAACCTGTCCTTGTTTTTTTATGATTATATATATATATATTTGGCTTTGCCTAGTAGCGATAATTTCTGTGTGTGTTCCCTAGGAATCAATTTTTAACTAAAAAAGTGCATCTGTAAAGGGCAAAAAAAAAAGTTTAAAAAACATGGATGTTAGAGCAACACTTGGGAATCAATGCATCAACGTCATATTGTTAACTCATCCATATTGTGCAAAAAAAAAAGGAGGAATTTATCTTCAAAATAATTACTTATTCACCCTCAATCCGAATACATAATGGTCTTTATGACAGTGACTTCTTCAGATATTCCTGGCAGTATTTGTACAACCACTAACTTAGAGGCGGCAGCGGGAGGCGTCACTTCAGATGCCCTTATCTTCAGTTCTATAACATCTGGTAGTTTTCCGTATCATTTTACAAACAAGAATCTCAGCTTTAACCCCTTAGCCATGTGTGACGAATTAGTACATCACATGTCGGCTGCAGTTGTAAGGAGAAGGCTCATGTTCTGAGCTCCCTTTCCATACAAGGAGGGTGTTTGCTGAATATCACAGCAAAAACCCACTGGTAACAGTCGCAATCGGTGCAAGCACCTATCGCAGGTGTAACCCTTTGATTGCTGGCGGCAGTAGTCCAAAGCTGGTGGCGTCTGGACACCATGCGGCTAAGATCATCCTCATGTCCCCATGTCATCAGGGAGTGATGATCTGTACCCATTTTACCATATACAGGCAGTGCCCGAGTTACGTACAAAATAGGTTCTATAGGTTTGTTCTTAAGTTGAATTTGTATGTAAGTCGGAACAATGTATTTTATAATTGTAAACCCAGCCAAATATTTTTTGGTCTCGGTGACAATTGGATTTTAAAAAATGTTGGGTTGTCATCAGAACCAGGATTAACAATAAAGATTAATTGCAGATTCCTTTAATAACTATTACTGCCAGTGGCAGTATATTATAAGATCAATCAGCCAACCTAAAAAAAAATTTCATACAGTCCCCAAAATGGTAGAAAAAAAAAAGTCAGCTCATCCCACAAAAGTTGACACCTTTCACAGCTCCATACACGGAAGTATGAAAATATTATGAGCACCAGAAGATGGCGAAATGAATAACCTTTGTACAGAAGGTTTTAATTTTTGAAAATGTATTGAAAGACAATAAAAGCAATATAAATGCTATACCCCATGATCATACCAGCCCAAAGAATAAAGGAGACATGTCATTTGGGGCGTACAGTGAAAGCTGTAGAAACCAAACCCCATTTTTTTCACCAATATCACAGCATTTGATATTTTTTACCCACTTCCTAGTACACGACATGGAATATTAAATCCCGTCACTACGAAGCCCACACACAGCTCTTTAGATTTAAAATTTTTTTTTTAAAAAGTAGAATTTTGAAGGTGGGTAGTGAAAAATGTAAGGGCCTAGTTATTAAGGAGTTAACATTGCATCAGCCTTGTGGTCCTGTTTCCCCACTTCACCTCCTCCACGCTAAATGAGCCTCGAAGAGCATGGAGGGGCATGTGCCTAGTGAAGGAGGGGTCAGGTGCAGGGTGTTCCTGCCCCACGCTTTTGCACTGCCAGTGCCTGTTCAGGTCAGCTATGGCACATTTCTACGCCAGGCTGCATCTAAAAGCTAGTGTATGATCACTCTCTGCCTATGTGTTTAACTCCTGTATCTCTGGTTCTGCAACTCACAGAACTACAAACCTAATGCAGTCTGAACGATCTCCAAAAGCAGGGTTCTAGTTACTATAAAACCAAAGTTAGGGGCGTCTGATGTGACGCTCCGCTTGTAGCCTCTAAACTTGACCCATGTCAGGTAATTTGATATGACTCTTCTCTGCTCCTTTTCATATGATATTTTATAGGTAAGCTGGTGAGATTTCACATAAAAGGGGGAATTCCAAAAAAAAAAACATTTCATATCCTACCTGAGGAGGTTAGTACTTTACTGAGACAAAACCTGGTGACAGGTTCCCTTTAAGTAATATTTTCTCTTTCTTGAAAAACATTGCATCTACAATGTGTGTTTGTAGATTTATGGTGCATCTAGGAACATTGTACAATAAGCTGTCAAAATGGCCCTTGAGAGAGATGTATGATTCATGCTCACAAGGGCACGTCAGGTGTGGCATCGGGCAGGCTTGACTGATGGTTTCTTTATGCAAGCAGTGCCATTTCCATAGTAAGAGAAGCTCATGCGTTTGCATTGCAGTAATATTCGTGGTTACGGCACAAGCAGTTTTTCATTCTCCTGGAGACAACCAGACTCCAGGAGTAAATCTGTGTAATTTAATCTGGTTCTCAATTAAGAATAAACATTGACAGCAAATGAATGGAAAATAAAATCGAGATTGCCGATTACTTGGCTCCCTTGTTACATTTTGCTTCCAAACTGAAAAAATAAGACAACCTATAGAAAATGAGTGGAATGATGAGAAGTAATAGTAGATGATCTCACAATGTTTGGAGTGATTTCTTTTACTACATTAATGATTTTCAGCCCACTCTAGGTGCATCTCCTGCAAAATCTTTATATTATATAAACGTCCTTGTTATTTTTTTTTAAATCAGTCTTTTTTAGTGAACCTTATACAGTTTTTTAACAACATCATACAAAATACAGCACCCCTCCCCCCAAGAGATAGTCGATTTCTATTTATAATATGAACAAGAAAAATATAGCACTGAAAACAGATTGACTCACTAAGACCCCTTTCTGGATGCTCTTCCATTACATTTGAGTTTCCTATTATTCTGAACCAACCATCTATGAACCAGAGATAAGAGCTTCTAAGTATAATGGCTAACCATTTGCAGGAAATGGCAATAATTTATGATTTCCCATCTAGGAGACACAACTTTCTCTGATAATAACAGCTGATGAGTGAGTAGAAGGTAGATATGGATAACATTTGTAATGTTTTACTCAACTGGAAAAACCCCTATAAATATATCAAGCATCCAGAACATGACTTGAGTTTTAAGAAGATGACAGTGCTCACATAGTACAAACTATACCATTCAAATAAATGATTCACTGCTGGTTTTTACTACTTATTCCATGCGCCATACTCACTATATAAATCTGTATTTGAAGACTATGTAGAACTTATTGGATTCATTTGCTGTAATCTCATTGGATTTGCTGTTAAATTATTTTATGAGAGAACACAAAGCATCATGGGAACTGCAAGCAGCTATAATTTATTCAGCTTTAAGGCAAAGAAAGGAAGAAGTAAGTCTCTGCCCACTTCACTGCTGCTTTGGAAGATTTTTTACAAGTAGCTTTAGAACAGAATAATGCTATAACTATGGAAAGAAACAAGTGAGCAACACAATATGGCCATTGTTATCACATCACAGTTAAGCAACAATAATTATGAAATCAGACTTTAACTATAAGTGGAAACCTGCTGGGGTAACTACAATTATAGTTAATATGTTGGGGTTTGGGAGGCTAGTTCCACCCTGTCAAAAGGTGCACTATTTAAGCAAAAATTTATAACACAAAATCTGCCAAGCACCGAAATTCGAAAAACTGTTTTACATTAAACAACTAACATTATCGTTATAATCTATGTTTTAAGAAGATTTCCCCTGGTCAGATTGACATGTCAATAATTTGCTTTGAGCATGTTGATATGACCTGAACGATTGAAGCAATTACCTACAGTAAATCATTTTTTATGTTGTCTTCTTTAACAACTCCATTTACAGTTTAACAAATGATGTTACAGAAAGATAAAAGTATCTCACTTCCCGATATTAAAGGATTTGGTCATTATGCTCTGGTGGCATATCGAGCTCCATGACATCTGGCAGAATTTTTTCTTCTATTGCGGGGTTTTGCAACAGGATCTATAGATAAGAATGTTATAAAATAGCTTATACTTACCTTCCAATTTCCACACAGCCACAGCCACCACCACTTGTTAGAAGCTGTCCTGATGAGGAACCAACTAACAATGATGGAAGCTTGCAATTTGCAATATACCTAACAATGGCTGCAGACAGTCTTTCTTATCTACTACTGGTATGTTGAATACTACTTATCCCTTATTATATATATAAAAAAAGAAAGAAGATGCTACATACTGGTAGTTCGCTTCAGGTTGTAGATTCTCAATTACATAACTTGTCACATTCTCTACTGAGATGGTAGAGTCTCCCAAGTCTATGTGGTAGGCAATGATTTCTGATCCATTACAGCAAGGTTCTTCCCAGCTTAGTAGTAGGCACACCGATGAGAGCATGGTACATGATTCTAGATGGGCTCCATCTATCACATAAAGGTTAGACACTGCATCTGGAACAGAAGATGGTGTCCTGCAGCTCACTGCATCACTAAATGGTCCAACCCCAGATAAATTTACTGCCTGTTAAAAAGAAAGAGAAAATATTGGTCACATAAGTAGAAAAAATATATTATGGCATTTAGCAATCAGAAACCGCTACAAAAAAATATTGTAAAAAAAGTCTGTAAAAAAACTATGTGATAAAATAATAAAACGTGGCACTCATCCATTCATTTCCCCGCTTCTATACTGTCATCCTATCAGTGTTTCCTTCACATGGAAATTGCAGCCAATAACTGGTCTTGCAAGCCTGACACATCACTAGGGAGTCTGGTGAATCCAACATTCACATGAATTATGTTTGTAACGTCACTGCTGTTCTAGCAGAAGCCGTGGTAGGGCAGAGCTGAAGTGGTATGGACGGGTTATTACTTGTAGACTGATTTCCGTAGGTTGTGGTGGAACCAGATGTTATCATTATACATTTCTATACAATTGAATGGGTCTTTGGCTTCAGGTTTATGAACTCATTGGGGATAGTGTATCATTACTCCGGCTTTGTCTGTCTTTTTTTTGGGACTTTTCTTGGCTTTTCTGCTGGTCAGATGTTATCTTCAATTTAACACAGCTTTCCCATCTACAGAATTTGCTGTTGTCCAGTGGCTGTTGAATGAAGACCTGGCTGAAGCATAGATTTCAGAGTGAAACTCATTTTATTAGAAAGGGAATAAGAAAAAAAGTAACTAAGAAAGCAGAGAAAGAATCAGTATTCACTAGTACTATTATATCTGAAAAGTTAGTCGATCATTTAATTACTTTTAGACTGATCTTATGAAATTCATGTGAAAAAATTAGAAAAAAAGGAGCCAGTCTGATTTCATAGCCCACTAGCTTAGGGTCATGGTGTGAGTAGTATACTCAACCCACATTTTATTTCTTCTCAACCCACCTCATCAGTTCCCCTGATGAGCCAATATTTCTTGGTGAAACATGCCATGTCAAGTAGTTCACTTGTTTGTCTAAAAGAAGCTTAATGCATTTATTTAAGAGGGACCTTATGATCAGACAGGACCCAGATTAGAGTAACGTTCCAGGCAGGGAGGCAGCCAACTTGAAGCCAGGACTGCGCTCTGAAGCTAGGCTGAGGATAAGTTAGGTTACCGTAGTGCCATAATAGGCATAAGTCGGGTCCCCCAAATATTATCCATGTTTCTATATTTAATGTTTTGAGTGAGCCCCGTTCTTTTTAGGAGTAAAGGCATTCCCCGGGTTATGTACAGGATACGTTCCTTAGGATTGTACGTAAGTTGGATTTGTATGCAAGTCAGAACAGGTATATTTTAGAGTTGTAGTTCCAGATAAAAAAAAAATATAAAAAATTTTGTGCAGTCATGGGAACAAGGATTATCAATAGAGCTTCATTACAAACACCTTACAGCTGATCATTGTAGCCTGGGATAAAGTAAAACATCCAGAGAGCTTCACCCGAGGTTACAGTGGGCAGATGGGTCCATCTGCAACTAGGGGTCGTCTGTAAGTCGGATGTTAGTTAGTAGGGGACCCTCTATATATGTCTAAATGAAATAAAGGTTATATTTTATTATACTCCCATCATTTGGATGAGTCGTTCTTAGTTTTGATGGAAGAGAATAGCGAGGTTTTCTCCGAAAAACTTTTTTTTTCTGTGACTTACAATGTGGACCAATTTATGAAAATAAAAGGAAGCATTTGGTTGTAATTGTTGAAGATGACAAAAAACTTTTCCTATAATAAACAACTAAATGGGATGTAGCTAATTTTGTAATACATTGTATATGGAAATGTGTGAGAGTTAGTATGTACTGTATATAGTGTTAGTATGAGAGTGCAGCGGGAGTAAAGTAGCATCAGCTGTGACACTTTGTGCTTGCAGTCTGTAACCAAGAAGACACATAGTTTTGCACAGAAGCTGTATACAAAAAAGTGTAAGTAGTTTCCACAAAAAATTATTGACATATTTGCCTCATTATTTTCTTGTAAATGCAAAGAACAGTTGCAAGTGGTGAGATATATCCCACCACAGTCTCCACTTTCAGTTCATCCAGACCAACGTTTTGATGTGAAATTGTTCAGGCCAATTCAATCCTTTATCTTGATGTTTCCAGTTTATATCATGGGTCAGAGAAGGGGGCAGAGAAATCAATCATTTCCTTCAGTTTACACTACAGCTGGATGAAAGGCAAAGTCATGGAGGCACATTGATCTTCTTAGAGCAATTTGTTCTATTTTATTTAGATCCTTGGCAATAGGCCCCATTACAATAAACGACTGCAGAGCACCATGCACATGTTACTGGCTATAATCACCGACACAATATTATCATATATCAAAGCTACACCGCAATGCTTTTCAGAAATGTGCCGCTGCCTCAGATAATAGTACCCGACCTCCAGAAACACTTATAAGCCTTAGAAGGTATATGGGTAGAAGTCCTACGAGACACTGAACAGCTCCTGTCTTGGGAAGTGTTTGGCAGTCTTAAAATAAATATGCCCATGCAGACAAGTGACCCCCTACCAGCAATGGCGTGACTTGAAGCTGATGGGCCCCTGTGTACAATCTGTGCCAGACCCACTAGAATAATTTATGTTTTCTAGTATTAGTCTTCTCATATGGGAAAGTGACAACTTATGGGTCCCCTAAGCCTCTTGGGCCCAGTTGCGACCACACCCTCTGCACCCCCTCAAGTTATGCCACTGCCTAGAGGCCCAGGGGTCAACATGCTTTTTATTTAAACAAAGTATAGGTTACAATAAGGTAAATTAATTGCTGTCAAGTAGCATCTGTAAACCTAAAAGAACAAAACCAGGAAATTTTTTACCCTGTGTAAATTTTACAACAAATATTAAAAAATAATGAAATGGATTAAACCATATACTGAAAGAATATCTGTTTTTACTTACTAAATGTATATTTGCATAGATTTTCTGTGGATATTTTGCTTGAGCGGCTGTTAATTGCCGTCAGATGTTTTACAGGAGCCTCGACGACTACATTTACCTGTAGACTAGCTTTTTATTGACTTCTATTGGAGGGTGTTCTAGGTATGCTCCTTTTTAGGAACAGGTTAAAAAGTTTTTCACTACGGGGGGACCATTTTTTATAGTAGCGACCAATTTATAGGTCTGAAAATTATACTAGGCCCCTTACCACCAACACATAGTGGCCAGCCCCACTCCTAATTGGAACCCCACTTATCAGAAAGTATAAGCTAAATCACATGAACAGTCCTCTATGAGCTTTTGGTTAATCTCTTCAGCCTTCAACTTTCAGTGTGCCAGTCATGAAGGTCTCCTGACTTTTAAATATCACAAATTATGTTTTTGAGTGCTGGAGCTGCCTTCTCTACTGATGTAAAATCAATGACACCACCAATGGTCAAATGGTCTAAACATCCCATTGACCATAATATAGTTGTATCTGTCAGTATTCTCAGGATTCTTAACAGAATCTGCAAGGGCGGCTCCATTACATAGATGTGAACAAAGTCTTAGCTAGTTCTTTTGTTGGTTCTGTAAGCAAGACATTGTTGTGTCCTATTAGACCAACTATCTTATGGTGAATCTGCTGTTACTCTATACAATATAAATCAGCCATTCCATATGTCAAAGTTGTCGATCTGAAAACTCTAATTAGCTCTATAACCATCTCTGCTATTCTTTGCATATGGCCTTTTAGGAAACCTTGGTATACTGCCATCAATATATATTACAATGAAACACAAAAATGTCCCTGATCTGCAGACATGAATGTGAATATTATGAATGTGAAGTAGAATCCAAGGCTGCCCTCACTAATGTGCAGTTTACTCGACAGTGATCAGGCCTGTTAAATTGACAGGATCTCTAGTACATTTCTTCCATGCCGGTTGCTATAGCAAAAGGTGCTAATATAGTTTCAAGAGATGGTTCAAAGACGTTCAGACAGAGGTAAATACGGGTTTCACTTTGCTTTAGGCGCACACTTTATCTAGACTGAATGCTTAGTGCGCAATGAGCATCTTGCATCATTTTCCAGCCTGCTACTGATATTACAGTATGTGACCTATTTCATGTCTGAAGGACTGACAGTTTTATTAGCTGGGAA
Organism: Engystomops pustulosus; assembly: GCA_019512145.1. Classification (NCBI taxonomy): domain Eukaryota; kingdom Metazoa; phylum Chordata; class Amphibia; order Anura; family Leptodactylidae; genus Engystomops; species Engystomops pustulosus. The sequence goes on along the minus strand of CM033643.1, from coordinate 59,758,604 downwards.
ACAGCTAATAATTACTTTTGTATATTCTCTATATATTTTATATTCCGGATGAATAAATCGCGCTATCTCAGATAGATCTTCTAATCTGTAATGTATTTTTTCATTACAGTAGAGTCATTCTTCCGTTCACCTATGTAAGCATCCTAAATGCCGCATACTCACTTTACAAGTAATAGGGCAACGCTGATGGAATACAGCATCTTCCAGACGCTTCCAAGGGTAAAGATTCTACTATTTGTCTCTCACATACAGAACGGTGACGTTTTAAAGAATGTTTTCAGTGCAATTTTGGAAAACAGAAATCTGCCCAAACAAATGGCATAAGGTGACTGTATAAAGTATGTTATCACTGCAATATTACTAATGCAGCAAACATACATTGGGAATCTTATGTACTATGGAATCTTATGGAATCTAATACTCCCTCTGCTGGCCAGGGAGGGGTAGAGATAGGAGGCAGTTGTGTGTGAGATGATGGGCTTTGTATGTTTTGTAATATATATCAGTGGTCCCCAACCTTTTACCAGTACCCCCCAGTGCCAGCTGTGCCTTGGCACTTCTAGAAAAGGGAATGGTCATTGTGGCTAGGTACTACTGTCTAGCGATACCTAGCATTAGTAATGCAGAGCCGGCTGTGTGCGGCTCTGCTGTTCTGGGCAGCTGATGCTCTGCATCACACAGGGCAACCTGTAGCCAGGGCTCGGATCGCAGTGTTGCATGCACAGCTATGCTATCCATGGCTGCGGCTCCTGTTCTACGTGAGACAGGTCACCCAGAGATTGGGGACCACTGCTATATATCACTGATTCACCTGATCTTAAATAGAATGTTATTAAAAGTTATGTTTTAAATTACCTACACCCTTACATTAGTCAGTGATCCTCTCCTTATTGTAATTAGGTGTCTCTATCCTATTGTATCCCAATATCAGTAAACAGTAGAGTTTGGAAATCCAAGAGTCAAAATAAGATACTGCAATAAACTACAAAGTTCACAAGCATCAAGCTGTTCTAGTAGTCTCTTGGAAGTTAGGACATCAAAGTTGACCCATGTTTTCCATATCTCTATAATGCTACCCAAACAGAGAGCTGACACTACATTAGAAACTACATTTTATTCCATAAATATGACTATTAAACCCAATCAATTTCCTCATTTGTGACGTAAAATATGAATAAAGGAATTGTGCTTTTTATATGGTGTCACACAGAAATGATGAGAGATTCTAGATATCAATTTGGAGTAAATTGAGCCCGATTTTTAAAAGATTTCTTTTATACCTTTTTTGGGCAATGTTTGGTGAAGAAACACTACAAAGCAACACTATGGGGTCTAAAGAGGAAGTCAATTTGTAGTTCTTAATGTGTTGTCAAGGCAGTATGCAGTATTTTGAACAAAAACAGCAATTTTGTTGTTAAATAATTTTAACATTGGTACCAGCACTTTACGCTAGAACTCAAACAAACACACAAATACCAAAAAAACATCAAATTATGTGTCCACCCATGCAAGGAAGTCATTAAATTATGATAGCCATTTGTGACATAGGAAGAGCTCGAAATAGAATGAAATTGTAACAGTAGGAGGAAAATACCCTTGAGAAACCCTTGTCGAAGATTTTAGCAAAAAATAAGAGAATGTGTGTGGAGTAAAATGTCATTAGTCATACACATAACAGTGAGTCAGAAATTATGTCAACACCCAATGATTACTACTCCAGACTGATGGCCAAGGGTTCATTGTACCTGTAAGTAGCAGTCCAATAGTCACTAGAGCGAATTTATCATGCCTTGTATGCCAGTTTTTTGGCTTAAAACCCATTAAAAAGTTGTAATTCCTTGCACATGGGCATAAAATTGCAACTTTTCCCACTTTTTGTCACTTTCAACCCCCGCCCCCTTTATTGAAGAGTGGGTTTGTTGGGGCAGGGAGCCAGTTACTATAGCCTATCCTAGAATCCTTAAAAAATTCCCCTTGTTGTTCATTGGGTAAAGTCAAGATTCGCTATCCAGCTGCTGTGAATCACTATTAAATCCTCTCCTCCATAGAGCTTCAGTGTGATATGATACTTTTGTGAGTGAAAGGCAGTTTAGGAGTGAGGATAGTAAATACCAAAGTAAAGAGAGAGGCACTTTACCTCCTCTTACACATCTTACTGGTTTTTTTTAAATATATTTTCTTTATAGTAGTCTGGTTTTGTACATATTTTAGAGGAAATTTAAAATTTTCATGTAATTTTTGAATGTTTTTACTGTTTGATGCAAAGTTGCATGAAGGTGGTAGCGTTTATGTATTTAAAAGTTATTTCCGTATACATGTCAGGGGGTGATTTCTGAAAAAAAAATTGATTTTGACAGAATAGGAGCTTCTTACTTTGTGTGTAACATATTTTTAAACACATTTGTGAATTGGCATATTTTTGTTTTAGCATTCTTGGGTGTCTAAATTCTTGTTGATCTTGTTGTGTATTGTGGTATATATAAATCTGCTCACTTGTTATTTTTAAATCCCTATTTCTGCATAAACCTCCCCTTTGATATGCGTTTTATGTAAAAACGCCCAGTTGCCTGTAACAATTTATAGGTTTTAGGGTTGCCTTTACTTTTTCTGCTTTACTGCTATATTTTGCAGTTTGTGACCGTCTTAAAATTTCTAGATGAAAAGCAGATATTTAGTTATTTTAGTTTTAGTGATACCATATTATGATGATTAATTCATGCGAACATATGACTATGAGGTATCTGTGAACTCTACACATGTTTATCTATTAAATTTAGGAATGTGCAGGTAAATATTTTCTGTTAGGAGCACAAGTTTTGCCATGAAAGTAAAATTTTATGTATTTTCAAGAAAATTTTACATTTTGAATCAAAATTGCATGAAAGCGCCTTTGTCTATAAACTCTTTTATGCAATTTTAAAAATGGGGCAAGAGCCTGCTCTCAGAAAATATATGGTTTGTTGGGGTTTAGTATAAATCTGTTTTTTGTAATTTCGGTTAGATTTGTAAGCATCAAAATTGTAAAATTAACTTTATCCAATAATGCAACAAAATTTCCAGAAATGCCTGGCAGTGATAGGGTTAAATAGTTGATATAACTTCTTGACCACCAGCAATTCACATGCTAACATTTCCAAATTTGTAGTCCAATAACCTAACGGAATGTCACATGTGTCAGGGTTCGTGGTCAGTGGATCCCCTGGGCCACCGCGGAAGATGGTACTTGCTGACACCTGGGACCGGAATCTAAGTGGCACCTGGTCTTCACCAGAGCCCGCCGCAAAGCGGGATGGTCTTGCTGTGGCAGGGTGGCACCTAGTCGTTCCCCAGGTGCGACTAGCCCGCAGTGGCAGCCGAGGTTGCAGTAAAGAATCGGAATCCAGGCTCGAGGTCAGGAAGAGGCACGAAGTCAGGGCAGGTGGCAGTGATGCAGAGGTCAGATGTCAGGTCCAGGAACGACAACAGGAGATCAAAGTAGGCAGGTACAGGAACACAAGGAACTACACAAGGGAGCATTCTCTTAGGCAACAGAGCTCAAAGATCCGTCAGGGGATCCTGGGAACAGCCGGCCTTTAAGGAAACCTGGGAGTGCCAGCGCCAATCAGAGGTGCGCTGGCATGCGCGCGTCCCCGCTCCCTAGCAGAACAGACCAGCTGGAGCAGGAGCGTGGAAAGGAGAGTCTAATGCAGGGTCCCGGAGGCAGCGCCACAACGGAGAGGGGCACGGGTGTGCCCGCGATCCAAGACATGGATCACAGGGGCACCTGTGACATCATGCCTGTAAGCATTTAATGCTTTAAAGGAAATCTACCAATAAATGTTATGCATTGTGAACCAAACATTACCTGAGAATGCTGTAGCTACACTGATGCAGAAACATATCTTGTTTATTCCCTGAACTAAACAATTATAAAATTCTGGTTGCATACTGGCTGCTTTACATAAACACATTACTTCCACATACACAGGAGCTGCCTAAACTATCCAGAGAGGACTTACAGTATTAACCTGAGCTGGATGACTCATACACAGCAGCTGGGGGACGGTGCAGCGATTGATTACTTCTGCTTGTCAGGGACAACACAGTGATTACATCATTCTCTGGAGGAGTGCATAATTAGGGTAAGAGGAGAAGCGCCAAGCCAGTGGTATTAGCGACAGAGGACCATTATCATAATTCTATAATTGTTTTTTCTGAAAAAATGTTCAGGGGTTAAACATGATTTGTTTCTGCATCAGTGTAGCTACAGCATTCTCAAGGTATGTTTGGTTCGTAATGCAAAAAAACAAATGGTAGGTTTCCTATATTTTATTTGATAATATACATTAAAATTCAGAAAAAAGAGTTGGAAAATAGTATGGCGAAATGAAAAACAATAGCAGATATCATTAGATCTGTTTTCTTAACTTGGAAAATTATTTATTAGCAGACATATATTTCAGTAAAGTGAGATATGTAACCTTTCTACACATACCTGAAGCTGGCACCAGTATTGCGTTGCAGGTGATAGATTAGACACTTGAAAACTTGTATCAGAGCCGCTGTAAACCAACTCTAGAGCATCCTCTTGTTTTCCCCACTGTAGTCTATATTCTGAAATGTCTGCACCATTGCTCTCAGGACTCTGTTGGGAAAAATAAAAAGATAATCATTAAAAATAAACCTCCAAATAATTATAGTGAAATAGCTCTGATAGCAGGCAAGATGGCACACAATGCCTATTACGCCCCAAGCAACCAATAACCATTTGTTCTACCTGACGCTACATAAACTGAGCTGGCGATAGCTAACCAATGCCAAGCTCCAGCAATTAGCCATCGCTATGCTGCACATGACAAGCACATGGAGCGGGATCACATGCCACTATGAAATCATGGAACAGATGCTGACTTGTTAGCAGGTTACTTTAGGATTTGCAATGCAAAATTTCTAAAATTAACATAAATTAGAATAAAGATTAGAATTTGAGTGGAGGTCACATGAAAGTATTTCATTAAAAAAATGTCAGTTTTCTTTCATATGTCACAAGGACTATGTTTCTAGGAATATCTTTGACAGGAACATGGGATTCAAGCTTCTTTATACTATAACCTTTGCCTGGCACATGCTGCACCCAATCAGCCTTACACCCCAGAAACATCTCTCCCTCCCTACAAGAAAAATCTAAGGACCTACTGAAGGTGTTTCTTTGCGCATACATTTGCATAACAAGGAAATAAATCTTCATTATTAGCTGCTCCCTGTAAAGGGTTGCTCTATGGAAAAAGGATCGGGACTCCATGAATCTGACATTTCCATATTATTGAACTGCTAAAGTGTAATAAGCAATATTGAAGTGTTCTGTCATTACTTTCTAATATTATCACTAAAAGTGGCCACACTCCACGTGTCCTCAATGGTAATAGGGACACAAGCCACTGTAAAACAAACCCAATCCTACACAGAATGTTTCTCCAGACATGTGAAGAAGGGAGAGGACTCAGAAGTCCCAGCACAAATTAGATGGTCAGTGGGTCTGGCTGAAATGAAGAGGTTCACCTAATATAAATGTGATATATAGTTGTGCTCAAACGTTTACATGCCCCCGCAGAATATTGGTTTTTTTTTTGGCCCTTTTTTCAGAGAATATTAACCTCTTTACGTTGGAGCCTTTTTTAGCTCCTTTTTTTCTCCCCACCATCAAAAATCTTTCACTTTTTCATTTTTAGGTGCACAGAGGGCTTATTTTCTGTGTAATTTTACTTCTCAGTGAAGGTATTTATAAACCCATGCTGACTACTGGGAAGCTGGAAAAAAAATTTAAATGTGGTGATATTGGCGAAAAAAAACATATTTCTTCCAGGCACAGTTTTTAAGGCTTTCACTGTGTGCTTCAAATGATACATCTACTTTATTCTTTGTTTCATGATGAGCACTGTGTTTTAATACATTTAAAAAAAAATTTAAATGTGCACGAAAAAAAAAAGTGTTTCACTACCTTCTGGCCCTATGAACTTCTTCATATCTCATTGTACATCTCAAGATAAGCTGCTATTTTTATTGCAACAATTTTGAGAGCTGTCTGACCTTTTGATCACTTTTTATTAAATTTGTTATGTGATGTAAAATGGCATAAAAGTGAAGTTTTGGACATTTGGGTGCTATTTTCAGTTGTAGGGTTCACCACCTTGAATAACTGTTTTTATAATTTGTTAGATTGGGCATTTTGAGACACGGTGTTACCCAACATGTTTGTGATTTTTACTGGTTATTTTCTAGGGAAAGGGGGGGGGGTTATTTTTAGACCCTCTAGGGTACTTTTACCCTTGACACTCTGATTTTCCTACCCTATACTACAACACTACAGTAAGAGGTTAATGATACCACAAAAACAGTTTTTCCACTCACGGTAAGTGGTTGGGTGAAGACATTAAATGTCAAGCTACTGGGTTTTCTTTTTAAATCATAATAACAACCAAAAACATCCCTGATAAAAAGTTCTCATACCATGGTGCTTTTTTCCTGATACCATGCACAGAAGTTAACACAAATGGGTTTGAATGGGGACTTTCCTCACCTATGACCTGTTTGTTGTAATCAGTGTAATCAGTGGATGTGCATCAAACTTTTGGACACAAAGTTTGAGGTAAAAATGAATGCAGCACGTTATCAGCAAATAATGGAGGCAAATTTGCATTTATCAGCCAGGAAGCCGAGCATGGGATGTACTTGGACTTTCCAACATGACAACGATCCAAAAAAGCCAAAACCAAGTCAAACTGTCATTGGCTACATCAGAAAAAAGTGAAGGTTCTGGAGTGGCCATCTCAATTTTTCTGACCTCAATATCACTGAGCCATTTTGGGGAGATCTTCAGCATGCAGTTCATGCAAGACAACCCGGAATTTACCTAAGGCTTCAGAATTACCTTTGTCAAATGGTTGAATGTCAAACTGCTAAGCATTGTGTGAATTGGCAGCAAACTTCACAATTTGTTAATCGTATAGAATCTGCTGATTAGAGGATTGAGTATTTGATTGCACTTGAATTCTGATGCTCTAGTTTAACTTAAGGTCCTACAAATGTGTGAATCTGTCCTGTCTGCTTTCTTTAATACAGGCAGTTCCCAATTTAAGAACAACCAAGTAACAGACAACCTCTAGTTACAAATGGAACTCTATGCCCAATGTGATCTCTGTTGAAGCTCTCTGGATGCTGGTATTCTACTGAACGGTAGGACCAGGATGCAATGGACAACATAAGAATTATGAAAGGTGTCTGTACTGAGGCTTTATTGTTACATTACAACCCAAAATGATATAAATCCTATTGTATTATGGATAAAAAAAATACTTTATTTGGAATAACACTTACAAATTACACCAGTCCTGACTTGCATGCAAGTTCAACTTAAGAACAAACGTACAGAATCTTGTACATAACCCAGGGACTGCCTGTACCAGCTCTCTTGATTTTGTAAAGAGAATAAAGTAAGTAAATGGTTCTCTGTCCAAAATCTTATGCCTTAAATACAGCAAACTCATCTCAATCTGTTCCCTGAACTGTTATGTTTTATGGAGCAACCCAAGGACATATTGGGTCAAAAAATAAAAAAAATATTTCGACTGACCTTTGAAGGAAGGTTTGCAGTGAAAAGTCACTATTCAACATCTGACAGGACTGTGTACAGTACATATCCAGTCTTGTCTAGGAGACTACTCAGCATTGTTTAACAGTTAGCTGTATACAGGCAGTCCCCGGGTTACATACAAGATAGGGACTGTAGGTTTGTTCTTAAGTTGAATTTGTATGTAAGTCGAAACTGTATATTTTATCATTGTAGTTCCCGACAATTTTTTTTTTTGCCCCAGTGACAATTGGAGTTTCACATTTTTTTGCTGTAATAGGACCAAGAATTATCAATAAAGCTTCAATGCAGACAATTTTAAGCTGATTATTGCAGTCTGGGACTATTTTAAAGCATCCAGAGAGCTTCACCAGAGGTCACAGTGGGCAGAGGGGTCTGTCTGTAACTATGGGTTGTCTGTAAGTCGGGTGTCCTTAAGTAGGGGACCGCCTGTACTTCTAAATTTGGAAATGCTAGTAGTTTGTAAGTAATAACAAAACATATGTTTTCTAGGGCATTGATTTTTGTATTCATGGAAGAACTTAGCGCTACTAAGCAGATCTGAGGTCCAACATCTTTTGTCAGAGCCTAGGGTGAATTGGAGAATATGTAAAACTCCCTCTGCTGAAACAGAATTATTTTTTCACCATGTGTTCTCTTATTAAAGATATTTGTATGACATGTCTGGGGAAACATTTGCTTTTTAGTAGATACACCCAAAATATAGTAACAGACAAATATACCATTATTCTTCCACTTGTGTGTCTCTGCTTATTCCATAATGAATCCAAATTATTATCACTAGTTGCTTGAAACACCAGAAGTATATACCTGGACGTGTGCCTTCTGGTAAATTCTTCTCACAATACTTCAACATCTCTCTCAATACAGGCAACACAACAGAAGTGTACAGAACGTGTGGGAAGATTGTTCCCAGAAGAGATTAGCATTTAGAAAACTGCCACTGCAAAAGCCAGAATATGATTTTACCTGCTGTTATTTCCTTTACAGAGGTAAGTAGGGTTAAGCGAATCCACGTGAGTTACTAATTTTATGGCATTAAGCTTTTAGAGTACAAACACATGCATGCCTATAATACAGTAATATATGTTATATAAATAAATGTACATGCATATAATGTGTGCAGAACAAAATAACCATAACTAGGAGAAAACTGTATAGTCCAACAGCCACTGACCATTTCCTTGCATGCTGGGGGTACAGATTGCAATGAATGTTTCATCATCATATCTGCATTTTCAAAAATGCAGCACAGTATAGTCATATATGTAAACTACTCCTGAAGAACTAATCCTGAAGAAGATTCTGGGCAGGGCTGGTTTTCGGGAAAAGTGGCTCCCTGGGCGAAATTTAAACTGGGGCTCCAAATGTTAGAATACTGTACCAACAACACAAGCTCCAAGACATGCACCTAACGAATTATACACATTGAGCACCCACATTAAATATATACACTCTGTGGCCCCTTGTGAATTATATACAATGCCTCTTAATAAATTTCCATACTGGGCCCCCTCATTGTATACCCTGCCCCAATATATTTACATAATGTGCCCCCTCACTAGTTTTATATACTCCCCCCCTTTTATCAACTTAGATAATGTGCCCCCTCATTATATACACTGCTATCCTCATCATGAATTGTATATACTGCCCCCTTCATGAATTTAAATGATGCCCCCTCATTATATATAAACTGCCCCTCCCCCTTGATGAATTCTATACACTGCCCCTCTTACAGAATTTAGATAATGGTCTCCCCTCATTATATACACTTCATGAATTGTATATACACAGCTGCGCAATCCGGGTCAGGATTTGACCTGTGTCGAGTGTGATGTGTGTCAGCGTCACATTCACTGTGCAATCTGTAGTGATCATACTTGAGCGTCCGGTTACGGCCGTATCGAGTAGTGTTACAGCCACTGGCATGGGCCTCTTATGGGTATGGACAGAGGCCCCTGCGATAGAGATGCCAGCCCGACCATGCATACTGCAGATGCCCGGGGGCCCTTTTGAGGTTGGGAACCCCTGGGGTATTTCCCACTTTGACATGACGTAACACAGGGCCTGATCCTGGAGTAAGCATCACACATGCCTGCATCTCTCTATTGAGGCTCTAACACAAGAAATAGCTGTGGGACCATCGGCAGATGGGGAGTAATAAGGGGGACATTGTTAATGGTGCTTGCTACTAATAAATATATATGAATGATTAGGGGGTGCTACTATTATATACATATGAATGAGGGGGTCCTGCTATAATATATACATGAATAAAGGGGGTTCTACTATTAAATATATATGAATGAGGGGTCCAGCAGTGATATTTATGAATGATGAGGGGATGCTACTATTAAATAAATACACATGAATGAAGGGGTGCTGGTAATAAATACACATGAATGAAGGGGTGCTAATGTGATATATATGAATGTACAGGTGTTGTGGTACTTTTTAATTAGGGGACTGGCAAAGCATCGGAATTACTGAGTAGGTGCTAGAAATGAACTTATGTTGGGGTATGTTGATGCTGTATAAAAAATTGCGGTTAGATATTTATGCAGGTTAAATATTTGAGGTTTAATATTTGTGCAGGGGATAAAATACAATAAATTATTAATGGAATCTAGTATATACTTTTGAAGGGGGCAGCGTGTTGTATGGATTGTTATTTAGCAGCACAGTGTGGGACATAGTTGCTATCCAGGACATAGTTGCTATCCAGGACATAGTTGCTATCTAGGATACATTACAAATGTAAATAACTTTTAGGGACTCAGTGTGGCTATGTGTGACAATAAGTTGGAGACACCTTGCTGGCAAATACTGCCATGATAGCTGGGAGAAGTCAAAGTGATGTTCTATGTAGAATTTTCCCCTGGAGAAGGCAGCAGCTTTAACTGACAATCATGTAGTTTATCTCGGCTATATGCATCTGAGGCCTTGTGTGCAGTACATTTAATGCTAGTGTATATATATATATATATGCAGCAGATTAAATGGTGATATATATTTATATGTGAAGTACATTGTGTATATTTGTGTAGCTCATATATAGTATATGTGTATTCTCAAGTATAATGTGTGGGATCCAGACACCGGCAGGGATTTTGCTATATGGGGCCCCAACACAAGGAGGAGGTTTCAAACAAACCAGGAGGTTTCCCACCATCTAAGGCTACATGCACACGACTCGGGCTACCCGAATACCAGAACACCGCCGGGTGCAGAAGAGGTGCGGGGTGAGCGCTAGGGTGACAACTGGAAAAATTCTATAAAAATTACTTTTGTAGAATATAACATGAATAATGAGTGATAACAGCGACAATCATATAATGATAGAATGTGAGGGATCCAATCTTAATGTTCATCTACAAAGTAATTGTTAAAAAGAAAAATGGTGAAATCCACTGTGAAATCCACATATAACATAGGGAAAAAAAATAATATTTTTTTTAGCATCAACATAAAGTTACTACGATGTGTTTGTAATTTCATACCTACAACTGCACATTTCATGAAGCAAAACATGTTAGTAGAAATTAAACTGAGGCCGTCCATGTGACGTCACTAGCTCTTCCCTTCTCACCACCAATGCACACACTCATCTTACCTCCCAGCTTATAAGTACACATGTGTCAGAGAGGAATGTCAGGGATGGAGGTCTGCACTGTGCGGGTGGTCCTGCTGCAGTTGTGATCTCCGTGGCGTCTGAGTAAGGACCATACTGAAATACAAATAAGTCTATGTTGGTTATTCCCTGATTTAATGTGCCTGGTCTAGATGCCACAAAGTGAGATTTTATAGCGTTTCTCAATGAAAAATACAAAATCAAAGCAGAAGGTTCATATTTATTACTAGTTTACAGGATACTCTCTTCGGATCCCTTTCATCCACGGCCAAAGTGTCTCCTGTACAGCTTTTATGCAGCATACTACAGAATATTTTTGCCATTTTTTAGGTGATAGATCATAAATTGCATTCTATACAGCAGAAAATAGAAGCAATAAGTAATGTACCAAAGGTTCAGTCGCTTCTATGAAGAATGGACCTGCTTGTCATAATACATACACTTTAGCTACATCAACTATTTTATAAAATCCTTTGTGCATTTGTTTCCTTGCATGATGGACAGAGACTGTAATCACTGCAGCCTCTACACCCATGAGTAACCAGTTTTTTGCCACAGGTTATAGTAAATTTGGCTGTCAGGGCATCCCCATCATAGCCTGCCTAGGGTCATGCACCAGGAATTTCAACTTTTGCATGCCAAAAAAATGGCGCACAAGGCATGATATAACAGTCCTTGTGTCTCTATTATAAGGTGCTTCTACACACCTAAAGATGTGCTGTGTCTTTTCTCTTTGTCAAAAAATATGTGTCACAAAATATACACAACAGATAGACATATCTCTCAACCATTACTGATTCCACAGAACAGTCTCAGATTTTAGGGCGCACTTGAGGCCAGCGGGAAGTATGCCCCGAGACATCAACTCTATGAGTGTCCTACAGTGTAAATGTCGAAAACCATCAGCGATCTGTATTATCACTGTGCCTATGCTGCTGTGTGTGTAGCAGAGGCTGGCAGGCGTTATGATATTATCCTGTTAAATAGCAATAAGGGGAAGCACTGCATGAGGGTGGCACAATATTAGGGGAAGCTGGGAGCCACAGTATAAAGGGGGAGCTGGGGGCCACACTATGAATGGAAGTTGGGCACAAGATAAAGGGAAGCTGGGTACCATATCAAGGGAAGGTTGACCCAATATGATGGGTAGTGTCACATGTTTTTTCCTTATTTTGTCTCCAGGAAAGCTGGGTGATATGGATAAAGAAAGACATGAGGCCAAACAATAAGTCTTTGCAGACCACTTTATAATTCAGCTATGTAGAGTTGAGATTATCCAAAACGTTATGTATAGCTTTGCCTAATTTGTCTTTTCTGCCTATTGTATTTATTAAGAAGCAAAAATAATTCAACCAACAACAATGGGGCTCATTTACTTCCCCGGTCCAGTCGCGATCCCAAGGTGCGTTGTACGACGAGGATTCCGTACTGCCGGGATTCAATCGTGCGCCCGATATCCACCAGGTGTCACTGCTGCCCCGCTGCATGTAAGTGCTTGATCTTGCGACACAAAACGTGTTTTAAATTCTGCGGTGTTTCCGAATCCATCGGGTTGTCCGACGGCCACGCCCCCATTTCTGTCGCATGAAAGCAGACGCCAATGTGCCAAAATCTGATTGCGTGCGCCAAAATCCGCCGAAAGTGCATCCGACGGACCCTTAGTAAATGAGCCCCTATGTGTTAAAATTTTTCTACGGTTTGTGGCAGCAGTTTGGATAAACAGCTCAGATTTCTTGCTACAATCTTCGTTAGGGCACATTCAGATGGCCGTCTATTGCTGCATATACGTCCCCATACACGGCAATGGCCACCCAGAGGCGGTACAGAGGCATACATGTGTGGCACCGTTCTGCGCCGTACACCGTGAAAAGATAGAGCTCCTCCTCCTCTCCAGGACACAGCGGGCATACCGTGTATGAATGCACCCTTAGATTCACAGAATCAACCCCCTCTCGCATGAGCTTCTGCTACGAGCTCCAGCATGTCCTGTAGCTCAGCCGCACCATCTTCCCACTGATATCAAAGAAGACAGATCAGATGGATACAAGTCAATGCTACCATCTCCCTACCTGAGCCACTTCCCTCCGTCTCTTTATGTAACACTCATGGCTCGGTGTTTTCACTCAGATTTCAGTTTCAGTAAATAAAAGACAAGATCATTCCCCTCTCATCGTGTATATCAATATAACAAAGGGGGGAGGGGAAAGATACTTGTGCATTATCTAGTGACATAGTAGCTATCCAGTGTGAATGAAAGATGATGGGGAGCACAATGTTGTGGCATAAGAGGAAGTTTTAAGCCGTTAAAAAATCACTTACTCCTCCATCATTCAAAGCTCGTACTCTAAATTGGTAAGTACTTCCAGGAAGTAAATCGCTGACTGTACACTCCAAATCACAGCCATGATAGACCTCAGTGGTCTGTTCTCCAGGTACTCCAAGTTCTAGGCTGTATTCTGATACTGGACACCCTGGTGCATCTAACGAGAAAGTCAATGTGAATGTTAATATTGAATATATTCCAACATAACAAAAAACACATGTAACATACTTTATCTCACTTCTAGTAGATTAGAGGTGATCTAAAATGTGACTAAAAGAGCGTATGAATAATAATAATATTTATATAGCGCACACAGATTACGCAACACTGCACAGAGCTTGGCAAATCAGTCTATGAAAAACTAAAAACATATATAAAAAAAGCTGAAGATTCTTATATTCTCAGTTTATTAACATGAAATTAAAATTGATACCTACCCCAATGTAAGTGAACTTCTTTGTGCTTTGGTTTGCCTACTGCTCTTGGTGCGTTACAAGGACCTGGTGCTACACACAGTGTGCAGATAGGTTGACTTTCAGAACACTGTAGAAAAAAACAATGGTTTAGCAACTTAATTATCATTTGTATTATTTTTTTCCTCTAATGTCTATACCATGGCTTAACTACTCATCACACTTTCTATTAGTCGGAGGTCAGTGGTCTTTTACATTACATCTAAAATATGCAGTATGCATAAGTAATAGTAATAATATTTTATAGAATATTATTATATAAATAATTATCTTTATTTATATAATAACATCACATTACATATCAATAGTAGTAGAACGCTAAGCAGCGTATATCATATGTGATAACTAGACAAATATCTGCAATTTAACAGATAATGGGGGTCATTTACTAAGGGCCCGATTCGCGTTTTCCCGACGTGTTACCCGAATATTTCCGATTTGCGCCGATTGTACCTGAATTGCCCCGGGATTTTGGCACACGCGATCGGATTGTGGCGCATCGGCGCCGGCATGCACGCGACGGAAATCGAAAACCCGACGTATTCGGAAAAAAACGCCGCATTTAAAAACGGAAAATGTGTTGCTCGGGACGCGCTTACTTTCACTCAGCTGGCCTCGGTGAATTCCGGCGCGTTCAGTTGCTTTTCAGCGCAGCAGCACCACCTGGTGGAAGGCGGAGGAACTACCTTATTAAATCCCGGCCGGACCCGAATCCAGCGCAGAGAACGCGCCGCTGGATCGCGAATGGACCGGGTAAGTAAATCTGCCCCAATATGTGTTGACGAAGGCTTTAGTGGGTAGTTGCAAGACCGTCTGCTACATAGGAATACACACTATTATCATTATGTGAGTGTAGTAGGTTAAAGAGGTAGTGGGCTGGTACAGATTAAGAATTTGTAGTCTGTGGAGGTAATTTATCAAGAGATTTCACATGATGTTCCCCCAGCCGTACTGAATGGTTTGGCTGGTGTACAAGCCATGAAAAATGTCCCCAAGCAATTCCATTGTATCTCGATAATTGGCAATTCAACTCCAACAAAACATTGGAGGTCATTTACCAAGGGCCCGAATCGTGGTTTTTCGTCGGGTCGCCCGAAAATTACAGATTTGTGCCGAATTGCCATGGGTTTTTGGCACACGCGATCGGATTGTGGTGCATCGGCGTCGCCATGCACGCGACGGAAATTGGGGGTGTGGCCATCGTAAGACCCGACGGATGCGGAAAAACCACCGTATTTTATTAAAAAAATGTGTCGCTCGACATGCACTTACCTGCACCCAGCATAGCTTGGTGAACTTCAGTGAACTCTGACTGACTTCAGCGCAGCAGCGACACCTGGTGGACATCAGGCGCACTACCTTAGTGAATCACCGGGAGACCCGAATCAGCATCGGAGAACCCGCCGCTGGATCGCGACAGGACCGGGTAAGTAAATGTGCCCCAATATCCAGTGAAAGGTCCATACACTCAAAACAAATGTAATATTTTTCCTGAGGGAATTCCTGGAATTCCATGTTATTACACTACATAAAATGATAGCAACTAGGACAAACAGCGACAATCCTCAGTGATTAAATATTCCACCTATATTCTGTTTTGCATTACAGGCGGTCCCCTACTTAAGAACACTCGACTTACATACGACCCCTAGTTACAAACGGACCTCTAGATATTGGTAATTTATTGTACTTTAGTCCTAGGCTACAATAAACAACTGTAAGTTATCAAAGGCGTCTGTAATGAAGATTTATTGTCAATCTTGATTCTTATGACAACCCAAAATTTTTTAAATCCATTTGTCATAGAGACCAAAAAAGCTCTGGCTGGGATTACAATGATAAAATATACAGTTCCGACTTACATACAAATTCAACTTAAGAACAAACCTACAGACCCTATCTTGTATGTAACCCGGGGACTGCCTGTATATCTTTTTGTTGACTTCCAATATCATTTGCCCCCAAACTGTAATGAAGCAATTTTCTGTCAAACATTCAAAATGGCACATTGACCATGTCAACAAACCTACCTTCCATTCTGCTTTCTGAGCTCACAATGATATTATTTCTACCATTTTAATGGGCATACTAAAATAGAAGCACTACTTACCTGACTGTGCCCTCCAGTGCTGATGGAGCACACGCGGAGCTTGTATAAAGTGCCTGGTTTCAAGTCATTGCAGGTATATTCTGTTGCAGACCCACTATATGCCACCTTCCATTGAGTTGCTGCAAAAAGCATGGCCATTATTATAATGTCATCTTAAGTATTCTGATTTTCAATAGAAATGAATAGAGAGAGAAGCGAACTACTTGCAAAACATGAAATACAATAAGAAGCTAATAATGACATGGGTACATTTAATATTATAAATGTAGTCTACTCTAAAATACTATACATAGCTAAAGGCAAACTGGCCACTCTCAAGATAATATATGGACGGATAAAGAGCTTTATTATGAAACAACTGCATTCACAAAACTGCTGGTCTGTGTTCATGCTTGGATAAAACCAATTGTTATATTACACTACAAATTCATGAGATCAGACATATATATAATGAATAAATTCAAGATCTGGCCATTATTTTGATGTTAATGTGACTAACACTTATTATGACATCTTGAGCGCAGATGATACTGGTGTAAATGTATGTAGATAGGAAGTCAAGCCTAACATGCCAATTGTCATGTTCATTAGAAGAAGATGAAATGTGACAGTCTCAGCTTACTGTGCACTTAATAGAGGGCTTGATGATGTGCATCTTGCAGATCTATTGAGTTTACATTTAATTTTATTTTCCTTGAAGTCAATCCTCAAAAGAGAACAGACTAAGTTCTGATGACCTGTTTCTTGGAATTCATTAGCGCTGCCTAAGCAATCTTTACAGTGTAATTGGTAGGAAGTGGCTCTACTGCTGTCCTCTACCGCGGCTCATCTGTTTGTGTAACGCTCACCAACATTACCTTGTCCTTCCTACAGCTTTCAGATTAATGAATAAAAATGAATATACATTGCCTACTTCTAGACTTGGATTATGTTGGATAAGCCCGATTTAATTTTTTTTAAAAATATATATATTAGGAAATATTGTTTGAGGTTTAAATATTGAGCGTAATGAAATTTGCATAAGAATGATATATTATATTCACAATTTATTTTATGGCATATTTTTGCTTTAAAATGGAAAGATTTTTAAAAGAAGTCACTGTTTTTGTGAAACCACTGCGATTTTGTTTTTCATCAAATTCGGCAATATGTTATGCATACACTTACAAGGCACATTTAAATGTTAACTGAGAGACTGGATCAACAACTGGTCCATCTATCGCGACAGCACAATAGTGTCCGACTGATCTGGTTGGTTGTATATGTATGACATGTATGACAGATATGGAAAATCAGGGACTTCAAAGGGATCATTCATTAAAAAATATTAAAATATATATACACACACATGATACTTTACTCCTTTGCAGGATATAAATATATCACTGGGGGGCTTTAGAAATGAAAAGCATATACTCACCTCTCCCTGCGGCACCACCCATCACTGCCAGATCTCTGTTTGTATACTGACCATTGCCATGCGCCTGCATTGCCCCGTTGTTTTCAGGCTTTAGCAGGCTTTAGCAGTGGTCGGGAAGGCACTGTCGACCTCTTTATGTACACAGAGAACCGTTAGTGACAGCTGGTGCTGTGGCTGTAGGGGATGCGGAGAGAGGCGAGTATATGCTCTTTATCATTTTTAAAGCCAGCCATTTATAAAAATAAATAATCTGTGATAAACCCTTTAACACTTATGGGCTTATCTAATCAATGATAACAGTCTCTTCAGTATGTTGACATCCAGGGGTCTCAAATAGG
This sequence comes from Engystomops pustulosus, assembly GCA_019512145.1. Lineage (NCBI taxonomy): Eukaryota > Metazoa > Chordata > Amphibia > Anura > Leptodactylidae > Engystomops > Engystomops pustulosus. The sequence goes on along the minus strand of CM033643.1, from coordinate 59,740,679 downwards.
TCATTAATGTCCTTTCAAGACAAACTGTTGTAAAAGGTCTGGTAAACCTGGATGTTCATAGTGGTGCTGCCTTGCAGTAAAAAGAACAAAAGTGGTGGGGGGTTCGCCAAAAAACTGTCTAAAATATCTTGCACCACAGTTATCAAGGCTTTTAGACCTGTTTTTGGCAATTTCCCTGCTTGTCCGATTAAAGGGGAGTGACCTTCAGGAGATGGGTGTGACCTTATGTGAAACGGGCGTGGTTTGCTGGAAATCATCCATGTGCCAAAAATTCTGGCACACAGTTTAGACCAACTAAAAGTAGGTCTGAAGTAGGAACCAACTTAGGAACTACCATGACTAAAGACTGGGAGTCTGTCTGAAACTCGTAGGCCATATATTCATCTAATGAAGTGGTAGATGGATCCAGCACTCGTGAAAAATAATTTTAAAATAGCATTTTCTTTATTTAATCCATATTATGCAAATTCCAAAAATAACACAAAAGCCATAGTAAAAAATGAGCTGGAATGCTCCCTGTTAAAAAATAGGTGGAAACGGCAGACCTATGCGTTTCGGACAGATACTGGCATGTCGTCCTTAGTCATGGTCTATCTGCCTTCATACACAACCATGTTTTATACTAAAAAGAAAAAGAGGGTGTGATGTCAAACAGGTGAGTGAGGACATGTGCAGAGGAGAGAAGGTAACGGTGTATTGTTTATCTGGGGTATATAGAGAAATGATATATACAAAGCTTATATTCAGTAGAAGTAGAGTATGTCTGATCTATTGTTTAGACCGCATGGATAGCGGGTATCTAATTTTAAGATCTAATGAATCTCTCTATTTCTAAGTTTGTAAATCCTGTCTCCACCCCTTGATGGTACCGTAACTCTTTCAATAGCTGTGACCTGTAAGGTGGATGTATTGCCTTGATGTATTTCTGAAAAATGTTTGGATAGACATGATTTATTTTTGATAATGTTAGTGTTGGTGGCATCTCGAATATTTCTCTTTTTCTTTTTAGTATAAAACATGGTTGTGTATGAAGGCAGATAGACCATGACTAAGGACGACATGCCAGTATCTGTCCGAAACGCGTAGGTCTGCCGTTTCCATCTATTTTTTTAACAGGGAGCATTCTAGCTCATTTTTTACTTTGGCTTTTGTGTTATTTTTGGAATTTGCATAATATGGATTAAATAAAGAAAACGCAATTTTAAAAATATTTTTCACGAGTGCTGGATCCATCTACCACTTCATTATATGATATACCTGAGGCGGCACAGATTCCTCCTACAACGTAGGACCCTAGCACCGTTCACACTGGAGTTGTGGATTTCGCACGAAAAGAGGTGACCCATATGCAAAAAATAGGTGAGCTGGATATTTATATACAAACTACTATTACTTTCATATATTCGTCTGTCTGAGTGGATTTTTTTGTAATACAAGTATGCATTAAATAAAGAAATCTTCCGTGTTTGGAGCCTGGCTGGACCGTGAATTTATTATTTCACGACTATTGTACCCTAGCAGAGGGGTGTTCCGTGCCGGACTTGAATCAAATCATGAAAGAGGAACAACACATACGTTTGTATCCCATTATAGCGCTCCACACCTGCCACCACTTATTATACCCACACAGGTATTTATACTTGGTTACTCATTACACCAGCTACCCCTGAGGAAGCCACTGTTAGTGGCGATACGCGTGGGGCTTTTCCCAGCCCCTTTCCCTGTCTGCCAGGCTTGATTGGTAACTACAATGATTCACTTATTTACCATGCTTCTTACATGGGCTATTCTGCCATAATGTTGCAGCGCATTTCTTTGTCATCTTTTGCCACTTTTTGTATTGGTGCAGCTAGACAGGCATAGGGTTTGGGGCTGAGTAGGGAGGTGGTGTCTTGGTGGCCATTATCATGTGCCCTACCCTCCCTGGGTTCTTGTATAGAGGATTTTGTTCCTTTTTAAATGTTTTTATTGGCTCTTTGGTGTGATAATTGATTTGTTTGCTTATTAATAAAGTTTATATATTTTGGCATAGCACATGTTTTGTCTATATCTGTACTCCGTGCCGGACTTGACACTACTGGTGAGGTGAGCTGGCATCCATGTTTCCACGTTGTATAGTCTTACACTGCACCAGAATTCATCAACAGTGATAAATCTGGTGCAGCAAAAGACTAGTGTTTACCAGCTACAGGCTGGCAGAACCTGAGACACATTATTATATCCCCCCAGTATGTTTCAATATCAGAATGTTGTCTTCTTCAAGGGTGATGGGTCTAGCAATAACAATAAAATAAAATTGGACATATAACACACCTTCAGAGGTCCCTTCGGAGATCTCTAACAGGTATTTGAGTATTTCTGAGCCACCATTATCTTCTGGAGCATCTGTAAGAAACATTACCATGTACAGTGTCAGAGTTCAATATTTAATCTCAATCCTTTTGACTAAATCTTCAGAACTTTACATTACGGTACCAAGGTGTTGCACCCGGAGGTCGCATTAATGCCTGTGCCAGCATCAAAGACACTTGTACAGACGGTTTTACTCCTTAAAAAAGTTTCAGGCATATTAGTTTGTATATAGTATGCATGATTCTTTTCTTCTTTGTGGGATTACAGCTAGTGCCAGCATCTCTCAGCAGATAACTAACGGTGCATACACAGCCAATAACAAAACTCCTTACGGCTGCTGGTACGTCTGAGGCTGCAACCTAGAAGCTCCTCTGGTATGGTGTAGGCCCTGGCGAATTTGGGGTCTCCCATTCTGCGAGATTGCTGTGGATTTCTCAGGTCCCTAATCCTGTAGAAGGAGTTGACTTCAGTAATACCATATCTCTTGAGGTCAATGGGCTGAGGGATAAGCTCTACCTCACAGTGAAGTTAGAAACAATAGTACCAGATCTCTTTAGCTTCACCTCATGCTATTTCACAGTCATAACTAAACAAAACCACAATGTGGAAATACAACGTCACAGAAAAGACATTTTGCTTAGTAAATTTATTACAAGGTTATACATTGATTATATCACAATAAAAACAAGACAAAACAATACAACCAATATAAGGTTTTCAAGAAGGTGGCACAACTTTAACACCCCCTGCCTGCAGTAGAAGTATCAAGTGTAATGTGGAATGGATACAAAAGCTCAACACCATGTGCTCAGCGCTTTCCTAGGCATCTGCAATAAATCATTTCATTGTAACACATCAATATCCAGAAAATATGACCCACAACAAACAATGTTCTGCGCGTCTCCATATACAGCTCTCTATTAGAATCCCAAACTGCCAGGACGAGCAGTGTCAGGAGATGAGTGCAGGTCTCTTATCTGGGAGTGTGATAAGGCTGCCGTCTGTCTGAATATGGATGAGATTCCACTTCATTCATTTCAGAGAGCGCATTACCCCGTTCAACATTTATTAAAATGCAGCATCCGTCTTTATCTCTGTGCTCTCTGTTTTTTGTGAACTGAAGTGTTTCACAATTGCTCCATATTAAGACAACAACAATCCCCAGTGTCTCATGTGAGCCGCCATTTATATGTATGCATTTCATTCTTGCACATAGAGATACACAGATGCCAGAGCAGAAGTTGTGCAAAATAATCCATAATACACATAATACTGTACTCACCCCACTGTATAGTGAAGCCATGAGCATTGACATCACCCTTAACTACTGGTTGAGATGGAGGACCTGGACGGTCCGGACTTGTGGTGCAGACCAATGTTTCGCTCGGACCACTACTTCCTTCAACATTTGAGGCAATAAGCTGTAGTACAGGCAGCAAAAGGAGAAGAGTGGAAATTAACTGTAAACTCTACAAAACACAGTCTTGACATAAATGTTAGCAGTGGGAACTCATAATAGTCAACCAGACAGCAAAATAGCCATCAATGCAGCTTTTGCCATGCTTTTAAAGCAGCTCCATATGATCTAGATGTTCTTATTAAAGCAATGTTAGACCTGAATATACAGTCTATGTTATTGTGGAGATTTAACAGGTGTGGCAAGAAACAGAGTTATTACAATATCCATATATACTGTATCTCTAGATAACCGTGTACCTGATATAACAAGATGCCAGGCATCAGATATAACATAAAGCCCAAATACTGTACCACACATAGGAAGAAGCCCAGACATGATATAACAAGATGCCCAAATCACAGTTATAACAAGTTATCTATAAAGTAGATATAAGTAAATGCTAACACACAGCAAGAGGCCTAGATAAACATTTACAGTCATAACAAGATGCTTATGTAGTAGATATACCTAGGAAATACAGGAGATAGCAAGATGGCCAGATGCAAGGTATTACTAGATTACCCAGATGCTAGATACAACTTGATGCCCAAATACCTGCCCAGATACTAGATATAACAACACGCCCAGATGCCAGATATAGGAATATGCCTAGATACTAGATATAACTTGTTACCTGCAAGATATAGCAAAATATGCAGATTACAGATAAAACTGGATGCCCACATATCAGGTATAACAAAATGCCCAGATGCTATATTAACAAGATGCCCAGATACTATATGCAACAAGATGCCCAGATACTAGATGCAACAAGATGCCCAGATACTAGATGTAACAAGATGCCCAGATCCTAGATGTAACAAGATGCCCAGATCCTAGATGTAACAAGATGCCCAGATCCTAGATGTAACCAGATGCCCAGATCCTAGATGTAACCAGATGCCCAGATCCTAAAATGAACCTAGGCCCAGATCCTAAGCTGTACCAGATGCCAGATCCTAATGTACCAGATGCCCAGATCCTAAAGTAACAAGATGCCCCGATCCTAAGTAACAAGATGCCCAGATCTAGATGTAACAAGATGCCCAGATCCTAGATGAACAACAGATGCCCAGATCCCGTCTAGATGTCACACAGAGTGCCATCCAGATTACCTAGAGTAAAAGATGCCCAGAGATGTACAAGATGCCCAGATCCTAGATTTAACAGAGCCCAGATACTAGATGTAACAAGAGCCAAAGATACGATGTATTGGAACAAGATGCCCAGATACAGATGGAACAAGATGCCCAGATACTATATGACAACAAGATGCCAGATACTATATGCAACAAGATGCCCAGACAATGCACAAGCGCAGCTACTAGATTGAACAAGATGCCCAGATCAGATGTAACAGATGCCCAGAACAGATGTAACAAGTGCCCAATACTAGAGTAACAAGATGCAGCTACTAGATGTCCCAGATGCCCAGAAACTAGATGTAACAAGATGCCAGATACTTTATGCAACAAGATGCCCAGATACTTAGACAACAGATGCCCAGCTCCTAGATGTAACAAGATGCCCAGATGACTAGATGTAACAAGATGCCCAGATACTAGATGTAACAGATGTGCCCCGATACTAGATGTAAGATGCCCAGATACAGATGTAACAAGATGCCCAGATAACAGATGTAACAAGATGCCCAGAGACTAGATTGTACAAAGATGCCCAGATACTTATGCAAAAAGATGCCCAGATACTATATCAAGATGCCCAGCTCCTAGATGAACACAGATGCCCAGCTCCTAGATGTAAAAAGATGCCCCAGATAACTAGATGTAACAAGATGCCCAGATACTAGATGTACAAGATGCCCAGATACTAGACCGTAACAAGGCATGCCCAGATACTAGATTGTAACAAGATGCCCAGATCTAGAGTGTAACAAGATGCCAGATACTTTATGCACAAGATGCCCAGATACTATATGCAACAAGATGCCCACGTCCTAGATGTAACACAGATGCCAGCTCCTAGATGTAACAAGATGCCAGATACTAGATGTAAACAAGATGCCCAGTACAGATGTAACAAGATGCCCAGATACTAGATGTTGGAACAGAGGCCAGATACTAGATGTAACAAGAGTGCCAGATAGATGTAACAAGATGCCCAGATACTAGATGTAACAAGATGCCAGATATAGATGTAACAAAGATGCCCAGATACTAGATGTAACAAGATGCCCAGATCCTAGATGTACAAGATGCCCAGATCCTAGATGTAACAGATGCCCAGATATAGATGTACAAGATGCCCAGATCTAGATGTAACAAGATGCCCAGCTACTAGATGTATGTACAAGATGCCCAGATACTAGATGTACAAGATGCCCGATATAGATGTAACAAGATGCCCCAGATACTAGATATGTAACAAGATGCCCAGATACTTTATGCAACAAGATGCCCAGATACTATATGCACAAGATGCCCAGCTACTAGATGTACAACAGTGCCAGGCATAGAGTAACAAGAGGCCCAGATAACTAGATGTAACAAGATGCCCAGATACTAGATGTAACAAAGATGCCCAGATTACTAGATGAACAAATGCCCAGATACTAGATGTAACAAGATGCCCAGATAACTAGAGTGTAACAAGATGCCAGATACCGATGTCCTCAAGATGCCGACTCCATGCTATAAGCAGATGCCCAGATACTAATGTAACAAGATGCCCAGATACTAGCCAGTAACAAGATGCCCAAGATCGAGGAGGTAACAAGATGCCCAGATACTAGATGTAACAAGATGCCCAGATACTAGATGTAACAAGATGCCCAGATACTAGATGTAACAAGATGCCCAGATCCTAGATGTAACAAGATGCCCAGATACTAGATGTAACAAGATGCCCAGATCCCAGATGTAACAAGATGCCCAGATCCCAGATATACGAAGATGCCCAGATACTAGATATAACTAGTTACTTAAATGCAAGACATAGCAAAATAAGCAGATTACAGATAAAACTGGATGGCCAGATATCAGGTATAACAAGATGCCCAGATACTAGATGTAAAAAGATGCCCAGATACCAGATATAGGAAGATGCCCAGATACCAGATATAGCTAGATGCCCTGACATAAGATATAGCAGAATATCCAGATTACAAATAAAACTGATGGTAAAAGGCCCAGATTCCATACATAATTAGGTGTCCAGATACTAGATATAAGTAGATGTCCAGAACTTGATATTATTAAATGTCCAAATACTAGATATAACAAGATGGCCAGGTACAAATATTTTACAAAAACTGGATATCCTGTTTTATATATCATAACCCACTCATAAAATACCAGTTTCATCAGTTTCATATTAGTTACAAGCTTTGGGCTATAGGAAATGTTTTCTGTAGTTCCAATGAATTGATAATTATGCAGTATATGAGTTGGAGTTGATATTTACATAGTGATTATGTTTTTGACTTTCTGCTGATGGTTATAAAATCTTTCCATAAAATAATAATGCACAGACATGATCTTGGATTTTAGCAATTAAGAAACAAAAAAACACAGAAATAAAAAAGTTAGAGGAAACAGCGCCATCTGCTGGTACAAGAATCATTCAGGACTCACCCTAAATTTGTATTGTGTGCTTCTTTGGAGATTGTTCACAGTACATGTTAATTCTTCTCCAGAGTATGTTGGTTGAAATACACAGTCCTAGATGAATAGCATGAAAAAAGATAGAATAAGGGTATGGTACGGGATGATAGCACAATAAATACACCGGCTGCTGCAGAGAGGATTCATGGTCTCAATCATACCATAAATGTGATAGGAGTGTGCTGTATATACACAATAGTTACTGTATTTAAAGGGGTATTCCTCGCTTGGACATTTATGATTTATCTACATTCCCCTATTTCTCAGCCTTTCTACACTCATTTTCATGCTATTTCTGAGAATATCTGCGCAATGTAATGGGGAACATTAAGTCCCTACCCTCCGACAACGCCAGACACATCAAGACACTGAGCAGCGTATATTTCTACATGAATTTCTATGCCAGGTCCTACATAAATTAGAATTGTGCAATTAATTAGCAACTAGAGATGAGCGAGCACTAAAATGCTCGGGTGCTCGTTATTCGATACGAGCGTTTCCCGATGCTCGGGTGCTCGTATCGAATAACGAACCCCATTAAAGTCAATGGGAGACCCGAGCATTTTTTTAGTAAAAGAGAACAGTAAAAGAACAGTGCATAATAAAATATCCCAGATGTTTACTGATGTTTTACTTGTAAGAAAAAATTGAAATAACACTATTCTTCACTTTCCAGGTGTTCGCGCGTGTCTCACGCTAAGTTAGGAGATGTTCAGAACATCTGGAATGTGAAGAATAGTGTTCTTTCAATGTGTTCTGCACTTAAATGGTCCTGTATTCACAGTTTTTAATGTTTTAATTCTATTCTTCACTTTGCAGATGTTAGCGCGTGTCTTCCGATAATGTCCAATATTGGTTGATACTGCTATCTTTTGCTGTCTAAAATCTAAATAAATTTTCACTCTTGCTTGAATTGTAAAATGACCACCAGCACTGCATGTTGTTATGAACTGTTTTACGTCATGTTGACTAGTATTGTTTGAAATATACCTAATAAAGATTGATTAATTGGCATCTTTTTGGTTTATGTTTAGTTGTAATAATCCGATATATATTAGTATAGGTACCTCTGTTAATGGGAATCAGTCACGTCAGTTTGGGAGCCTAAACCAACTACAGGTCCTTATGCACATATGGTTTAGGCTCCCAAATCGACCTCGATGAGAGTTGTCCAAAGGCACAATGTAAAAAAACCATTAGGCACATTGGACTCATATCGGTGCCAGTGCCTCCTCTTGTATTTAGTCATTGTAGTCAGGATAACAGCCTGGCTTCATTACACATATGCCATACCTACGCCATTTGCGCAGAGAAGCCACGTTTTACTATACCGTCTTCACTTGCCGAAATGTGTAGGTGCAGGGAGCTCCGGATCAATATTAGTATAAATGTTTGTTTTTCTTTTTTTTTTTATTCGCCCACGGGAAGAACGCATACAAGGTGATTTGAGCCAATATCCCAGGGGTCTATAAGGTGCCATTGGTGGGTTAGTATCCCAAATTGCCATAACAGGTTCCCTTTAAGTGATTCTTATCCTTCTGTCTGAACCACCGAATCCCACTTTATTCTGAAATTAAATGACTTATATTAAAAATAAGTTTGTAGAGCTTGTCAAGCTGGTAAATAAGTGCCTTGTTTCATCCGCTTTATCAAATGGACACTTCTCCCAGTCATGTCTTGCACATAAGATTGATTTCTCCATTGCGCTGAGCGGTGAACATCCACAGATGACGGTCTGACGGATATAGGGAAAACACGTGTGTAGCAGGTATGGCTACAAACTACACACAGAGCAGCTCACATGTGCTCCTTGTATATAAAATTTACAAACCGACCATTCCAAATGTGGAAACTCTGGCAATCCATTGGTATTAACCCCTGTGATCCCCTATGTAGTATGATCATGCAAAAAATTCAGAGTGACTACAAAATCAAATATGTTTCTTTCCAGTTTCAGTGCCTGCGTGGTCTTGAAATGAAAGCAACAAGACCCTTACAGATCATTCTAAATCATTCATTTTTAGTGTGAAGAAACAAGGTAAGTGTTTAACGTACGGTGTCCTCCTGAATCTCCAGCGTGTAGGAAATCAATTCTTCTGGAAAACATCCCTCTGGCCTCATCCAGTGGAGACTTATCCATGTAATTCCAGCTCTAATAAGCTTGGGTGCTGCGGGTGTAGGAGGGATATTGCCCGATGTGTAGTACACAACCTCTTGGCTGTACTCACTATGAATAGACAAGAGACACATGAATGAGTGGCTTGTTTACTATACATTCCTTAATGAAATCAACAGCTTATTTAATTATGGTCGTTTACTCAACACTACAAGCAGGCGACAACGAGTTCAATCTCCTCTTCCAAAGTAACCAGTCATGGGAAGACACCTCACCCTGACAAGTACGGCAATGTTTCATCAGAACAAGAAACTGACTATACTACTCCAACCTTCACAGATCCTCTTCTTCCACTTCTGGGACTAATATTTGAACAATTCTAATCAATAAACACAATAAAGACAGTGAGCTAACTTTAACCACTTGAGAACTGGCCACTATTGGACATGAGGACAAGAATACCAATATTACGACTTTTTGCCTTCTGATGGTGGTAACATTTTGTGCTGTTTGGTTTCGTAGGAGGCTTAGAGGGTTCTGTCCATATCACATGGACTTTCTATGTCTATGCCTGAATCACAATTGATCGAGGAATACGAAGGATTAAATATCTGAGTTTCACGCTTTCTCTGATCTCCTTTTATTGATTATGATCACATTGAGACAGTGATAGTTCCCACACTATACACATTTAGGTTGGGTCATCAGTATGTGGCTACTTCCTTATGTCATGCATTCGTATTATAGATGAACGATTAGACGTCTGTGATTCAGCTTTCATGTGAGCTCTTACAATGTGTCTAGGAGCTAGTGATAAAACTCAGAACACATCTCCAGCAAATAAGTTAAAGAAGCAACATTGATCAACCACTACTGAATACAGCATGGATATAAGGTATTGGTGGGGAAAAATTGCTAGTCACCTGCCACTAGTTACTAGATCAGTGGTGGCAAACCAATGGCACGGGTGCCAGTGGCAGCACTCCAAGCTCTTTCTGTGGGCACCCGGGCCATCACCCCAGTACACCAGACAGGACTCAAAGAATCTTCCTGCAGTTCCAAGCAACTTAAAAGATACTGCTTGTAAAGGAACAGAGATCAATAAGTTACTGCTTTAATTTTTGGTTGGCACCTCACGATAGAGGGGGGTTTGGGGTTGCAGTTTGGGCACTCGGTCGCTAAAAGGTTCACCATCACTGATCTAGATGATGTGTATGCAAGAGTTACCAATTCCACTGATCACACTATATTAATATTTCCAATAGCAAAATCTGTTTGGAACGTTTGTTTTTTGGTTTTATTTTTGCCATTTACTTCCAAGAAAAACCTTATTTACGCCTTAAGCCTTCAGACTTAACTATTTTTATCGGATTACCCCCCAGAGTTATTATACTTCAAAAATGTCTCTTCATTAAACTCTCAACGTTTTTTGCACCAAAATAGTGTCAAGAAGACCTTTAACGTGCCAATTACTAATAGTCCAGCTAGTCATGCACGGAGGCAGACTTTACATAATTTTTTTAACTCTCTGGGATGATTTAAGTCCTTTTTACCGCAATTTTAACTGATTTCAATAATAATCATCTAAGTTCCTACGAAATTCCACTGCTGGAATTATGTCAAGTTCAGAATTCCTGCCTAGTCATAGATGAAATCGTCAATAGAAAGGGGTGTTTAGCAAACTTCAAAACCAGTTTATAGATATTATGTAAAGAAGCATGAATATAGCTTACAGCACCCTGTATGAAGGGGTCCTATGACCACATTTTATACAGCACTGTTGTACAGTTGTGGCTGTACCTGGTACTGCAGCTTAACTTTTGAACTGTATGTAACAACAGCACTACATTACAATGCCGTATATATATGAATAAGAAATGCCGGCAGTGCTGTCCCTTTATTAACAGGGGGTGACATAACTTTCTATAGAAAAAAAAAAAAGTCAATTACTTTTTGTGTTACTCACTATCATGCAACAGAGAAACTCACCTATCTGTAAAGGAGTAAAGCACCTCAGCGCACTTACCTCTTCCCAATATCATTACGGGCAGCTACTCTGAATGTATATCCCATTGCCGGACACAATTTTGTCAGCTTACAGTGCCTTTGGTTCCCTGTGTAACACTCTCTGAACACACTATTTCGCTTTCCCTATGGAAAGAGGAAAACATTTTGATTTATTAAACTTTTTATGAATTCATTTTACATGTCTGCAAACTCTACAAAGAGTTTGTATGTTCTCTCCGTGTTTGTGTGAGTTTTCCCTGGGTCCTCCGGTTTCCTCCCACACTCCAAAACATACTGGTAGGATGATTAGATTGTGAGCCCCAGGGGGACAGGGACTGATGTGACATGCTCTGTGTAGCACTGCGTAATCTGTGTGCACTATATAAATAAAGGAATGATTATTATTATGTTAAATAATCATGGCCAGTCAGTGAAAAAGTACCGAGGGGGGGAGACAGTTTGAAGTATTTCGAACCCATTACATTTACGGAGAACATAAAGTATGGATAAGATTTTATATTAGAGATAAATGAATCATTTAAGTGATTAGTAAGCATAACATGTTTTAGGATTAATTCTCAGACACTAAAATATGTAACGGTGAATGAGGGAAAGGCTAGTGAAATCCTCAGACATCCAATATTTCCTAAGCGCTCACAGGCCCATCAAGCAATGGGAAGAGAACATAAACATATTGAGTGCTTTCTCCAGACCAGGGTTACGTTCATGTTTGCCTGCTTCAATGGTTGGCCGTGCAATGTCTGTGTTTACATCCTGTTTCTTTCTAATGACCTTAACAGATGAGAAGCTTTGGGGTCATCTCTAGATGTTTTCCACACTACAGAAGGCTGTTCATATATTTGTATCTTGCCAATAAGACTGGCCCATAAATCGAAAACACAAAGAAAACAAGGCAAAGATTCTGTTTTTGTGTCGGTAATTTTAGAAAGGACATAGTACAAGACTGGTCAACTCTACCTGCATTAGAACATGTGTTACATCTTAGAATAAGGTCTTGCACAATACACATCAGTGGGGCCAAAGTTTAACTTCATATACTCATGAAAATAATACAACACTAATATACAGAGTAATAGCTAGTTGTGCTCAAGGATTGCTACTCAAAATGGTCTCCAGCTATAAGTGGTGTACCTTATTGTCCAGAACTAGGCCTACTATTATTTAACTTCTTTATTAACCCCATAACCAATAACTTGGTCCTTTTTTGTTTTTGTGTTACAGTTTTTCACTCCCCACCATCAAAAATCTGTAACATTATTATTTTTCTGTTTGAGGGCTTTTTTTCTGCATATCATATTGTACAAATTTAATATTACCATATACTGAGAAGTGGGGAAAAAAAGTCCAAATGCGGTGAAATTGGTGAAAAAATGCATTTGCACGATTTTCATGTGGGCTCAGTTTTTTATGGCTTTCACTGTGCACTACAAATAACACATCTCATTTATTCTTTGATGCTAATATCTTTTCCACATTTTGATATAAAGAGCTGTTTAGATTTGTGTAAGGTGTAATTTTTTGGAAGAAAAACTGATGTTTTTATAGCTACCATTTTGGGGACTGTATGACCTTTTGATAACTTTTTATGAAATACTGTATGTGTTGCAAAATGGTGTGAGCCCGTGAGCCCTTTCTGTATATTAATGTACTTGTGATGTGCTATTACATCACAATTAATTAGGGGGTTCATTAAATATAAGATGGAATTCATAGAAAAGTTTTTACTTTAAAAATGATACCAAATTAGTGTAAGGAGAATATATAAAGGCTATAAGCTGACTTGGACTAAGTCAGCGAGTGTTTGGTCATCCAATTGGCAAATCAGGTTCAATGTGGATAAATGTAAGGTTATGCACCTGGGGGCTAATAATGCAACATATGTCCTTGGGGGAGTAAATCTGGGAGAGTATCTCATTGAGAATGACTGGGATGTAATAGTAGATCAAAGATTAAATAACAGCATGCAATGTCAATCAGAAGCCAGCAAGAACTTGTCATGTATCAAAGAGATATGGATAGGGATGTAATATTACCACTGTACAAGGCATTGGTTCGGCCTAACCTGGAATACGCTGTACAGTTCTGGGCACCAGTCCATAAAATGGATGCCCTGGAGCTGGAGAGGGTTCAACGAAGAGCCACAAAAATGATAAGGGGTATGAATTTGATTTATTTAGATGACAGAGAAGATAAATTTATGAAAATATATAAATGGTCCAAAAATTGTGTTGAAAAGCCGCAGAATTATGAAACAAGAGATCACTCTCCTGAAAAATAAAAGGTTTCACCTCCAGAGGTGACAAGGCTTCTTTCTGCAAGAACTTGGAATCTGTGAAGCTGGTCAAAGCAAAAAGAGCAGGGATTTTCCAAAATAGCCTTTACATGCCTTCCTACTACTAACATTGATCACTATGTAACTCTGGAGAATCCTACTCTTTCGCATCCCTTTCCCTCAGTTCTGTCCTTTGGATGAATTTAATGGACATCCGTCTTTTTTCTCTCATACTAACAATGTAACTGCACAGTCTTAAAATGTATTCTTACCTCATCCCATTGTAAAAGATAACTGGTGATTTTTGACCCATTATCGACTGGTGCCTGAAATAACAGGAGAAATCAATATAACATAAGATAATACAAAAACCATAGATCTAGAGCTTCAACATTACTTCTTTGAGTATGGCAATTATTTTGACAAAACATGATGGGGAAGAACCCCTTGGGTTATGACGGGTATAATAAACCAGCAGCAGGATAACGCTTACCTTCCATTGTAGTGTAAGTGAACTTTTGGTTCTGTGAGACAACTTAGGAGGGAAGGGACATTCTGGTGCACAGCTGTGAGTGGTGAATGTGATGGGCTCTGAACAGGATCCCTTTACTGATGTATTCGTTGTATATACCCTATGACGAATGTAAGTAACACCATGTTTAATAAGTGAGCAGCATTCACAAACATACATAAAGACATAATAGAATTGTCAATTCCAGCACAGGATCCAGGTGTAGGACCCCTGTCAGCCTGATGATATACCGTAGTCTAACAATTGGTCATCAATATCTAATCACTCCTTCTCCATAATTTACAATTCCTGAGTATTTTCTTGTTATAAACCTTTGTGAAATAATAGATTTATGTCACTATTGATTTTGCAACGAAACACCAATAAAAGAAATAGTTGTCTACAGTTCAGCTGGACCATTGCAAAAATGTTCTTGAAAACCCTCAGCTTTCCCTACACCAGCATATAAAGAAATAATCCGCCTAACAGAAGCTTCAGCTCCTGATCACAGTGTCCCCTTCGCCTCACGTGGCAGCAGGGGAGAGGTAGCAGTGATAATGAGCTCTATACCTCTAATGTGTAGGTAAAGCACTGTGGAAAATGATTGCACTATAGAAATAAAGATTTATTATCACACAATGTTATTTGAATCCTATAGACCAATATAAAATATTTGTGATATACTATTACACTGTAGATATAATTTCATGGACCTTCCATTAGTAATCAGGGTTTTGCATCTGACAAGTTCCTGCCAAAGACATATAACATTTGCAGTGTTTCCATAGACAATTATGTGCATATAAAAGGATTGCCTGTTCACCAGTTGTAGGAAAAATAGTTTTGTCTACGGCCGGCATAATTTGACAGAGCCAGTTATTGTTTTCCCAGCTCCGCAGCTAGAACGACAAGGCCATAACTCACCTAACATGGTAATCTGTTGCCGGCCTGAGGTCTTTCAAATGACACTCTAATTCTTCTCCACTGCAGAGACAAATTGTACATTGAAAATGAGAGATAGAAAGGGTGAAGTTAATACAAGCATCTGCCCTCGGCTGTGATATCATCATCAATATAAGGGACATTGAGAGATATAGAGCAGAGGAGTCTGCCTAGCCAAGGCCTGGAAGCATACCTAATACATGTAACACATTTCTGGGCTTTTACAAGGTCTTAGCTGGGATATATAGACTTCAGCTTGAAATGACATTTCTGCAAGCTTTACAGTGTCTGTGCTAAAAGACATGGAGAATAAACAAACTGCACAAGGTCATAACGGAGGTAATGACTCCAAATGGAAGTTCATTGAGTACACGGTTTCTCATGCACATAAAAAGCATTCACTTTATTACCTATAAAAAATAAGATGCATCCATGATACAGTGACCATGGCTACCATATGCTTCTCACTTAGTTTCTTACCTGTAAATAATCTTATATTTTCCATCTCTCCCCTTGTCTGATAACGCAACCTCATAACTACAGGAATATGAATGACCATTACTGGAGTTTTCTCCACCTGGATAGGCATTGGTGGGACACCAAGATACTAAAGCTGTTCTCGACTGAATATTAGACACCTGAAAAATAAAACAAATTAAGATCTATTATATCTTAAACATGTGATGAAAAACTGTCACATTCTGCATGGAAAAACTATTTTTCTTTTTAGGCTGGGGTGGGTGGAGGGGTGTTAAATGTGTAACTGTAATGGTAAAAATGTTTAAGTAAAATAAAATAGATCTTATTTATATTTAAAAAAACCCTGCTAATAGAGCTTTGTCGGAGCCCTGGACAGCTCTTCAAACTTTATAGTCCTAGTAGTCCAGCACTTTATAGTGTACCTTGGCTTATGTATTTAGTAGCAACATGCTCTAGATAATCACATGTTAATCTATCGATGCAGATCCTGCAAGTGCTCTGAGGGCGGTCCATCTCCATAAGTGTTCTCTGTCCTCTGCACTGACCTGCCCCACTGCCCCTCCCCTTTTCTCTGATTAAAAGATATAACAGGGTTCTGTAGAAAGACCACACATTTTGTTTCCATTTTTCTTTTTCATTTCAGAAAAGCCCAAGGCTTCAATGCAGCTACTCAGCAAACTCCGTTCACGTGACCACAGAATCTGCCAGCATAGTCCAAAAAGACTGTGAGCCGCAACATTTGAAGAGGAAATCGCAGCAGTAAACAATTTTTTTCTTATTACTATCCATTGGGTTTCCAAAAAAATTGTATATATCCTGCATTTCATATTAATAATGAAAGGGCACCAACAGATCATGCACTGGCAACAGTGGATATTTACATTGGATGCCACAGATGGCTTTATCTAATATACTATGAAAGTTTTATTTAGACAATGCAGAATACTGTCATTACTTATGGAGATTTTATATGGTCTTTGTGGTATTACATGGTAGACACTGCATGATAAAATATTTATACAGGCAGTCCCCGGTTACGTACAAGATAGGTTCCATAGGTTTTTCTTAAGTTGAATTTGTATGTAAGTCGAAATTGTATATTTTATAGTTGTAGCTCCAGATTTTTTATTTTTTTGCCCCAGTGACAAATGTAGTTTCAAAATTTTTTGCTGTAATGGGACCAAAGATTATCAATACCTTACAGGTGATCATTGCAGGCTGGAACTATAATAAAGCATCCAGAAAGTTTCACCAGAGATCACAGTAGGCAGAGGGGTCCATCTTTAACTAGGGGTCGTCTGTAAGTCGTGTGTCCTTAAGTAGGGGACTGCCTGTATAATGTCTGATGGTTACACTTTGAATCACGTGTATGGAGTGTTACTTGGCAAGTGTATGTACAAATAATAATTCCATTCAATGCAATGCATTAAAATTGTGCTCATATAATTGTGTACATTTAGGTTCTGGTTTGGGGTTTGTGTGTGTTCTGCGCGATCCAAACATAATGTCAGATTGACGGCCGTGCAGCCAACCCCTGAACAATCACAGCCGTGGCTAATAGATAGGGGCATCAATTTACTGGACTGGCTTTATGGCCACCAATGAGGCAATATGTCCAGGTCACATGAGAACTCCAAATTCGGGTCCACTCATCTACATATTAAGCCTTCATTTTCATGTCTTTAGTTTCTGCAAATTGATAGGAATAGGATATTGTGCATTAAATAAAAAATATATATTAAAATATATGAATATTCTTTATAGGAAAGACAAAAGCCACGCAAGATTCATGCTAAAGTAAATATATTATTTTATTTAGTCTACAAAGTGCAATATACAACAATACTGCAAAGTGCAAAAAGAAAATCACATCCCCATCTCTCAGCTCCAGTCTGGAGTGGAGGTGTGCGCTTTAAAAGTCATCTTAGGTCTATTAATGAAGTGATTATAGAAGCATGAATTATTTATATAGATAGAATACAGATGATGTCTAATAAGAGGAGCAGTAAACAGAGAGCTGCTTCTCAATAGGAAAGACGAAAGCAAACAAAGGATCGCTAAAATATTTAATTGGTTTGACGTCTTGTTTACGTACAAAGCAAAACCCAACATATCTCCCCAATTATCTACCATTTACTTTTACAATCAACTCAAGCCTACTGCAGTTAAAAATACTGCTGGGTAATGAGATCCGAAAAGTTCTTAACAAAACAAAATACACAAACCCAAAAAGTATGTCACTGCTCAGTGGGAAACTGTAATTGAACTTGCTGAAGGTTCACCATATAAATACACATGGCAGGGATGCATTCAGCAAAAGGTACTAGAACTTTTTATGGCCTATATTTATGAAGTGTTGTAGGGAGTGTTTCGACATGGAGAACGTCCAGCACTCGAGGCGAGTCTAAGAGAACACTTCTGGTAGAACCAGATGAGTAAGTCGGAGAGATAAAGTAGATAGAAAGCCGTTTGCAAATCACAAACCAATAAGGAAAATGGTAGACAACATATTTCTCTCCCTTTCCTGGAAATTCTGCAAGTGTGGGCAGATACAGAAAATGTGTAAGATTGAATCACAATGGCAGGACAGTGAAGATGGAAAAATCATGTGGAGTTTAGAAGGAACATGGTACATCTTGTAAGAAACTTAAAGCTTGCTTCTTTATACTTAAAGACAATATAGGTGTTATTGGAATACGCCACAGGATGGGCCACCTGGGAAGCTTGATGCCAACCTTTTAAAACACCTAAGGGTTCTGTAAAAACATTAGAAAATGGTGCAACTAAAGGGATGTCCAAGAGCCCAACGTGGTCATCTCCGAGGCAGCCATGAGCTCTGGCAAGCCCTCTCAAGCCCAGCCTTCCTCCACAACCTGAAAGTTCAAAATACTGGCAAGAGAGGGGAAGCCATGGAGGATATCACATCCCTAGGGAACAACCTACAACAGAGAAGAATGTTGGGGCCCATAGTGGGATGTAACCACAAGTAGGAATGGATGAGAGATAGATGCCAGGGCTCAAATTCTCACCTGGACATTCATATTTAATTTAATTAATCTGCCATATATTAAATAAATTAGTTTAAAGATAATTTCCCATAAATGAGGTTATGTTGTCCCTTGGATATGATCTTCCGGCAGTGGCCAGGCATGTGCTATTGAAGTGCCTGACTACCTGGATTCACCATTCATTAGATGTCTGTGGGGCATGCAGTAACTGCTAGCCATTTCATATGCAAAAATAATTTGTTTCTTTGTGCAATTACTCAGGATCTGTGAGAAAAGAAAATAACAGCAGATGAACAGGCCACTATCTTTAGTTACTCCTTGCTTATTTCCAGTCCATGGATGCTAGAGAAAGCCTTAATGTGTTGCCAGTGTGTCTCAATGGATTAATTTTAAGACAAAGATTATTGGATTAATTAATCCATATCCGGTGCAATTCCTGATTGCGAAAGACCCCATCAGGATGCCATTGTCTCGAACAAAAGCAGAGGCAGTCCAATATAGAGACTGCATCCAGTACATCATCGTAGGCCCTAGTCCCACATGTGTTAAAACCTTCCAGCTATAATCATGGTGTATGGCATTTAAAACTTTCACCCTAGTATCATTGGCCTCACTTGCTGATATGAAGCCCCACTGATCTGTAAGAAAGAGATGGAAGGAAGGGGGGAATCTCATGACTAGAACCCTTGCAAAATACTATAGATCAATACTCAGAAGGGACCATGGCATTTTGCTCTGACACTACATTTCAAAAATCTTCCTCAGCAGTGTATGTAGACTAACCCCTTCCAGTCTTTGTCCTGGGCTGTCTAAATTACACGCTGCCCATAGTTCCCATGATGCTTTGTATCTTCTCTCATGAAGTAACTTAGCAGCAATTCAAGGAGATTCCAAAAGTAAGCAAACTGCAGAACTATACATAAAGGATCTATATAGAGCATGGAGCATAGGAAACCACTATTAGGTCATCAACGGAAGGAGAGAAATACACCAACGTGTGCAAAGATCCTTTATTGAAGTAAAGATACAGTGACAGAGCGGGGCCTAGCGACGGGCCGTTTTGTGGCGCATTATCAAGCCAATGATTTATTGTGCGCTAAGGAAGCGCTCTGTCACTGTATGTTTACCTAAATAAAGGATCTTGGTGAGTACCGCTTACTTCTCGCCTTCCGTCGATGACTTTATGGACTTCATGCTCCAGCTATTAAATTAGTTACATAAACTTCATAGTCTGTTCTTTGTAAGGGATAACAGCTTCCTGCTGTTAAGATAATTTCGGGGGGGGAGGGGGAAACAGGGTGAGTGGGTTGCAGAGGAGTGGTGAGTATTTGACACAGCTTGAAGTGCAGGGTGAGACAGAGAAAGTTATGAAGAATCACAGACTGGGATGGAGGAATTGATAGGGAACAGTGAACCCCTTCTACCAAATTATTATTTGCAGGCGACTTCTGCATCTACAGAGATGCATGTAAATAAGGCTCTCCTGCTAGCTACACACAAAGAGAATGACTTCTTCCTTCCTCCAGAATGAACATGGAGAAGCAAACAAAATCTAATGAATTTCTTGTGGAAACAAACTATTGTCTCAGCACAGAAAGAGACAATCACATCTGGAGGGACAGGATAAATTGAGGAGGGTAGCAGAGATTCTGCTGGACATAGGCAATGAAAATAAAAGGCAAAGTTGTTCTTTGTCCTGAGAGCTACTGATTTATTTAAAAAAAAAGAAAAGATCATAGTTAAGCTTTAAGACTGTATTTTTAATTTTGCCTTATTGTCTCAATTTTACTGTGGAATATTTGTCTTATGGTTTTACAAAAGATTCTGATAGGTCCTTACATGTAACTAAATTATTACTGTCTACCGTATATACTCAAGTATAAGCCGACCTGAGTATAAGCCGAGACTTATAATTTTACTACCCAAAACTGGGAAAACCTGTTGACTTGAGTATAAGCCGAGGGTGGGAAATGTATTGGTCACAGCCTCCCACTATATAGCCTGCCAGCCCCCAGTAGTATATAGCCAGCCAGCCCCATGTAGTATACAGCCAGCCCCATGTAGTATACAGCCAGCCCCCATGTAGTATATAGCCAGCCAGCCCCCAGTAGTATACAGCCAGCTCCCAGTAGTATACAGCCAGCCAGCCCCATGTAGTATACAGCCAGCCAGCCCCATGTAGTATAGAGCCAGCTAGCGCATGTAGTATATAGCCAGCCCCATGTAGTATAGAGCCAGCCCCCAGTAGTATACAGCCAGGCAGCCCCATGTAGTATATAGCCAGCCCGCCCCCAGTAGTATACAGCCAGCCCCATGTAGTATATAGCCAGCCCCCAGTAGTATACAGCCAGCCCCCAGTAGTATACAGCCAGCCAGCCACATGTAGTATACAGCCAGCCAGCCACATGTAGTATACAGCCAGCCTGCAGTTTGCCAAGAACATAAAAAAACAACTTACATACTAACCTTCTCCCCAATGCTCCAGTCCCCGCGGTTCCTCTTCTTTCTTCTCTTTGCTGTATCAGCCGCTGGAGACACTTCCACACAATTTTGACACTATAACGTAATCAGTGGTGACACCGCCGCATCATAGTGTGCGCTGGCCAGAAGATTGCATGGGCACGTTTGAGCCGGCTAATGCAGCATAGAGAAAAAATAAGAAGAGGTGTGCCGAGGATTGGAAGCCACACCGAGTATGTACGTTTTTTTTTTACTGACTCCTGTATAAGATGAGATGAGGTTTTCAGCATATTTTTTGTGCTGAAAAACTAAGCTTATACACGAGTATATACAGTAGCTCTTCTACTCTTCATACACAGCCAGGTAAGTGGTCATCCACTATTCCCTCTTCACATCAATGTACTGGTTTGTGAACAGTTACATGTTGACAGGGCATGTCAATGCTGCAGCCCTGGACACTGAACCCACTGTGGGAACCATGATTTTGGAGTAGCAGGGTTTTTTTTTTATTTTATCCCCTTTTATAGAATGTATAGTATATGGCAGTGATGGCAAATCTGTGGATCCAGCGCCTACATTGGGAACAGTGCACAGTGACCTGATTGGAGATTGTGTTGTATGTGCATTGCCTCTCTCCATTGGCAATGTTTACTGTCATCAGTCCCATAGAGTTCAGGGGCTGCTGGAAGGGTGAAGTGGGCCGCTGTTCCCAAGATAGGTGTCGGTCCATGCGGTACGACCTGCACCTATCATTTATTTATCATATATCCTGTGTAAAAGTCATTAATAGTTTGATGAGAAAACCCTTTAACATGCAGAGAATTTCAAACCTTCAGCCATGTCATTTTAAAATGAAATAGGTGAGCCATTACTGCATATTACTGCAGCTGAGCCACCAGTGATACCAGGGCCACCAACCAGCTGCTATTACATCAACCAAAAAAATTACTTTTTGCTATTTCAAATCTGCAGCTGCCCCACAACTCCTGTGTTATTAATAGATAGGTAACAATTTTCCTGATCAGCAGGATTTCTTTTTTTTTTCATTTATTTATTTTTAAGGGGGTGGACGCATGAATCATGTGCTTGAACATGCAGTGCAGCTGTATTGTACATAAATGATCAATAGATGCTTGCACATAAAAAAGGTCAACCTGCCAGCACCAAAGCCTCTCACAAATCTAAAACTGCTCACCCATAACTCCAGCAGCTGCCCCCGTGTCCCCAGCAGCTGCCTCCATGCCCATAGATACCAGGAAACTATAGGGCCACAGCTCATTCAGGGACATCTCCAGCCTCTCACTAATGTCCATATTGTTATTGCTGGCCTTAGCTCCCAGATTCAAGGAACTTTACAGGAGTCCATAGAAAACCCAGGCAACATAATCACCCTGAGTCAACCCCAGCCTCCCATCACTGCAGTTCAGGCTGACATTATGACGGAGGGGTGTGACCTCTGATAGCTCCGCCAACCTTAGCCCCAGACCTCAGTAACAGCCTCCAGTCTTTGCACACAGCTCTCACATGCTATAGAGTAATACAGATGTGTTCTAGAGCATCCCCACAGCAACCTCCTTTCTGCCAATACCGCTCTTCCCTCACTGCTTATTCATGAGTAGCATTGCATGCAGCACAGGGTAAAAACCACATGCAGATATATCAGCATTTGGCTTTTTTCAAGGCTTAGAACTGCCTGCACAAGCATCTATGACACTTGAACTAGTGTTAATGCAACCTCTGTTCAGCTTGGCGTAGTTTAAGTGCACATCATGGCATAAACTTTGACAAGAAATGTTTACTTTAAACATGATAATATGAGAAAAGTGGTATAGGAGATCTCTATTACAATGCAAATTAGCCGATCACTCAGGGTTACACACTTGGCATCCCCTGTTGATTTTACAAGGATAAATTACAAAAAGACAAATATTTGTAGTATTCCTTTACAGCCGTTCAATTAAATGGTGAACCATACAGTCCATAATAATAATCATAACACTAATAATAAATTAACACTTTATCAAAAGAATAGCCGATGTACATAACACCTACCGTTAACTTCTCAATCCCTGATAAAATCTCTTGATTCTTCTTTATTTCAGGTTCACCTTCTGTAACAGAAACATATAGAAGTATAAGTAACACTAATCAGCAAGATCTAAAACACAGACTCCAAATGAGAAACTTCTCTCCCAGCCACTTTGCTGTGGTTGTCCTTGGCTATGTACACACACACCTAAATGGACTCCAGACACTAATAAACTCTCCCAACTACAAACAAATTGATTTGAGAATTCTTCAGAAGACATAGCGTCTCCCTCACAGAGGCTTCATTATGGATTATGAAAAGAATAGATGTTTCAACCACATTATGCTATGTGGATGCATAAGGAGGCAGGAGCCTCCGATAATATCTGATGTGGCGGAGGGGCTCACATCATATGCTGGTGCACCTAGTGCCAGTGTATGATATATTCCCACCAATGACTACAAGGTGCCCAGGTCCTGTGGTTGCAAAGCCAGCCCAAACCATAACACCACCACATTGCTTGTGACATTGAGATATCAGGTTTTGCTTGTATGAGCTATTATCACAAAACTATGAACCGTGACTTATGGCCAGAAAGATCAATGTTGGCCTTATCTGTCCAAAGGACATTATAATTAACTTAGATTCAAATTTGTTAATTACAAAGAATTTTCCATGGGGTAGAGGTAGGCAGGGTCGGCTTCAGGTTTCAGCAGGCCCCTGGGCGACAGAGCCTCAGTGCTCAGTGCACATGGTGGCATTAAGAATTCAGAAACTAAAACTGTTCCCTAAAATGTTCCCTAGTTTATCACCCCAAACAGCCCCCTCATGGTCATCTTATATAAAGCCCCCCTCACCTAATACGGATTAATTTGGTATAGCCCTCCTGACCCCCATGGATTCCTTATGTACAGCCTTAAGTGTGTCTGACTTTTCACTGAAAAGAACGTGCAAACTGCTTGTACATGTATTTATAAAAGTGTCTGCGCCAATGTTGTGTTGCAGCTATAACAAGACAGAAAAAATGTGCCCCTGAAGGGACATGTTAATGCTCAGGTGGATTTTGCACCATATTTATTACTGATGTGCACCACAATTCTGCAGCATTAACAAATTGCACCAAAAAAAACCCAAAAAACTTCCCGAGCAGTGCAGGGGGCGCCAGATTAATGAGGGCTGTGCACCAGTATTGATTAATCTGTCGCACGCTACACACTCTACAGGCAAACTGCACATAGTACAGACTGCACTAGTTTTGATAAATGTGTGTCATAGTGTCTCACCACACTGGGGCTTATCAACTAAGGATCCGCTAAGATTTTCCGACATTTTCGAGGATTGCTGTGACAGGTATTTAGCAGGGGATTGTGTCGCGTGATCGGATTTTGGCCAGATGTGGCAGCTTTCATGCGACAGAAATTGGGGGCATGCCGTTGGACGATCCGACTGATTTGGACTGAGTGCGGGATTCAAATTGTGTTGCAATCCAATGCACTTACATGCACCTGGAAGAAGAAGGTGAACTCCGGCGGACTTGAGCAGGGAAGCGACACATGCAGGATATTGGGCCACAATCTTAGTAAACAACTCTGGACAGGTAAGTAAATGTGCCCCACTGTGTCCAAGCTGTGCAGTCGCACCGCAGATTCTGTTCCTGCCTGGATTTTGCATTGTGGTCACTTAGCTCGCTATGCAGAGGAGAGGGGTGAACAGAGCTTACCCCTCCTTCAACACCAGGATTGTCTCTCCATAAGGGAATAAACATATAACAGTAATCTGCCAGTGAAGATTGATTAAAATCATATATAAAAATTAGATAGCAAGGAAAACAACAATAGGGGGAATCTACTTAGAATGTTTTGAACTTCAGTCTTAATATTTCAGTCCATTGCCGCACAGAATGCTGGATATACTGAAAGGCTTTAGCCTCCTAGTAGAACCTGATGTGTTATCTGCCATGTTAGACCTGTTCAGACTAGGCCTGGCTGGATTTCAGCTTTAGCAAAGACAATAGTGAATATGGTAGGCCGGGGTGTTCACATCCCCACCAATCTAACCCTCTGCCCCATCATTCCCAAAGTGGCATACCTTACATTGTAAATCCCTACCAATCTGTTCATCCAATCTGTATATGTGCCAGTAAATATATTTCCGATCATAGGTCCTTCACAAAAAAAGACAGCTAGGACCCCCACTGATTAGAAGAACGAGAGCCACAGCAATATGGAGAAGATGAGTCTCATTCTAATAAATAGGGGAGGTGGCAGGACCAGCATGCATCCTGCTGCTCCATTCAATTCTATGCAAATATAAGAAATTGCAGAGTTCTCTCCAATCACTCCCATAGAATTGATAGGAGTCACTTAACCCATTAATAGGAACGGGACCCCAGTTCTCCAGATTGCTTGGGGTCCTGTTCTCATGATCGGTGGGAGTCCCAGCTGTCAGACCCTCACCGTTCACCTTGTTAGCATGAATAACATAAAAACCATTAAGGGAAATATTCTGGGTATGGAAACAGTTGATATTAATCCTCCTTATCAGTATGAAGTGGATGTAACTGATGAATGCTTTTACAGTAGGAAGGACTGCTGATGATCTGGTTCAGATCCGAAACGCGTCTCCACTATTTTTGACTTATTTATGGGCTAAACATCCATGACAAACCTGGTGAATAAGCTCTGTATTTCTGTTTTTAATCTAAGTGAAATAAATTTTTAATTAAGTAGCGCCGCAGGGGATACTTTTTTCTATGGTCCCCTAGACCGGCGATTCCTGCACTACAGGAGGATGACATAGAGAAGCTGCTTTGCTTAATGAAGTATATTACAAAGTTTACTATTGTCATCTGCGCTATTCATTTCAAAACAAAATACATTTCTTTAAATGTTTACTTACCGTTTAACTCTTTCTAGGAGAAAGAAAATCAATGCTATCTTCATTCTGTATAGCCTTTCCAATTTAGCTACTTATGCATGAAAAATCCATAAAAAAATATTTTAAAAATGTTGTTTTTTGACTGTGTTATTATGATGAATGGAGAAACAGCAAGCGAGTGTGACTGTCACTCCATTCATATGATGGACACAGGACCTCCATTCTTGGACCTGTAGGAGCACCAGTTGTTGTACTCTCACAAATAGACAATTATCTACATTGTTGATGTTCAGAATAGTTGCAACACCTTTAAACAGACCGGTACAAATTATGTCAATGCACTTTACAACCATTATGGACTAAATTCGATGACCTGCAACCTCTTTATTACCTTTTCTACATTGTTTTAGAGCACTTTACAGAATGCTGTACTGTCATGATATAAATTGTCCACAAGAGGGCAGTCTAAACCACTCATTATATTGTACAGCTAAATGTTAACTACAATTCATACAAGACATAACATTATTGATGTCGCTGTGTGTATTGTATAGACAGATATACTTCATGGCAAGGAACATGTAAACTTTTTCAATCTACCATTAATGTATGCATTAAATGTATATAAAGCAGAGCTGATATCTAAAATTAGTGGAGTACAGCACACAGCATCATGAAAAATAAAGCACTCAAGTTGATATTACATACAGTTCACATGAACCTCTTTAGAACCCATATCACTGATCCATAGGATTCCCATGCGATGCTGCTGTACAATATCTTGCAGTGCACAATACTACCAGGCTTAATACTATTAAAGTCTGATAGCACATGCCCCAAATGTTTTATGTACTGAACATAGTGGAAGCACAAAAGTACAGGGGTCTAGTTCTCACAAATTAATGGAGTGACAGACCATGCTGCTACATTCAATACTATGGGAGCAATGTAAATATCTCCATCACTCCCATTCATTGTCTTAGAGATTGCTGTAGATACCAGGGCACTGTGTTCAGCAATTTTGACAATCCCTGGGTATTGAATGTAGCGGCAGGACACATGTTCGACATGCTGTTCCATCAGTTAATGAGAAAGGGACCCCTGTTCTCGTGATCTGTGGGGGCCCCCAATAGTCAGACTCTCACTGATGAAATTTATATCCCCTATACATAATCAATCATCAAACTTAGTACAGTACTACATTTTTTAATTCCTCTGAAATTTGTAGCGTGTGTGGATTTGGGCACTTCAACCATCATTTAATACATGGCTGGACAGGATGCGCACAAACAAAAGTAGAAAACATACAAATTAATACATGGCCACGGTGAGCCATACATCTAATACGTCCTTTCAATGTGAACATTAGAGACTAGATTGCTTCCATCAGGTCTTTCTAGTGGATGAAGAGGCCATCAAAGCTGTTTTGCATTACTTTTTACCAAGTTAAAAAATGAAGTCGGAACCAAGACTCCTAATGGTTTTGCTTTTATTTATCTTCATTTTGACTAAACACAAGAAAAGAGAATGTATTGGTTTCACCCAGCTAATATTTTCCATGCACCAAACCTTTTCTCAATTACTTATCCGCAAACATTTCCATATGCCAGCAGCTCTTTCATATTCAGATGGCTGGAGTCCCCTCTCTGCTAATGGGAAGAACATCTCCCAAGGTTACAAGCAGCCATTACACAGGTCACCATGGCTTTCTGGAGAAGGATGCCTCATAACTATTGCACAACATGCGTCTCAAGCCAAAACAAAAATTAGACGCTGTGAGAGAAGGACAGACAAAATGCCCAGATGTTACACTAGGAGGCTTTAGAATGTGCCAAATGGTACTAAGAGGTACTCCCATGTTATGTCTATGCCAGACCGTGGCTGCGCCGGTGGACAAATCAATGTCAGACAGAATTGCACAATAGCCTAAGAACTTTTGGGGCTGAATGTGCGCAGGCTATAGCTAGTGGCACTCCGCTTGCTGTGCCCCCCTTCACACACCTACAAGCCCACTTGGCATGGAGGTGGCGCAAAGGGGGAAATAATGGCAATTACAGGCAATTCACTGGTAATTGGAATTATTTCAGGGCTCGTACACCAAAATACTGTCGTACAGGTCCTGATAAATACCTCCCACTATTCCAAGGGTTTCATTAGTTTTGGGCACCCAATATACTTATAGCCTCTCTACTGTTAGATGTTTGCGATTCCCAGACTGGAGTTCACACTAACATATTATTTCTAGGAGGATAGACTATCTATAGTCAATGACATAAGACTATATTAAAGTTAAACAGTACAAAGTCCTAATAGGTGGTTTGGCTTAATGCAGAAAAATATTTGCAACTTTTTGTTGTATTAATAGTGCAACTTACAACCACATCTCTATTACCCTTTTGAGAGACCACACAATTTTGTTGTACAAGTTGTAAAATTGTCCAGTAAGGTCTGTAGCCCTTTATAAAAGTCACAAAAAGAATTTTACTTTTTTTTAAAAAAAATTCCAAAAGATTTCTGTTACTACAAGATGGAGCTATATCAGTACAGATGGGAGACGACACCATGAAAATGATAATTTCTAGACAAGATATTAAAAAAATCTACCAATATATAAATGTAATCAATATGAAACGATTGACGGAAAGAGAAATGTTTCTTGCTATATAACGTGTTGACTAAATAGACTCTCTTAGATCCTGAAACTGGGGCTGGCTTCTGTTATAAGCAGATTTCCTGGTACAGTAGGTCAACATGGCAAATAATAGATAAATCATTGACACTTAAAAGAGGACGCCTGTCTACACTGATCCACAATGTTATGATAATGAAAAAACTGAGCAGGGGGCGATGACTGGGGAGTTCTCCTTCTTCTGCTTTCTCGGAAACCTTGTGCGGTGCATCACCCCTCGGGCCTAGACATGCTCAAGCATATATGTTTTATCCAGACTGTTCCTTTAAGATGATTTCAATATCTTATGACATGAATCTAGGAATGTTTTCACAGATGGAATGAACAACTATATTGTATCTTCCTGCTCAGTCTAGAGGTTTCTTTTTCAACTGTACCTTGTAATATTCAGTCTCAGATTTTCCAAGCAGTTTTCCCTGTAGCAGACCGGCCATGAAAAAGTCAGTTCTGTCCTTGCTGTACAGCTGTAGAATCACTCACAATCACAAGTAAAATATTGGTCACAGAACTAGTGATATTTATAACAGTGATGTAATCTGCCCTTTGATTTCTTTCTTGCATCACTCGGAGCTGGCATCTATTATCGGAAATGTATCATTTTGTGTTTCTTTTCACTCCCTTCGCCACATGTACAGGGCTTAAGATGTCTCTAAGCCAGACGCAAAGGGATGTGAACACTTTCAGGAGTCCCAGACACAGGACCAGAGTCAAAAATCACACAGAATGCAATAAAGTTACCAGAACGCTTCCCTAGTTGTGCCCTAACCAGCCTTAAACACGTTCTCTGACGTAAGCAGGTTTGATCTATAACATATGGAATGGATGGAGTGCACAGATGCAGAGTATTCCTAATTATTCCCTCGCAATACAAGAAACTTAAAGAAAAGAAAGTTATTAGGAGCTGTGTTTTTTTAAGTGGGTTTCTTCAGTAGTTTGATATCCGGGCTACAACTAGATCTTACTTAGATCAGCGCAGTTGTGAAGTCACTACTCACTATTTTATATAATTACATCTTAGTGTAAGGCTTCCTGCACAAGGACGTGGCCAAAATCTTGTCTGGCATTCATTTTTCACATACCCAAATAAACTGTAGTCTATAAGTTATCAATTTAACAGGGGATTTTGGCGCACATGATCGGATTTCATGCGACACAAATCGGGGTGCGTGGCCGTCGGACAACCCGACTGATTCGGACTAAGCGCGGGATTTAAAATTCAAATTGTGTCGAAAGACAATGCACTCACAAACACAGGGAAGAAGAAGGTGAACTCCGGCGGACCTCAGCGGGGAAGTGACACATGCAGTACATCGGGCACACAATCTTAGTGAATCACGCCAGACTTCATCCTCGTCGGACAACGCACCTCTGGGATCGCGACAGGACCAGGTAAGTAAATGTGCCCCATTGTACGCAAAAGAAAAAAAGGCTGTATATACTGAACTGCTATAAAGTATTGCATTCAGTGCTGCTTTGTGTCGCTCGTTCACAAAATTGACAGAACATGGACTATTTTCACTGTTTTCTAAATCTGTGCCAAGAGTAAGAAAAAGGAAAGGAACTGGGGCAAATAACCACCTGTGTTTGTCCAATGAAGCATCAGGTCTCTCTCTCTTCTGCAGCGCACTTTCTCTGTATTGGCCAACACAGGAAGTATCATCATAAACTAAGGAAGTGACATCAAATCTGTGCTTGGCACTTCCTGTGTTGATCCTTGAAACATTTGATCTTTTTGTAATGCACTATTTCCAGATCATGTCCAGTACCAGAAGGGAGTAAAAGAATTAATAGTAAATTACTTACTTATAGCTTATGGAATTTTAACTCTGATATTTTGTATTTCACACATATCCGGTCAGTATTTCGTAGACAATGAAAAAGGTCTTACTTATTAACTGGTTCATAACACCTTTGTTATTTGACCTGAATCAAGCTAGTGAAACCTCATGTGTGTTATTACATATATAATAGACTTTTCTATAATCAATACATGAACAGATTTATCTACTTGGCCACTAAAATATCTAGGTAACTGTAAAAGGTTCATGTTTATATTCTAGATTTTACATTTACATCACTTTCACACTGCATTGTACTATCTGAGGTCTCTGATGGAGAATGTCCTAGCGTAAACCTTGAATGTATATGCCAAGAGATGTCACTGAATGGCATCTTTCATGTCACCTATGTAATAAAGTTCCTCTTTAAGCACAAATGTACTTTTATGGACATTTAAAAAGGATCCAAGACTTGAAATGATAATTGGGGAAAATAGGAAGTTGAGCAGCAGCAGGAGGGATGAATAATATCACTAAAATCATGAGGGAGCCATTCATAAGTCTTCGGTCCTCGACAAATAAAAGGACATTCGGTTGAGTCACTAATCATATGGTAACCAGGAGCGGAAATTGACTTGGCAACAACAAATAAACATATGATCTAATATGAAATAGTAAAGACAATAGATATAGTGCCACAGATTACTAATCATAGCAGTCAATATTTAGCTCATTCATCTATTCTCACAGGTTAGCGATCCATGGCTTATGACTGCTTATTTTGGCCCATAAATATAGAACTCACAATTTATGATGTCAAACCAAATTTTATTTTTTGCTCGGTAGTTTATCTTCTCTCAAATGCTGAGTGCCAACTCCTCACTTAGCTGCTGGACACTCTGAGTATTTATTGTATCTACAGCAACTCTCCATTCCAATGAAATGAGCTCACCAAAAGATCCCAGCCGTCCTGCTCTTACTTTGCAAGAAGAGTTTTACACTTGAGGAATCCCTGTCATGACACTAAAAGTTTAGTTTGGAGCCATGATTTTTACATCCCATTTTATTTCTTTTTAATTTCCCCCATGGGTGTATTTCACAAGGACTAGCAGTAGTGGAGAAACAAAATCGCCGTACACCAAGGTCAATGTTTAATCCATATTTCATAAATCCATACGGAGGGAAAACCTTCACATTCTTGAGCCTCTGGGAAACCACTGTACCGCTGTTATCTCAAAGATCCTCATTGTGAAGATACAAGATATTCCAAAATCCATGTTCTGTCTAGTAGTTGCCCGTTTTGTTCACACTCATACAAAGCACTTTCAGCGGGGTTATGTTAGCACACCACCTGATTTTTCCTCATGAACCCTGACCAGGCTCCAAGAGATATCTTAGTAGAAGAATCTTAGGAAAAGTGTTGCCAAGTTCACACCCTCATCCAGAAGGTTCCCTTACACATTCTATTAATAATAGTGGAAAATCTAGCGCAGTAAGCCACATATTTCGTTCCACAATTATTACTGGATGCATAATGGAAGGTCCATGGGAAAGAGAAGGTGAACAGAAGACCCTAACTTCACCTTTCGTTTTTAGTTTCTGTTAAGCCCTATAGTTACAAAATATATGATTTAGCCAGTTCTCCGATGGCAGATGGCAGGGCACTGCTAGCTTGCTACGCTACACAAAGGAAACACCTCAGTAAGCCTGCATTCACATGACTGTTAGGGGACGTATATACGCTTGCGGCTCCCCTATAGGCCGGTAATGACCACACCGTGCTATATGGTGCAGAACACGTGCAGCACCATACAGCTCCGTACATGGCGAAAAGATAGGACATGTCCTATCTTTCTCCGTGTTACAGTGCCTTGCATCGCTAAGGAGAGGGACATGGTGGCATTAAAAATTCAGAAACTAAAACATTCTCCTGTTCTCTAGTTTATCATACCATCAGCCCCTTCATGTTTTTTTATATGAGCCCCCCCTCCCGTCATATGGATTCATTACATACAGCCCCCCCTCAACCCACCCATGCGTAAGGCCCCCCCCCCCCCAAGAGCTCTGGGTCCCGGCACTTGCCCAGGTATGCCCAGTGCTGGTGCCGGCCCTGATGGAACCCAATGGACCTCCTTACAAATCAATAAGGTCCTGTTGGCATCTGCCATATGAAAGCACAACTTGAATTCTTTTTTTCTCTTCCTGTGATGAAATACAATGTGAAGTCTTCATCAAAAAACATGTCAATAAAGAAATTGTTTTATGGGAATAAACTAGTATAACATATAATCCGTTATTCAGATAAAGCTCGACATGCATACACTGTGAATGTACGATGAGCCCGTTGTATCTAAGCCTCTGTTACCAAAGCAACAAAATATTATCTGGGAGCAGTGCTCACTGATTTTTGCATCTCCAGAGACACTGTGACCCATTTCTCAAGGACCTGCCAGCTAATCCGTTCTATCAGCCAGACAGTTCATCTACCCAAGTGCTTCCTGCATTCTTTCCTTACTGAGTCTGATGCATGGACACTTCCTATATCCCTGTAAATAACTGACAAGAATGGAATCATCAGCATCAAGAAGAACTTAAAGGCACCATCCATCTTGCGATCTTGTACATAAAAATAATTCACAAATCAAAATTCCAGTTAACTTGTTTTTAAAATTTTTATGGTTTATATTTTCGTCTCCTCCTCATCATGGTCTTTCCAAAGTTGGTCACAGCTATTTAGAATTCGTAGGGCAGTGTCAGCCTTACATACAGCAAATGACATCTGCATTTCACATTCTCCAGTGCTGCTCATGAATTCAGCCTCAGCCCAAATGTATCCATCTGGTCATTCAATATATACAGTATGTATCCGTTTAACTACATTGGCTCTGAGTTCTGGAAGAGGGATTTCCCATCAACTCTCTCCTCCAAAGTAAAGGAACATTTGTCTGTTTAGTTTAATGATAACCATAGTTAACTTAAATATCAAATGTATAATCTTGCTCTATAATTTCCAGGATTTCTGGTGACCGCACACTGCACTAGACAGTTTTATGATGTCATTTCATTTAAATATTGGGGCCCTTGTATGCTGATCTGAGTCTACGTTACCGTCTGTGTTACGTTCTGGCTAGACTGATGTTAAAATATTTTAAAAATGTCAAAGTAAACAAGAATACTACAAAAATGATCTGGAAACAATTTATAATGAGTGAAAAAATTCTATGGACTGTTGAGGCCAAGGTACACAAAAGACTCACCGGCCGACGGCTGTAAAGAGGCGATTTCTCCTAAATAAAACACAACTACTTCACCCTGGAGGATTTCAGTAGCCAAAATGAAATGATGATTAGTAGTAAATAAAATATTGCATTAAAATAGCTGAAAATGTCTCCTCTCCTCCTCCAAATTGTGGGATCAGACTGCTTTTTGCTTTGAATACCAAGCATTCCATCTGCCCGCCAGCTGTGCTCCTTAATCCTCTCTAATAACTGCAGCTCGCACTGCACCCTGAGAATCCACAACTATGAAAAACTTTGCTTCACACTCACTGCCAGAATTGATTTTTAGACATTTGTCTCATATGAAAGCAGTGTAAACAGTTTTTTACTGACAGGTGGTAAATTTCCAGTCGAATATCTAAAATGACATGTAAAACTTAGTTTGCAGCTGCACTGTACTGGGACATCCACCCACTTTACTGTAATGTACTGGAGTAGAGAATGTATAAACATTATAGCAAAAATGGGAGAAGACATGGGTTCTCAAACTGAGTTTTTACTAGTATACAGACCCTAGAGTGGAAGCCTCTCCGGCCGCGGAAACTGAAAAGGAATCTAGTGGAGGTAGGAAATTACCGTAAGTAAATGCATTCTGTCTACAGCTCTGAACCAAATAATGTATGGCATTTCATCAAGCACATGTACTGTCTCTGCCCACCAATGGTTCCTTGACCCCCATCTTTTTTTTTCCCTACAGGGATAACATGCCCTCCTTAAGGGAATCTATCAGGAGGATGCATCCTCAACCATAAAGAGAATAAAAAACCACAAAGGCTCCATCATTATAAACATGTATATTATATTCTGAAATTATGTGCCTTTCCAGGATAGAAAATATTGATGGTATTGATGGCCTGTCCTTAGCATAGGCCATTAATATTACATTCAGACACCTGACAACCCACACTTTAGCTGCTCAGAGCAGAAGCAGTGCTCTGGTGAACATGGCTTCTACCTTCCAGGCTGCTGTCGTAACTTCCATTGTCAATATGGACTGACTGCAGTTTGGACACATTCAAGTAACAAGGGCTGAGCTGCTATATAATTTATGGGGCTGTACTGTATTGGTGATATCTTCATGCAGGTGATCAGTGGTGGTGCCAGGTGTCTGCATCCATTTTAGATTGAGAATTGATTTATATCTAAACCTGAGACAACCAAGTTTAATACAAGCTGGAAAGGGCTTCTACCTATCCTTCTCAGCTTGATTGACAGATATTTACCTATTTGCATGAAAGGAGATATTCATCAATCAAGCTTAGCCAGACAAGAAGAAGACAGAGTTGGTCAAAGCTTTGAGATACTTCTCCCGTTTCACAAGTGGAAAATATGATTTTGAAAGGTTGTCCGTCAGGATTTCATGCCGACCATTGTTTGTGGTTTGGAAAGCATCAATCTTCAAACAGATTTCCTTAAAGGGAATTCATCGCAATACTTTACCTGCCAGATCAGGCTGCCATGTTATGTAGGGCTATGCCCACACATGTCACCTTTACATTTGTTTTTATTGTCCAGATGTTGCTTCTTTGACAAAACTTAACTTTGAAAATATGAAAAGCAGGCTAAAATGCTTGCGGCAAGGCACATCTTGCTGGACCCAGGAAACACATAGCCGAAGGGGGATGGATGAGGGAAAGCGGTGGTCAGTGGAAGCCAGAGCCCTGTAATGCTCTGCTAAATTCCTCCAAAGCACTTCAGCCTGATTTGCATTTGTATAAGGTCAACATTTGGCACATAAGGAGTAGGTGGAACAAAACCAAAGGTATGGGTAGCATGTGTGGGCATAGCCCAACATAACATAGCAGTTAGTTCATATAGGTAAATTTTGATGATAAATTCGCTTTATTATGAGACTGTAGTAGTCATATAAAAGCTAGTATACAAAGTATATTCTAGAATTGATGGGGCCACATGTCTCAAGGGAACCTGGCATCAGGAGTCCTTTTTCAGCCCTTCCACATGTCCCCATAGAGCAGTGATGGCGAACCTTTTAGAGACCGAGTGCCCAAACAACAACCAAAATCCACTTATTTACCGTGAAGTGCCAACATGGCATTTTAAGCAGTAACTCATTGTAACCTGTTCTTCCACATCTTTTAATTGTATCGGCCCCCTGAGGCAACCAATACAGTTGAAAGAAGGAGGGCAAATTCAGACCATCATTGTAGCTTCTCTCCAGGGTCTCTCTGTACAGGAGGAATGGTTTGTCCAACACAATGACCACCAAACATCTTCTGTTAAAACTTTTTCATCTTTCCCCCAGTTCCAAACTGTCAATAAAGTGTCGCTTTAAAATAGCGCTGAGAGCAGTTGCCTGTGAATGCAGGAAGATTTGGTGGATTTGGTCCTGTTTGGTGAACTCTGTCCTGGGGCAATTGCCTGAGTGCCCAGAGAAAGGGCTCTGAGCGCCACCTCTGGCACCCGTGCCATAGGCTTGCCACCACTGCCATAGAGAATAGTGTACACACTGCCAACGAGTTTTTATAGTAAAAAGAAAAAAAGTTAGATCAAAGTTTACCTTTCAGTAAGCAGAGCTGTGTCTCTAGTCCCATGGCAGTGGCCAGGGAGGAGTGGAGCAGACATGTATGACATCCCAAGGGGGGATGCGAAGTAGGATGGAGATTTGAGGGACAAAAACATGTGATTCCGCTATGTTGCCTTGCTCATCAAAGCTGTATGCACTGGATTTCCTAAACTGTATTTGCTAGGGTGTAGAGTATCATACATTGTGCATATGTGGTGTCCATAATGTATTCTAGCCAAATAAAATGAATCATAACATGTCCTTAACATTATTGCACCCTTGTCCAAAATCACTTTATTCAACACATCTGGCAAATGGATGCCTTTAACACTGCATCATTACTCAAGATAATATTCTAGCTAGGTGCGGACAA
The DNA here is from genome assembly GCA_019512145.1 of Engystomops pustulosus. NCBI lineage: Eukaryota > Metazoa > Chordata > Amphibia > Anura > Leptodactylidae > Engystomops > Engystomops pustulosus. The sequence goes on along the minus strand of CM033643.1, from coordinate 59,703,880 downwards.
ACTTGTACAAAGCTCTACAGAACTGGCTACATCCCCATATATTACATACTGGCACAGAAACCTCACTTGTTACTAGTCCTAGATTTATTTAATGGCGTCTCAAAATGTCTCCAATAAAATGAAGAATCTGCAGGCAATGGAGATGAGGGAAGGGGGGGCGTAAGCAATACTCTCCAGTTTGGAAACACAATTATGGCTTTTGAAGATATCTTCTAATAACACATTTATGTTATGCAATGCTAAAAGGGGCCTTCATTCTGGAAACTGGTGTAAAAAACACAGAATAAAGAGAAATTAGGAGACTATGCCCTGATGCACAGGTAAGTTAATTTGCATAAGGATAAAAACTGCATTTTCAGCAATAATATGACAAGTTACTGGGAAAGCTATTTCTGGAAAGTTGCACAATACTATTCGTTTTTACTTGTGGAAGGCATTTTGCTGCTGATCTTTCTAAATGGCTTACAAACAAATTTTAAAAATCTAAGGGTGGCTGCCCATGAACATAGGTGAAATCGTATGATTTTATTCAGTGAAAAACATTTTTGGTAAGAGTTTGGTTCGATCTCTGCCCTAGTACTATCCTTATGCTATTCGACTATTTTCCAGGGTCATCCAAATTGTGTCAGATTTTCACATCCAATTTTTACAGCTCTGAGCCTCGAAACATGAGTGAAAAACTGACTGCACAAGATCACTTGCCCACAAACTACTTTCTGATATTAACGCTGGCCAAGTCAGACACAACTCTGACTCACTGATAGTCAATTATGCTATGCACATGTTTTTCTTAGTCCATTCATCTGGTCTTATCCTATCCAATAAAATTACAGCCTGCGCAACTCTGATCCGAGTCTTGCATAAAACTCGCCTAATGCAATCAGTGGGAGCATTAAAAAAAAAACGGACGGCATCTGGATGCCTTCCTAGTGTGGTCAGTTTTTTCATGCACCTGTTTCAGGGATGTAGCTCAGAGTTATAAAAATTTGACCTGAAAATCTGACACATCTCACATGACACTATGACTACAAAAAATACATGGTCGGATATCACTAGGATTGAAATTGGGCCAAACTCAGATCAAAATCAGAAGTTTTTTTACTGATACGAATTATACGATTTTATCATTGTTTACAGGAAACTGGCCTAAATAATGTACTCACCATGTCATCAACAAAAAAATAATACACCCTTACAACCATGAAGGTGCCTTTGTTTTTTAGGACAGAGATGGTCCATTGAGATATTATTCTCTGATATCTGGATTGAGTTTTTTTTGGAACATATAAATAAATTTGTCATCCATTTTATACAGATGGTTAACCAAAGCTGCAGACTCATAGGATTCTACAGAACTATGTGACCTATATTAATTTTTATACTAAGGACACTTTCCTTTAAAATGTCTTTTTCCCTGATGAATTACTGAGGAACCTGTGTGTGTTTAGATATTATAATGAGGTATGGATTCACTGGCATTGTTTTCCTAGAACATTATCAATGCATGAAATCTAATTCCTAATTACTGAGGGATCTATGTGTGTATATGTATAGGGACCTATATGTGTATAGTCTGGTACACCCTAAAAAATGGATAGTAGAAGAATAATGGAAAAGGAACCATCACCAGAAAGATAAACGATCAAATGTTACAGTAGTATAACGTACATCTAAATATAGATTGTAAGCCCTCACGGGCAGGGTCCTCCTCCTACTTGTCTCCTGATGACCGTAGTTTTGTATTTTGTACTTGCATTTGTTCTTGTCTTAATATAATTGGGGTCATTTACTAAGGGCCGATAAGCGTTTTCCCGACGTGTTACCCGAATATTTCCGATTTGCGCCGATTTCCCCTGAATTGCCCCCGGATTTTGGCGCACGCGATCGGAATGTGGCGCAGCGGCGCCGGCATGCACGCGATGGAAATCGGGGCGCGTGGCCGAACAAAAACCTGACGGATTCTGAAAAACCGCCGCATTTTTAAAAAAAAATGTGTCGCGAAAATTGCACTTACCTTCACTCGGCCCGGCTCAGTGTATTCCAGTGCGTACAGATGCTCTTCAGCGAAGCAGCGACACCTGGTGGACGGCGGAGGAACTACCTTAATAAATCCCGGCCGGACCCGAATCCACCGCAGAGAAAGCGCCGCTGGATCGGGAATGGGCCGGGTAAGTAAATCTGCCCAATGTATGTGAACTCCTTACTGTGAATTAATGGTGCTCTATAAATAAATAATAAATGGAGAATAACTCCATCTCACTGTTAAGGCCTCAAGGTGAGAGTGAGACTAATTCAAATATTTATTTCCTTTCAGCTCTGGACGTTTAATAAAGTCCCCTTCCCTCCAATGTAATTCTAGACCTTTGATCCCCCAGAAGCAGCTGTCCAGCATGAGAGGATTTGTGCTCTTCTTTGCAGTGTCAAAATAAGGGGTGACCCTCTAAACCTCTCGATATTGCGTACATGTTCTTCAATTCTGGTGGATATTGTACATATAGAGTGACCTACATAAATCTTGTTACAGTGGCATTGTACGCACTAAATTACCCCTTTGGTATAAGCTCCTGATTTTATAAATGGGGTTGTAGTCCACTTTTTTCACAGTTCCATCTGAGTCTCAAGAAGTTGCCTTTGACTATGATGTTCAACCAGACAGACAAAAAGCAGCTTGAGGTTCAAACTGTAGCAGTTACTGTCTGGGGTTTCTGAGTTAGGCAGTCCCACTTTCAGAACATTTGGAGTCAAGTCAAGCCGCCGGCCGAGGCTACTCCGCTCTCTATTCCACACCATTGTACCACGCAGAAACCAAGGAGTGATGCCTCTGTGGACATCATATATACAGTAAGATACTATCTATGAGCTTCGTCTAGTTGGATTCTGGCACCTTCCTTTATCATTACACCTAAGCAACGTTGTTGTATCTCTTTCCACAGAAGTGTTAGTTCTTTGTATGTGCAGGCAGCGCTGGTGTATTACCCATTACTGATTGTTTATGCATTTGTTTATTTCATTCTGCATTCAGGCTTGAGGTGCCTAAGGGGAATATTGTTCACCAGTTATGTATGGGGCTCCCACGGCACCACCCTTGGCAGCTCAAGTGGTAAGATTAAATAATTCTAAATGAGTCTGCCAAACAGAAATCAAAAATGTCAACTTACCCAATACTTTCACAGTATGTGGCTGTAAAAATTCACTTTAACCCAACAAATGTTTTACATTTCATGACTCTACAGTTGCTGAACTGCTAGATGGGTAGCACATGCTTAACTCCAGCATGTTCACACCAGCCACCCATGAGCTTTAGGTCTTTTTCAGAATCCAAAATGCAGACCTTGTGATGTATTATTATAGCTATGCAGTGGTAAGTACCTTCTGTAAGTGACTGAACAACATACAAATGCAGTTTACTCATGTATAAGTGGACAGATGAGTGAAGGCTAGAAGTCAGATTCCATATCACAGGCAAGTGAGAGTGTCAATGCTGTCCCCTATCCACCCAGAACGCTAGGCACATGAGCGTTAGAAACCATGAGCCATGAAAGAAGGTAGACTGAATTTACTTTCTCTTATAAAAAAAAAAGAGTGTGTAACTGTCACTTATCTGGGAAAGAGAAGACTCCAGAATGTGTAACAAAAATAGAAGGCAGGTCAGTGCAGACAATGCCCTGAGTCCTGGGAGCACCAGCGTTTGATTAAACCCTGCCCCCGTGCCAACGCCAGATATATCAGGAGACTATATAAATCAAGATTTATGCAATTATTCAGTGACCATTCAACTTGAACGGTCAGAGCCAATAGTGAGTGGCGAGGTGTAGGCCAGGAATGCCCCAAACCGGCCCACTTCACCACTAGCCACACCTCCTCAACGCCCTTTCACGATTATTTCAGGGATTGTCACCAAAAACTGGCATACAAGCCCTGATAAATGTCCTCTCTGGAATTCATGGGAGTGTGATGTTGACCTACCTAAATATTATAGCAGACAAAGTACAGTAAAGTAAAGGTAACAGGGATGAACCTGTGTAGACAACACAGACAGGTTTCATGTCCCATTAAATAACATTCTATAGGTGGCACTTGGTATAATAAGAAACTGTTAATTCTTTATCTGCCTGTAATATGACACTGGGTCATTGAAATAATTTATTGCTGCTAGCTGACAATACAGAATCTCTCTTACACATGGAGAAGGAAGCCTTTGTCCCATGTGATGAAATTCCAGACCATATGAACAAAATACCCATCATAAATGAACAAAGACATCTACTGTAACAAGTGCACAGGTGTGTGATCTTCACTACCGCTCCTGACTCTGCGGTCCAGGTAACAAATCACTGTGCCCTCAAGAAATGAATTACTGACTGGCAAAGTTTTGACAGTTTTTCTGAGGTTAACCATCATAGATTGAGGGGCCAATTAAGGAGGCAATTAAAGAGCTTATATTATCTTCACAATAACAAGACACATCTGCTTTTACTCCTTAATGAAGTATAACATTAGGGGACTCCATGGTGTATTTGTTCTAACTGCACCATGACGTTCCCCAGTGTTATGGAGATCATAGGCGCTATCATTAACAGCGGGATAATGATAGCTGTGATCCTGGTTGTTTAAAGCCTTTAGGCGCGACAATCAAACATGGATGCACCATTTATAAGGCTTCGGGAATGGTGCTGATCGTCTCTATGGCATCCCCAGGGTCCAATGAAGAACTGCACTACCAACCTTGACTGCCTGGTTGATCCTGCTAGGGACAGGACCGGGCAGTGTCAATGCCAGACTGTGCATTTGTGTAGGATGACTATCCTAATAGTGCCTGGTCCCTCCCATTGAGACCGCAGAGAGCTGGTGACATCAGGGACCAGGAAGTCCTTTGAGTTGTTAAAAGTGCAATAAACGCTATGCTAAAAGCTGATCTTTGTTGTCTGAAAATGAGATGTAACATATTATCTCCATGAGCATTTTGTAACATGGATTAAAAAGTCATGGCACATGGAAATACAAAACAAAAGCCTAGATATGGAGAGAATCAGAGGAAATTATAATGCAGGATAGAGACAGAGGTTTATGTAAGTGTCAGAGAAATAGCATTTGGGCTGTCAGCCTAACTTATGTGATGATTCTGAAGTTTTAATTTCGTACCAATAGACTAGAGAAATGATAAAATGTAAATGTTCCACTATGTTACCCAATGGATCTATGATGTAACTTTTTAGTAACGACTGGAGACCCTTTTACAGTGGAAAGTGGTCGTGGTCTAAGTTGCAACAAAAATGTTGGGAATTTTTTTAATGAAAATGCAGCTAAACCAGAAGTGAAAAGACCGAAACCTTCCGTAGACTTTAACTCGACTTGCCATTCAGCATGTAAATAAATCTAGCATGATCCAGAACGGTCTACTCTAACTTTGCACAGGAGTAGGGTCTAACTTTCAGACAAGTCAATGGGATATTTTCAAAAACTTGTAGAAAACCTGCCTCAATGTAATAAGGCCTTACATGGAGCATGTAAATAAGGTAAATATACAATTTAACAATTTAATAGAGAAATTCTCCACAAAAGATGGAATTAGCCTAAACATCCACAGTACCTGAAATTACTATCTTAGGGCATTTTTACCAACTAGATGGTTAAAAACAGAGCCCTTACGAGTCTGAGACACTCACTTTCCAAAATGCCTCTTTCCTGTGTACACGGCTAGAGTCCTATATTTTTAGTATAATTATTTCACTGTTACACAGGAAAAAGAAATACACTTCCATGCACATTTTTTCCAGGGTATGAATACCAGGTCAAAGAGTCCATTCCCTTCCTGTACAGTCACATACACCCCAGCAAAGACAAAATTATAATCTCTCTAAATAATTTTTATTCTGGCAGAATTCCATATGTTAGCCAGTCCAAAGAACACACTGCATGTTGCCTTCCACAGGAACAGCGTCTACTCTTAATTAAGTGGAGTCAAAATTTAAGGTAAACTGCCAAACCCAAATTACATGATTTACTTGGCTTGTGTACATCAGATTTGTTAAGGGACATTTCGATCATACCTTGACAAAATACACTTTGCTTTTCCCTGAATGATGAATAAGAGATTGTCATAACCAAACCTATTTCTAGAAGCACTGGAAGTGATGTCATTATTCTCGTAAGTGATTTTTCCACTCCCTGATCCTATCTTTAAATCCATAATTCCATAATCAACACTTATCAATTATCCATAGGATAATCAGTACATATCCGATCACTGGGGACACTCATTGAGAATCAGTGGCTTGACATTGAAACAACTGTTAACAAACAAAACATTCTCCAACCAATCTGAGTGAGCTAGAGAAATTTAGCAAAATGTCCTAGCTTCTTTTTATGCAAAAAAAGACAAAAACTGGTAGAGACAAGCCCCAACAGATTTGAGATTGTTACTACAGCTAAAGGTGGTCTTTTATTTTTTTTTTAATTTTCAAATATTGACCCATATTATTTTCTTCACACTTCACAAATACTTGATACTTATTTGTGTGTTGCTCGATCACATAAAATTTCAATAAAATACATTTACGCTTGTGGCTCTAACATTGAAAAATGAGGAAAACTGTGTGCTGGTCCACTGTGCATTTTTATATTGGGCTCTGCATGTAGTTTTACCTACTATGGGTGAAGAATGAGAATCTGTATTCACAAGCAACAACTTGTACATGCAGAGATATGTACAGGATCACTTGCCAAGTAGAGATGAATGAAAGAGAATATTAGGGAAAGTGGAGATCAAACAGAAAAATGTTAGCTCACAAACCGCTTTACAAAAGTAATTAAATTCATTTGCATTCATATACAAGTACCACACCCACCCAACAATACAGCATGGAGTGAATGAGACCAGGTAGGAGCATATATTTGGTTTGTAAAAGGCTCATAAATAAGGACTACAGAACCTATGTTTGGATTCCATAGAGCATTTGCAGTTTTTATTTTTGTAGTACAGAATAGAAGCAAACTGTGTAATTGCAAGCATTAGAAAGACCTTAAAATAAAACTTTATATCAGGTTGGTCTTATGGTGGCAGATGCCGCTCAGTGTTACCAATTCTGGTATAAAAAAACAAACAAACATGCAGATAATTGTAATGTTAATGTATGGAGTTCCATATGTTTGGAGCTTCACATGACACTGAAACCATGGCTCCAGTATTACATGGTAGCGGTGATCAGACATGTGCTCCTCAAAATCCTGAGTACAAGTTCATAGAAAAAAAAGCAACAGCTAAATACTGGAAGTCTATAGATCGCTGAGGAATGTATTATGAGGAAAAACACTTCCTGTCAAACTACCATAAGGAAACTTTCATTTCCTAAACAGCATGAAATATCCTACACTGAGGTGTAAAGCGCTTACACTAGAAGGCATCAATAGCTGTAGAGCAAAAACAACAATATAACAAAATATTCATTTTACCCCTGTATGAAAAAAAGAAAAACTAGAAATACTGTAGATATTAGTAACAGTCCATCCTAGACACAATTGTCTTATGAACCAGAGATGAAGAAGGTGGGGATCAGTGTAAGGGAACGAAAAGTTCATAGTAAAACCTAAATTTGTAACTCAATTTCTTTATTGTTTTCATTCACTGCTAATTCCAAGGCTTTTTTTTATTTCAGCAGATTTTGTTGTGATCAGGTAGAGGATTAGCACCTTTCCGCCATCTAAGGTCACTTACACACTTATAGCATGTATGCTTGCTAGAATCTCCAGCCTAAAAACTCAAGACTGGAACAAAACGGACATCTTCAGCTCTCGGGTCGGAGGTTCCGGGCAGCAAACGTTGCGAGTGTGATGTGAGTTGGACGCATCACACTTCCAAGTGTGTAAGGGGCCTAAGAGCTCTCTGGTGACTGCAATCTAGTACAATTCAGAATTCACTCTTCTTAACAGTACGTAAAATATTCCCCAATTTATATGGTTAAGTGTACATTCACATCACTTTTTATTGATACGCTTAAGGCGTACTAGCTGAATGTGTCCATAGACATATACTGACAGACGGAGGCATCCTTTCCATCCTGCTTTGTACTTCCAAGAAATGTATACACTCAACGGAGGCTATACAAACCTATGGGGACAGATGCAACTGTATTGCATCCATCCATACATTGTGGGAGGTACCCCACATCCTACACATCGGCAGAAGCCAATTACTGAGCTCACTCCTCATTCCGCTTACAGTGAGGAGGGATGGAAGAGGGCGATGTATGAGCATAAAATCAGATACTTCCTTGCCCTCTGTTGTAAGATTACATCGGACATCCACCCAACTGATCTTTACAACGGAGGGCTACAAAGAGATGTGAATGTAGCTTTACTTGATGGATAAAACTAATAAGTTACAAAGTAACATATGGTATATGTCACTAAAAAAAAATCTATATAAAAATGTGAGTGTGAGCTGAGCCAACCAATTCTACTTTTTCCTTCTGGAGTATTGTCTGATCTATCATGTGAATTCAGCTCTAGTAGACAGACTTAATTGTGACTTTTGGAGGTAAAAAGTCACACATCCACTTCATACATTAACACCTCATGTGCTACATTTATTACGCTGTCTAAAATACTCCAGTAAGATGAGTAAGATGCCTGCCAAATGAAATATCTGCCCCAATGTTCTCATGGGAAATGCCTACATGAAACACATACATACCTTGAGAGTCTTGTTCATTTGCCTTCGGACTGCTTCTTGCCCTGCGTTCAGTCTTTTTAAGTCCAGCTACACCTCCCACTCCTCCACAGCTGGCTCCATTGTGAGCTTTGCCATTGCCGTTATACATAGTTGTACAGTTTCCTAAATGGCTCTTGTATAAAGTGGAAGGAGGGCTGTTCAACCGGTTTTGTCTATCGATCTGTTTGAGCTTTTTGTGTTGAGGCTTGCAATACTGGTCTTCTCGCGTAATGTAACTGGACATCCCAAACAGTGGTATGATTTCTGAAGACAGAAAAAAAATGTAGATATGAGATAAATATCACACCATTGGATGTTATTATTCATGTAATGTTTGAACAAAGACCTATCACACCCATGACTCTGGCACAAGTAACTGAATGGTAAGTCTAGGGTATAGTATATCAGTGTCAATGTTATTTATGACTAGTAAACCACCTCCACATTGAGTTGAATACAAGTATTCATGCAGTTTATTTATGAAAATAAAAGCATCCTGTAGGCCACGCAATTCACGTAAACGCAAAGTGGATGCACATTAATACAGCATAACTAAAATATCAATGAAATCATAGATAAATGTCTCATTGTAATAGCTGGTCTGAAACATTGTCTAAAACGGACTCGCGCTCCACGAGAGTCACGTGATCCTCCCAGGTGTGAGAGTGACGTCACCCTGATTGGACCGCGAGGATTCAAATGGGAGACGAGTCTAGCGTTTATTCAGACCATGACTAAGCTTCTGTAAGCGAAACGCGTAGGTCGAATACCTGTACCTCTCTTGTGACTGTCACCTCTGCTCATGCACGTTGATATGGATTTTAATGGAATAAAGTAAACCATTTTTTCACCGGAACTCTGAGTGCTGAAGCATTTGCTAAAAGTAGCTGGTCTGGTATACACTGGTTTAAAAAAAACAACATTTAAAAAGAAAAGAACTCTGCTTTCATCTTATTATTGAGAAATCACTTTTCTGAACATCTTCTAGTATTAAATAAATTAAAAAAAGAGATTCATAAAGATAACTTTTTATCAATTATACTAATAATGATGCAATTAGAATATTGAGTAGAGTTTTATTCATCCTCATCACCAGGATTAATGTCCAGCAGTCATGAACAAGAAGATTGGGCATTTTGAAACCTATTCTGCCTGCCTTTATTGTGGCTACCAGGGAGGTGGTTAGAAATTTGGCCATCTAAATAGACAGAATTCTGGCCTTAAAATTGCCATTTAGTATATAATTATGACTATATAGACCTCCAGGCCTAAACTATTGATAGTCTATACAAGTGATGGTCAACCTTTTAAGCACATTGTGACAAAATTTGCTGCATAACCCGGATGGTGCGTCACTTCCAGTGACACGTCCAGCTCTAATAACAAAATGTTATATTTTCAATGTTAATATACAGTATTTTTTGGACTATAAAGCACACCGGATTATAAGGCGCACCCTCAATAAATGCCTGCTAAAACGTTTAAGTTCATATATAAGGCGCACCTGATTATAAGGATGAATGACCAGCAGGTGGCAGACCTGTTTACAGTTCAAGGTAGCTGTTGTCTGTAAGTACATTTTATATATAAGGTGCACTGGACTATAAGGCGCACCTTTGATTTCTGAGAAAGGTTTAACTGTTTCTGATTATTTTGGTAGATGCTTTAAAGAAAAAGGAGCACACAAGCCTGAGATGACTCTTACCCCCCATGTGTCATCGCTGACACGCGTTGCATATGTTATTAGTGGTATATTCTGAAAATGACCAGAATAAAGAGGTAGTAGTACTGTCTGCTCTTCAGTGTTTAACCAGGCACAGCATCTTGTTGACATTATTGGATTTTCCTGAAATTAAAGCTTAGCACAAACTTTTTTTCTAATGTGCCCCAATCCTTTAACTGTAAATGCAGCTAGAATTTTTTAAGAATTGCGGGTTTGCTTTTTAAAGGTTAAATAAAAAAGTATGATAGCAAAGAAGAAAATGAAAACAATACAGTTATAGACTGTAATTTAAATAAAACAATTTATTTCATATTATTGATGTTTAGTATTAAAAAGAATTGTTGTGCCGTTAAATAACTCCCAAAAAATTATTCAAGACGCAGTATTCACTTATTATCGTATCATGTTATAAGAACACAAAGTCCTCAATCAACAGTAGCAGATCACGTGACCCCCTTGCAACAATCTTCTAGCGGGTGAAGGAGGCTTTGTAGTCATTACTGTATCACCTCCCCCCCCCCTCCATGATAACCAATATATAAAAGTGGTTGGATGGGTGTATGGATCTCCCAAGTCCTGCTGTTGGTGGGTCACATGGCGGGCAGCTGCTATGGACTAAATAGAAAGTTTACTAGGGTACTTAATAAGGTAAAAAAAATGTTAGGGTCCGACCCCTTATAATACTGTACCTTGTTCTCCATATATTGTAGGTGGGAGATGATGAGGGAAGAACTGGGGTGGTATTTCCCCATGCCCAGTAACTGGTGGGTAAAATGGGCTGTGTGAATTGTGTAAGAAATGTGGATGATGTGCAAGGTATGGAGGTAAATGGTGAGTTGGAGAGATGGCAGATGGATAACTAGGAGGGTAGCAATCTGGAGACTGAGGAGTAACCACCACACGTCGAACTCCTGTGCTGTCTTCTAGAACCTAAAAAATAAAGGGAATTAGAGATTAGAACGGAAAATGGACAAAAGATAAAGGGTCACTTTAAAGGAAACCTACCATTTGATTTGATGCAGTATGAACTAAACATACCTTGTAGCTACACTGATGCAGGATCATATCTTGGCTAATCCCTCCGCTGAGAAGTTTTGCTGATAAAACAGATATAACATTATGATAATGAAGCTCTGTCCCTTCTATGGCTCCTTGCTTCCGTGCTTTTTCTCTGCAGGAGAAGATGATGCAATCACTCTTCTCCCTGTCAGACAGAATAATCAATTGCTGCACCATCCCCCAGCTGCTATGTATGAGTGATCCATTTCAGGTTGATTAGTCATGCTTAGTCATGCTTGACTAACCTACATTTGTAATTACAAGCTCAGTATTGATCGAGACAGCCATGCAGATCCAGCTTTCCCAAGGTCCTGAATGTTGTAATTGGTTTTTTTTTAAGCAAAACCACTCAGCTCAGGGATTAACCAAGATATGTTCCTGCATCAGTGTAGCTACAGCATTCTCAAGGTATGTTTGCTTCATAATGCATCAAATCAAATGGTAGGTTTCCTTAAAGAATTGTACTAGAATATTATGAGAAGTTGAAGTTTGTGGACACATGTGGCAGATTGGTTGTATACATTTCTACAATGGAAACTTTTCTTCTTGTTATAAATGTTTTCTTGCAGAATGTATATCTATACATCTAAAACTTTCTGTAACAAATCTATCACCTGTAAAAATCGTGTACCCTTATTGGCTGTCACATGAATATAAACAACTAGACATATTGCTACTATCACTGCTGTGACTCCACTTGGGATCTTATGTCTGGGCTCTTACTGAAAATAATCGGTTAGAGCAATGTGTAATAACATAATTAATTGTTTAGCAAGAAAATTAATTAGATAATCCTGCCATATCAGTCTTGGCCTGGGTTATTTGACATATTTCATGAATATATGATTACAGATTGCTGAAGGGAAAGTTCTAAGAAACCCTTAGAAACACAATTTTTCCCGCTGGTTTTTATTAGCTAAATATTTGGGGTAGAGGGAACATGAGGTTGAAAATCAAGCATGATTTTGCCCTTCTGCTTCTGTTTTACAGTTTGACAGGTGTAGCAAGAGAGGTTGCTAAAGGTTACCGCTGCACATACAACAGGTCCATCTATTAAAAACCTATTAATCATACAGATTTGATTCGGAGAAAGGTAATACTGACAAGACTGATGCCAATTGCATTGTAAACCTGTAATTGTTTTAGCTAAATAATCCCAAAATTGTTAGTCCGTCATATTATAATCCCGTCATACCCTAATTAAACTTAGTTGCACAACACTGCACTCATTCCTCTGTACCCACCCATTTCACTGTGAATGTCTTCCACAAATCCCTTTGTATTATTATACCATCCTCATCTGCTTTGATGATTTTTTTATTACATATTATCATCACATGTAAATTTCTTTAATAAAAAAAAATATTAAAATAAAGGGGGTCCAATATTGACCCCTGTGACACACCACTGGTAATGGTACATTTTTAAACTGGGTTGTAATCCTCTGGTTTCTATCACTAAAGCAGCTGTATATATTTATCCCTAGTCGGAGCAGCCTAATTTTATGTTCCAACTTTTTATGTGATACAGTATCAAATACCTTGGAAAAGATTAGATATGCATCATCCAATGCCAGTCCCACTGATTACAGTGATAATGCAGAGAGAAGGCAGCTCCTTGTGGTTTCTCTTGGCCTCTGCTGTATGTAGCAGAGCTGGCAGGCGTGATGTGATGAGGTCATCTGCCTGATGGCTTCCGATCTACATACAGCAGGAGAGGAGGGAGGAGCAGAAGCTGCGGGGAAAGGTGAGTGTATGTGTTTATTATTTCACTATGGGGGACAATAACAGGGGGAGCTGGGAGCACACGATCAGAAGGGCTACGATGTGACAGGGTGCTAGGGGATAACAATGTATGGGAGAGATGGAGGGCACCAAAGAAGAACTCATACTTTGTGGGGTGAGGTAAGGGGCAAAGCAAATGTGTGTCCAAAAGCAAATAAAATTCTATGGCCCGCATCTTTTGTCACTTTTTCCCTGCTACAAAATTTAGAAGCTGTGATTGTCATTGCGTGATACCAGAATAGCATTTCTTAGAGGCCCCACAAATATGTCCCCCACACCCAATATTAAACTCACGGGTCTGTAGCTGCCATGTTAACTCTTTTACTCCTGTTTTAATAATAATAATAATAATAATAATCTTTATTTATATAGCGCCATCAAATTCCGTAGCGCTTTACAAATCATAGGGGAAGGACAGGGACCAATTTGACATGCTTGTGCAGCGCTGCATAATCTGTGTGCGCTATATAAATAAAGAATTATAGGCTATAGAACCAGAGGTATTGGCAGCTAAAGAATATGGAGGGAATTGGATCTTTATCTGCAGCTTCCGTTTCCAATTATGACTTTACATGTCCATATCTCAGGTCCTGTAGCTCACTTAAGTAGCTCAATTTTATTTGAAAGATTTAATTATTTTCTTCAAAATGATACTAGGATCATGGTTTTCGCTGCCATAGAACCCAAGATATAGGTGTCTAAATAGATGCCCTCCACCCCACCTTCAGCCACCGAGTCAGCCAACTTCACTTGCAAAAGATAAAAGTTATTCAACGTCTTAATAAAGAACTGAAAATGAATTATAATACGGTCACTAAAACCCAGGTTTTCCCAAATCTTTGATTTTAATGTCATAAATGTTAAAATTATATGTATCACTCTACCCCCAAATCCCTGTTTCAACACTAAATAAACCTTCGTTGAGCCACATGTAAAGAAAAAAAGAGATGTGCTATATGGTCCAAATAGTCCACTTCTATTTTTATGGCTGGCTGTAGTAATTCATGTGTGGCCTGGGAAAAACTAAAAGTGGGGCCCCTAAATAAAACTTATGAACAATCACAGTCAGTAAGAGGTTCCTTTATTCCTGCACAATAATAACATTTTGTAGTTACACACAGTAGTATGGTAAGTATCTGTAATATGGGGCTGTAGGAGAATTGTATAGAAGATAGACAGATGATACAGATTTATAGCTATATGATAGATTTATAGATCCACAAATATAAAGTAGATTACATATAGATAGCTAGATAGATGATATGAGGTAGATATACATGAGAGGTAGATACAGTAGAAGAGAGATAGAAGATTGATTTATAGATGGATAGATAATAGATAGGAGATAGATAGGTAGATAGAAGATATATAGATAGACAGATAGATAGATAAATGGCTAGACAGACAGACATATAGATAGGAAAGTTATAGGAGATAGATAACTAGACTGATAGTTTATAGATATATAGAGAGGAGATAAAATAATAAGCATCTTCACAAAGAGGTATTAAAGGAGCAATACATCCCCTGCCCACAAAAGTCCACATCCTGGGCCCCTTTAGGACAGGGTGCCCAGGACAAAGCCCAGTTTGTCGCCCCCTAATGCCGGCCCTGCCCAGCAGATACAGTTGTTGGATCCAATACTTTTTTCTCTTTAATCCGACCATCTTGCCATCTTTTCCTCAATATAGCTGCACCCTACCTGCATCACTATTGTAGACCATGTAGCTAACAGCAAAGTTGTCCCAAACCCCAACCCATACCCTTAATTCCTACAACAGTCACCTGCGTACCTCTCCAATACCAAGTGCCTTTGTGGCATGAAGTATAGAATAGTATAGAAAATACTAAATTAACTGAATGAAGGAGCCATAGTGCAATGCTCATACCAGATTCCAGTTTTTTGCTTCGATTCCACCTTAATGAAACAATAGTGCATAAACAGACACTAAAAAAATTTAATCTGCATGCGCCCTTGAGATCTTTTGCCAATGGAATACATTCTCAGCGAAAGAAAGATATGAAGCATATAAAACCACATTTAAAAAAGTCACATTCTAAAACATTACAATACTATATTTTCAATATTCCCATTGAAGAGCAGAAATGATTGCACTTTTCTTTTCATATTAAAAAGGCCAAACCATGCTATTCACTGTAACTATGACAACAAGTAATTGCAATCCAGACCAGTGTTTAATTTCGAGAAGAGAGATGTAAAGCCGTGATTTCTTCTACCACTTAACTTTTGCCCAAATTACACTAAAAAGCGGAATAGTACATGCCTAACCTCAATTTATACAAAATTACTCTTTATGGATGTTCTCTCAAATGTCTACGGCATTCTCTATTTACAAATGGGATTGGGTTGGGATTCTTTATTGCGGGAAGCATTCCTATTGTCATATTTATTCTTGCAAAAAACAGCGGACAGGAACCAACGCATCATATTGATATATAATGCAAGAAGTCCTGTCTGCTGACCGAAACAGCAACAGCAGCACTGTAACTGAGTGATATACATTCAACACTATTGGCACTACAGGTACCCCTAAAAGGTACCAGTTGAGATGCACTGAACATACCTGTGAAATGTAACCAGGAGGTACATGTATTGGTGGGATGGACCCGTTGGGAGACATCATCGGAACTTCTGCAGGACCTAAAAAAGATAGAGAAAAAAAACTTGCCAGTCAGGAAGTCAAACGGATACACAAAACATTCCTTAATGGGTTCTGCCTGGCTAAGTTTGGACCGAGCTGTAATCTTTGACCACAATTTGGTTAAGGGGTCTGGAAGTCTGAGTGACTCTGCAGCACGCTACCTACATGGTCCAGGCTTCTGCTATCGCGCCACTACCTGAAGCCCTGTCTCTTCATATTGGCTGCTTTATATAAACACATATCTATCACTGGACCACCAGTAAGTGCACAGCAAGGAAAACATGATAAATACAGACAAGAAGATTAACAGGTAACTACATCATGAGGACTGAGAGGAAAAGACTTTCGAAATGGACAAAAGGGTCGTCCAAATTTCCTGATGTTGTGGAGTTATATGACTGCAGTTGTAAAACTTTTCCCACACTGAGCGGTATTTCATTAGAAGTTAATTAAAATCTAGCATCATGTCAATTGTGCAATTGTTTGTACAGAGCCTTAAGTCTTTGCTTGGAAACCTACAGCCTTTCAATAGATTACAAGAGACATCGAAGTTGTGCCCCTTTTAAAAAGAACTTTAACTTGCTACTTTCAGACGTGGCCACCAAAGCCTCAAGTTGCGATTTGAAACCCTCCTGCCAGCCAGAAACCAATGTATGAGCCGATATGGCACAAGGATCAAAGATGAAGCTCCAATGTCTGCTGGGAGCAGAAGAGGAGCAATAAGAGGCTAGTATTTATTTTATTATTTTGTCTACACTGTGGTCTCCATTATTAATATTGTCTGCTCCGTGGTCTCCATTATTATTGTTGTCTGCTCTGGTGTCTCCATTTTTATTATTGTCCACTCTGGGATCGACAAACATGCAAAAAAAATGATCTATATAGATAGTATATAGAGTTGCATCAACGTGAAATACAGTTTCAGAAGGTAAGTTATTCATAAACAGCTTAAGACTCTGACTCTCTTTAGGCTCTTTTCTTTTGACTTATGGTTAGCAAATTCTCCAGTGGGGAATACAGTCCAGGATCTAATATTTCGCTAGACTTTTGGTCATAGTGATTTATTGTATTTAACAAATTACATATTATTTTAGAATCATGTGCTTTATGATCATTGCATAGTTTTTACATGATAGAAACCATAAAACGGATTATTATATTTACATAAGCTAATCCTAGATCTTGTAAAATACTCAGTTTTCTGAGCTTTCAAAACCAAATATGCTCCTTCATCTGTGTATCTAAATAGCAAGATGCAGAGAGGACACAACTGAAAGGAAAACTATAATACCCTTCATATTAACAGTATCATCATTACAGGCTTTTATCTTTTCCGTACAATCTGATTTCCAATGTGTACAGTATGGTGTAGTCCACTATGGATGCAATGGCAGCAATGGAAAAAATGTAGACTGCAGTGACTTTATGTTTATGCCACGTCAATGACACAGTCACATCTAGTGAGCTCTCAAGCTATCCCTAAGGGACACCACATCACGTCACACTTCAATGCACAGAAAACCTCTCTTGTCCAGTATGGGTCTGAAAGCATATACAGTACTGGGAGGGTTAATGCAGCATAGAAAATGTAAAAGGTTGCAGAAGAGTGGCAGAAATCAGGGCTTTTAGGGAAAAGTAAAAGCTTTCAGAGCCATTTAAACAACAAAGCTGATAGAATATGACAATATGTTATACCATTCGAGGTATATGTTGGGTAAAACTGCCCATATATACAGTATATGTTTCATAAAGCCTGGTTATGGATGCCATGCAGTCAGAAATGGGACGTGACCCTAAATCCTCCTAGAACTTTTCATGATACAGGCAGTGTAAATGTTTGTTCTTAAGTTGAATTTGTATGTAAGTTGAAACTGTAAATTTTATAAATTGTAGTTTCAGACAAAAAAAATTTGCCCGGTGACAATTGTAGTTTTAAAATTTTTTGCTCAAATGGGACCAAGGATTATCAATAAAACTTCATTACAGACACTTTACAGCTGATCATTGCAGTCTGGGACTAAAGTAATGGATCCAAAGAGCTTCACCATAGGTCATAGTGGGAAGAGGAGCCCGTCTTTAACTAGCTATTGTCTGTAAGTTGGGTGTCCTTAAGTAGGGTCCGCCTGTATTACTACAGGTCTGCAAAGACCACTGCACGACCATTGTCTCGGGCAGTAATAGGACCTGCTTTGAGTTTTGTGGCATCATCAATCAGCACGCACATGAGCCTAAAAATATACATGGGACTGTGTGCTACCCATTGAAACAACTACTACTTGGTTGTGGACATGAGTTACCAGCACATACATTTATACAAATAGACACATTGTTACCCTGGATATAAACATATACAACAAGGTTATCCCTTCACTGGCAAAAGTAAACTTTCTCTTTATGGTGTCAACTTAGCATCTGCTGTGCCCCTAATAAAATCTGCAAACATAATCTTCATTTGTTCCATATACTTATAAACCCCACACTTCCGAGTTCATCTTCTTCAGGCCTGATAAGCTAACAATGACACTAAGAGGCTTGATGGAATTTTCATTTTCAAATTCCACAATCTGCTCCTTGTGACCCTGGACAAATGACTGTCCCCTGAAGGGCCTGGCACACAAAAAATGCAGATTGTAAGCCTGAATGCGGTTGCTGTGACCATACATTCCCAAAGACTTATGGTTATGCAAATAATGTAATCCCTTCCTGCCACAACACAGCTATCTCAATACAAGAATCTTCTTTAAAAGTGTTGTTGGTTTTAACAAATATAGCTCTTGGTTAAGAGAGATGTTCAGCAATGTTTTACTATTTACCCAAGGCAGCTTTCAAGTTTTATGGTAAGAAGCTGCACACTGAGTGGCTTCTTATATGTCTAACGTGCCAGACTGACACTTTTATATGGGCGGTTATCAATAAAGTTACCAGAAACCAGAGGATTGTTATTTATCATAACATACAAATATATTCACTAAGAATACTTTTAACATTTTTAAAATGTGATATGCCTTAGGCCAGTGATGGCAAACCTTTTAGACACCGAGCGTCCAAACTACAACCAAATCCCACATATTTTTCACAAAGTGACAATTTAAGCAGTAACTTATTACTCCCTGAACTTTCAGAGGTTTAAATTGTATAGGCACCTGAGGACACCAATACAGTAGAAAGGAGAAGAAGTTTGGATTATCATTGTAGCTCCTGGGCTGCGTGGGACTGCAAGAGGACTTGAATCCTGTCTGGCAAACCCTGCCCTGGGGTGATGACAAGGGTGCCTGTATAGAGGGCTCAGAGTGCCACAGCTGGCACCCGTGCCATAGGTTTGCCACCACTGCTATATACATATGGACGTGTGCCCGCCGTACCGTAGCACGGCGGGCACATGTCGGTGCTCGGGTGAGGAGGAGGGGGTGAGCGCAGCTCCATATGCTGAGAAAAAATAGAACATGTCCTATCTTTTCATGGCTATGGAACGGTACTGTGCCGCCCATTGCCGGCCTATGGGGGATGTATATGTGACGTATATACTTTGCCGTATATACGTCCCCCATACGGCCGTGTGAATGAGGTCTTAAATGGTCTAGTTGTAATCGATTATAGTGACAATATAACCCCAGTTTGTTACATAGTGCATAATCCCGGTTTAGAATATAAAAAACTAACCCTCATGCACACAAGCATTGTTTTTGTCCATCAGTTGATTCGATGGATAGCACATGTCCCCATGTAGTTGTATGGGTTCATACTCACAAACGTGGTTTCCATGTAGATGCACATTGTAGATCCATGTAGAGCAGGTCCCATGTTTGTAACTCAGGCAGTTTTTTTTATGGTCATCGGCATTTGAATGAAGTAGTACAATTTCAGACCAACCCTATGACTTTAATTCCAAATTTTTAGAAGCTTTCCCTCCACAGACTCTGATATTAAATCTTCTATTGGTAGGGGGAACACAAGCTGCTATGATGTTTACAATAGACTGAACATTGAATTTGCTCCAAATTCTACATGCCCTTTCATTAGTGTATATTTATTGGCTTAAAGAGGAACCATCATTTGAGATGATTTTTGATATTGTGTGTTTGGGCAAGGAGGAGTGTGGTGAACATTTTTTTAATATACTTTATTAAAAATATTGTTTAGTTTGCAAAGAAAGAGGCTGCAATGTGCCCCTTATTTACAATGTTCCTTTTCTGTGACTATAGGAAATTGGTCTACAATACTGAAGATGGGTTTCTCTCCCCTCCCATATTTGGTACATGGCTGTGAGTGTTAACCCTTTCTGCTTTCTCCCTGGGTGAAGCATGCTAGGGGCATTATTTTATCAAGCTGAAAGTGAAGGGGATAATTCTCCCTTCTCAGAGTTATTTAATCAAAAACAGAGAGACTAGATGTGCGCTCATGAAGTCTCCATATACACACACTGTACAGGCTGGAATACACATCTCTATGGGAGGGAGTAGCTTGTTTTGTATTACTAACTAAGCAGAATTTGTTAATGAAGTATATTAAGAAACTGTTCACCAAATAGCCCCCCCACACACACACACACACAATATGAAAAAAAAAATTCTCAAACAAAGGAAATGTACCATCAATATCAAGCATGATACACCAGGGCCACTTACTCATACATCCAGGTACTGTGACCGTGGTAATCGTCTTTTATTTGCTATCCATGCCCTCCTTCATTCAACTGTTAAGATGCTAATGAGCCAGAAGTGCTCTGAGGGGCGTTACCAGAGCCACTCAGTGCTGTAGTTCACAGACCGTTGCACTGTCTCCCCCCTCCCCAACTCCCTCAGCACTCCCCCGTAAATTCACAGCAGCAGAGAAAGTTTCAGATTACCACAGTCACGATGTCTGGATTTATGAGTAAGGTCCCCTGGTTTTATTTCGGTACCAGTAACTGAAGCTTTTCTATGAAAGCCGATGTAGTATGTAACATGGTCTTTATTATGTCATAGCATATTTGGTATTTCCTGAAAAAAATCTTATTGAACAGAATCTGCTCACTCCTAAACATTAACAAGGTCATATAGGACATTATGGGCAGGATCTGATCAGCAATGATGGAAATAAGGCACTTGGAGTACAACAAAAACTTACTCCAGCAGGCTGTGTATCTATTCTCTTAGTCATCCAATCTAATATATCAGTGAGTCACAATCTCTCTTGGCTCAGGAGATATTTTAATAAATGTCAGTTAAGAAAGAACAGGCAGAGATAAAAAGAGCCAGATATATCTAATATTTTCTTGTACTAAAGATTTTATGCAAAGGTTTAGTGACAAAAGTTACACTGCAGTGACCATTTTGCCAGGGACTCTTGTCTCCTTGTCTGTCAATCTCCCATTACCATTAAAACCCTTTATTCCATAAAATAAGACCCCCCACACACACACAAAAAATAAGACCTAATACAATTTTTTTCAAGTTTAGAAATATAAGGCCTCCCCTGAAAATCAGACCTGGTGGCAGTCATTGCTACAACTCCCCCAACGCCATACATTAGTATTAGTAGATCATTAATATACAGCAAAAGGTTGTGACATGGGGGAAGAATTCATGGGATAGGATCACTAACTGTTGTGCTGTAAATGCGATACAAGCAGCTAACTGGACAAAAAGGGATTATTTAAGGAAAGTGATATTGCTAAACATAAGAGATTGGGGCAAATTATTCCAAATGGAGTCACAAGAATTTTAGCATGATATTTAGAGTTTAAAGAGTTATAAGGATGTTAGAGAAGATGTTGATTTTGTACAAAAAAAAAATGTGAATTCTTGTTCATGGAAAAAATAAAGACATTCTCTGAAAATAACACCTAGTCCCTCTAAGAGTCACCTAGTGCCTTTAAGGATAAATTTTTATTATCGGGGAAACACGGTAGACTCAGGCAGGGACCCTCAGAGTTCAGACTTTTATAGCATATCTAGTCTATTAGCCATAAATAACTCTGGTGAAAAAGGGCCTTTAAAAGACGGCATATAATAGCCTAAGTTTTAACAGCACATATAAAGTACAGCGTCTAGGAAACCTAGCGAAGAGATATGTATCCTTTATGAAGGGGACATGTAAACAATTTGTAGTCTCTGAGGTCAATGTTCTGAGTTTACATTAGGAAGTGTTTATTTTGCCAGATAACCTATGAATTGTGCCCTTTTTTAATTACACATTATACAGTTTTCAATCGTCACTCCCTTTTTTTTAAATACTTTTTGTCTGCTTTTTAACTTCCTTTTATTCATATGAGATTACGTTTCCTATTTTGGGAGAAGACTTCCCACAAGTGATCTTGTGGAGCAGGACTGTCAGGGCAAATTAACCCGAGTTTTATAATACAGTATTTTTTCCCCTCTTTTTAAGTCAGACAAGGACAATGACTACGTTAAGCAGCTTATAGCTGTGAGTTTACCAGATCTCCGTTTGCAGGCCTCCATGCCTAGAATGTTTAAATAGGATGGCAGAATGGATGCTGCCTACTTATATTACTCCTCACTGAGGTCTCTTCTCAAGTCAAACTTCTCACACACAACTAACAGGGAAAGGCTTCAGAATGAGAAAATGTATTTCCCTTTCTGCAGTCAAAGTGTCGAGCACAAGAGGAGCCATTCAATGCATGGTAGGGTGCCTCACAGAGATTGCAATATGTTCTCAGTTGGCAAACACAGCTCTGTTTGGACAGTATGTCCAGCCATCCACTCAGCAAACATCAGGATTCCTATTAGTGCACAGAAAGAAGCGACAGACTGTGTGCATTCACACATCATGGAAGGATCCAGACACAAATCTCCTTGTCTCTAACCTTATTGTGCATTCTTCCGCCTCTCACCAGACGGGGAATCATTTAACACAAATCTGAATCCTAAACATTTCACTTTTTTTTATTATGATACATATTCAAGTCAAGGATGTGACTTCAACGTGGCACCTTCTAAATGTCAGAAACACGTTAGTTCATAGTAAATATTATAAAGTGGGAATCCACTGTACACGTTGTCACACTATGTTTTTGGCTCCTAATCTAATTCATACAGAAATATTGAATAAGCAATATAAAATACAGGGAACCTGTCATCTTGAATGTGCTCCATGAAATCCCGTTGGTGCGTAATATGGTCTACATGTGACCTCGAACCATTTATAGCTTGTACCAAGATGGTTCTTGGTCTCTAATTCACACTTTAAGGAAGTTTCACATTAGCCCTGACTAGTCCATGAGTAACAGACCATAAAGTGTCCCGTTTCATGGACTGAGCGAACTCTGGTTTTCATTTATCATAGTGATAAATGATACAAGATGCCAGCAGCACAACACTGTTATCATGACAACACTTTGGAACTGCTGTTCTGCGGGGAAGAAGGGACTCCTTGCTTCATATATCACTGTGATCCAAGGAGTCCCTTCCCTGGCACAACGCACGGTCCGTGAGACAGGACTGTGCCCGATCCACAATTCACACTGACCACTGCAGTGTGAAATTGCACCTAGGCAGATAGCAGGTCTGAACTTTTCACAGTCATTGGGGCAGATTTACTTACCCGGTCCTGTCGCGATCCTGTGGTGCGTTGTCCGACGAGGATTTGGGTCTGCTGTGATTCACTAAGATCGTGCGCCCGAGTTCCTGCATTCGTTGCTTCTGTGCCGAGGTCCAACGGAGTTCACCTGCTTCTTCCCGGTGCTTGTAAGTGCATGTCTTGCGACACATTTCTAAATGTTACATCTCATGCGTTGTCCGAATACGTCAGGTTGTCCGACGGCCCACCCAAAATTTTCGAGTGTGCCAAAATCCCGAAATTTGGCGCAAAACGGAAATCGCGGGGAAACCTGACGAAAATGCACTCCGCAGGCCCTTAGTAAATGAGCCCCACTGAGTCTAAAACAGCATGGCATAACTTTAAAAGTACTTTCTACCCAATTTCTCTGATGTCATGGTATATAGCTAGAGTGTCTACACTTATGGAATTTATGTCTGGAATGGATATTTAACCCCTTAAATATGTCTGGAATGGATATTTAACCCCTTAATAAGTAGATTATAAAATCACATCCCTCTTGTATTCCCATGAACCATTGTCTAAGGACTTGGAAAAGGCATCCAGAAAGCTTAGGTTTACGTCAACATGTAATTATCTAATGAGATATTACATATTTTATGTTTGACCTTCCATATAACTATGCAAGAGGAATCACAATATAATTTGCACTAATTCTACATCTACGTTAAATAAGTATCCATTTGTCTTTCCGTCCAATCTATCAGTGGTTTGTCTCATGACCTCATAAGCATATGGTTTTACTTAAGAGAAACCATCCATGCATCTCAGTGCAGCGATTCTGAATCATTGCAGGTAAAGAGATCTCCTGGAAGTATATTCCTGCCTTCAAGGCATGATATACCTCTATATACCATAACATGGTTTATATAACACTAAGATACTACAAAAATCAACTCTACTGAAGGCATAGGACGGCATGGAATGTGTAGACGTGTTTCCCATTGGAGACAGCTTGCTATAGATAGCCAGGATGCTATAGAAGTTCATTACAATATCACTAACCACCGAACAGCACTGGAAATTTTCACAACATGCCCTCCAGTACTTCTGGACTCATAAAACTGAGCCTAAATATATAGCCCCAGACAGCTAAGCCAGCTCCAGAAGGAACTTTATTTCCATTGGGAAAACCAGGGTCAGGTCATAATTTGAATTCCTTGTTATTTTTTTTTTGTACCTTTTTGAACAAGTTCATTACAAGTTCAGTGTAATCACTTCCTACAGTCAATTTGGATAAAAATCTTCTTTTTCATTGCTGCACATACATGAGCTGCACATTAGGATGGCACACACAATGCTACATTTTCTATGGGTTAGAAACGTGTTAGAGCGAGGACTTACAGCAGACCCGTGTATATGCAGAGTCCCTTCAGGATAACGTCTGAGTTGCAGGCAGAATGCTATATAGCAGGAGATGCTGAGCAGACTGTTCATAGTCTGAAATCTGCAGGTACAATGTTATAAAGCAGGAGGAGAGGAAACGATTGTACATAATCTGTGGGCAGTATAATAAAGAGCAGGAGGAGATTAGTAGATTGTACATAGTGTCCTATCTGAAGGTAGCATGTTATAGAGCAGGAGATGGCAGATTGTATGCAGTCTCCAATATGTAGGCAGTGTGCTTTAGAGCAGGAGGAGATGGGCAGATTGTACATAGTGTCCTATCTGCAGGCAGCATGTTATAGAGCAAGAGGAGATTGGCAGATTGTACATAGTGTCCTATCTGCAGGCAGCATGTTATAGAGCAGGAGATGGCAGATTGTATGCAGTCTCCAATATGTAGGCAGTGTGCTTTAGAGCAGGAGGAGATGGGCAGATTGTACATAGTGTCCTATCTGCAGGCAGCATGTTATAGAGCAGGAGGAGATTGGCAGATTGTACATAGTTTCCTTTCTGCAGAAAGCATGTTATAGAGCAGGAGATGGCAGATTGTATGCAGTGTCCAATATGTAAGGCAGTGTGCTATACAGCAGGAGTTCAAATAAAAGTTGTGTAGAAAGGAATAGGACATCACATACACGTTTGTCACTGAACGACCACTGAATTCACACACTGAGTACTAAATCCTGCATACTTCTCTATCAGCAAGTCAATTGCTCTTTCACAATCAGTCTGTATCTTGTAGGTAAAACAATCTGTGAGAAAGACAGATTATATGATGAAATTTGGAGGTGCTATAAACACTCCGCCATCCCAATAGAGAAAAATATGGATATAAATACATAAGGGCTGATACTGACTAAGGAACACAGCTACAACATACATTTTTAACCCCTTAGTGACCACCATCCTGTATTTTCATGGTGGTCACTAAAGGGATTTAGGATTGGCTGGCACCTTTCTATAGCAGTGTAATCCAAGTGACATGGATCTTTCATTCTAGGAGAAGTGAAATAAGATGTTTAATACCATCTACATAGGGAGATTTTTGTCTCTTTCAATCAATTGGTCCTCCGAATGCTGGACTGCAAAGGATTCAATGGTAACTGGATGATGGCAAGAGCAAGTCCCAAAATATATATATGGTACCAATAATCTTTATTTATATAGCGCAATCATATTCGATAGCGCTTTTCCTTATAATATACATCAGCTTTTGACATCAATCGGTCAGCCCACAGGAGGCCACACTACCACCTGTTAACCCTTAACTGGCAGCCTATTTTTAAGAAAAGTCGCGTGTCGGGCCCAAATGCGGCAGGTATTCCAAATTCATTTGCGAAAAAGGCCATATGTCAAAAGATCCTTTTTCATATGTTTTACGCCGGAAATTGTCATAAAATATAAGATGACTTATGAATTGCTGTTTCATTAAACTTTGAAACTGTTTTTAAACTGTCCTGAGAAAAAAATAAATAAATGCTATGAGTCTTGAAAAGTGCCAAAACATATTTACAAATCATAAAATTGCGAAAAAAAAAATGTAAAAGACATATAAAAGTCTTGTATAGTTGTAACCACATAAAGTCACAGCATAAATAATCTTGATATTTAGGCAGGATGGTTACAAAAATGAAAAAAAAAATCAATGCCATCTCATTTCTCTCCAGAAAGAAAAATGTAATCAATAAGTTAGATGTTCTCAAAATGATGCCGTTAAAATCTACATCTCCTACAGCAAAAAACGAGCCCTAATGCAATTTACATTAATGGAAAAATAAAACTGTATACAGTAGCTCTTGGTTTGTTCATTAGGACCCCAAAAAATGGCTTGGTCATTAGGTTCAAAACAGGACACTTACTAAGAGCGGATGCACATTGTCTGTGATCATGGAACATGAAAAGAGTCGTGTCACTGACTTGTGAGTTCTTGTTTCCCTGATATCCAGCATAGCCAACACTGGAATGATTACACTGTCGGCTCTGCTGTATATCAGGGAAGCCTGAACCCTGTACCTTACTTATGAATAGTTCAGTACCCGGCAGAGTGATCAGTCAGTGTCACAGCACTTTTCATGATCCGTGATAACGGACTAATCACTGACAATGTTCAAGTATGAGTGAGGTTATGCATGTCCCACCTCATATCTCACAAACAGTGAAGTCTTAAGCAAAAAAGAATTGGTTTCTGCAGTTGGAAAAAGGGAAGTGTCCGTCATCCTTTCAGCCTATATGGATGAGATCTACTTCTATAGAGATTGCTATATGGATGGAACCAATTACCGTAATAATGTTTCTAAATTTTTGCCATCTCCTTTTTGGACCCACCTTGGTACCACCACCATAGTGTTATTATCCTGCTTTTACGCTGCTCCATCTGCACCTGTAGTGATGTGCATGTATTTTATGATATCTCAGTATTAACATGTTTTAGCAACTTATTGTAGTACGCGGTCCAGTAGAACCATGTCCGATAGACTGTACTTATCTGCCTGGGTATACTAGAGAAAAGTGTATTCTCTGCGTCTAGTACTTGTAAAACGGACAAGAAAATTGATATGAAAACATCATGCTATGCTCACAAGAGGAAACTTGAGGACAGACAGGGTATTAACATGCCAATCTTTCAAGGTTGAAGAGTAGCAAAGACGGCACAATCTCAGGAATTCAGGGTTACTGGCCAAACCACAAACAGACATTGTGTCTGAAGGATGGCATTCACCTGCATCTCTTGCCAGTGCCTCAACTACAATTCCAAACAGGAGAAGAATCCCAGGGAATGGATGAGGCACTATAGATACAGCTACAACTTTAATCACTAGCAGCACCCATTTATTTTACATGTATTAATAACCCTATAATAAAGTGTAATGGGAAATTATAATCAAGTTCATTGTGTAAAATACGTGATTTTCTGTAGTAAAAAAAGAGCTCCTTATTGGGACGGCACCAAGCGATGCATATTTTAAAGGGATTTACATAAAATATGCTCTGCCATGAGCTGTAAATTATTTATGTTAGTCCTACAGTACAGAACTATATAGATACTTAGAATACGCTCAACAGACGCTGTACAAAATGTAATTTATTAGATAACAGATCAATATGCATAGGAAACCCATGCAAACTTCATGCATTAACATCCATCATCACCCTTTACCTATAAACCAGGACATAGATTCTTGACTGATTTCAAGGCGGAAAGTCTGCATGATCCACCATAGATACATCCAACTAAGGCAATGTTGTCTTCATGATGCAAACCCCATTAATTTGCTGAATAGAGACACAAACCTAATGACCACAATGTTGTACTTCTCCCTCCTTGACATTGCTGGAATATTCTTTTACACTTCTCTCACCTGCACCATATGATTTTGTGCCCTAGTCATAATAAATGGTGACTTACTGGACAGGGTATCTTGTGGGGAGCATAGGAGCTGCTAGCTATACGTTTGAATTTTATATCAATGATATCTACAAAGTTCTTATTTAAAAAGGAACCTGATGCCAGATTTGCCAACATTAAATTACTAGTAGGGTATGACATATCCTTTCTAGAATCTTTATGTGCAGTTCACATTTCCAGCTATACCTTTATCTGTCTGTATCTACAGTTCTGTAGCTCTCAGAATCACAGGTCTGATGCAAGCCTCTGACCTTGACTCATCTCAGGTAAAATATGACTATTCTCTGCTCATTTACACATGACTTTTATAGGTAAACCAGTAACTTTTCACATAAAAGAGGAAATTGTAGAACAGACATGTTATACTCTTCTTGAGGGTCCTAGTAGTTTAAAGGGATTCAATCTGGTGACAGGGTTTCTGTAAGAGAATTAGCAGAATATTTGGCAGGATATATATATATATATGACATGTGAAGAAAATCAATGAATTTGCTGCAAAAAACAAAGCCATTCACTGGTGTGGAACACATTAAGGTAGATAAATTTGCTATGAGTGAACCTAGGAGGACATGTTTTCCCTTTTACTTGGTCACAGTGGAACAAGGTTGTGACAACTTCATCAGCAGTAAAAGTTAGTTATAGGTCTGTTAACATCTTTTACCAGTGTAGCTCTTCATTTTATGACACCTTAATGAAAACACAGTCCTCTTTTCAGAGGCGGCATAGCTGGCATTGTGCTATGAATGGACTCCTCCAGCTAAAGTAGCTTCTAAATCATCTTACTGGACATCACTAAGTGATGGGATCCTCACTGGACTATTTGTTAGCAGACACGTGTGACATTTTTGAGATTACAATGTGTTTCCTGTAGGAAAAGACAAACCAAAGTGAAAAGGATTCAGTGGATGTCTTCTATGCGCATGTTGTCACTCTGGAAGCCTTTATTGCAATATCTCGGCTCTGACTTGTGTCACCTCTCTGTTAACTCTCAGCTTCTTTCCAATCACAAATCAATGAATTTACATTTGCTGCATATTTCATGCTCATAATAGCAAAGGTGACTATGAGTCAGTGAAATCTAAAAGATCTATACTTAAATGGGTAATCCCACAAAGACATGATTCTTAAAGGAAACCTACCATTTCAGATCGTCGGTGTAAGCTGTAAACACCGAGCAGAAACTGCTTTATAGCAGAAACTGCTTCGGCGCTGTATAAACATAAATAGGGGATTCAAATTTGAGAACTTTCATTAAAGGGGAAACCCCTTTAAGAGTATATTTCAATTACATTGTTAAAAGAGGAGGAAGGGAAATTGGGTCATGCATAATTTAAAGGAAATACTTCAACAGTTTTGACCATAATTGATATAGTACCCATAGAGCTGTGGAATCATACCTTTGTGTATGTGGTAAGTAGCTGAAAAACTGTGAAGAGTCTAGTAAGTGTTCTGGTTGGGTCTTTCACCATCAAGAGCTTTTGCTCTGGCTTTTGCAATGAACTGTACGACAGCCCCTTACCTTTGCTGTAAATGACTGCTGTAAGTATCCAATAAAAATCCTGATAGAGCATAGCAGGGGTGAAGGGCAGCGTAGCAGCACAGTGCAGAGAGCAGAAAGCTCTTCAGGGTGAGAGTCCCTTCAAAAGCACTTGCAAAAGCTGCAAAGCTGGATAAGAACTTAACTTTTTAAAGTCCTACCACTACTAACAACACACACAATGCTATGGTTACCCAGCTTTCCAGGGGTGCCACCCAACACTGTCTGGAACTTTATATGGTCTAAACTGGTATGGATTCCCTTTAAGGAATACATAGAATTTACAGACAGCAGTTCAAATTGTGGGTCTTTTGGCATTGCCGCAACAATGGACACTACTCCAATGTAGTCCATTCCATTTATGATCACCATGTTTTTGATGAGTTTATCCCAGAATGTCTACCAGGAGTTCCAGGATGATGAAGCACAGAATGACTAGAGAACTTGTTGACAGACCTAATTTAGTAATTTGAATTGCTGTGAACTCTACATTTTCTAAATAAGTTTTGGTCCATTATTCTGTCAAATACAGAAAATATCAAGGACTTTGGGTAAAGGTCTGACAGTTATAGTTTATAGTTGGGGGAGGTGATCCATTCACCGCATCACACTGCCGTTTTGGAGAACAGATGGCCAAATAAATAAATTGACATAGACCAGGACACATGTGAATCTCGGTGGATTACTTACATTGTAATTGCCTCCAAAAATTGTCAGTCAAACAGTTTGTAGTTTCTGGGGTGTTTATTGCATAATGTCTATACAGATGAGCTCCAGGCTCGAGGACCATGAGGGAGATTCCCTAATACTTATTGAGGGAAATCCTCTTTTTCCTGGACTCATCCCCTTCTGTTTTGCAGATGTTGCAGGTTATATCTATGGAGTCTGTTTTAGAGGTTCTTTCCAGTAAATAAACTTCAGAAGAAACCTTGGGCGGTGCTTTCAAATGTAAATTACCAGGAAACGTTTCTTAAAACCAACTGTTTCATTTCCCCCAAATTGTATTCAGTTTGACAGTATTGTCTCCGACCATTTTTACTCGGATTGCTTTGTATCCCATTTATGAAATTATATTTAACTGTATAGTCAATTTAGTCGGAAGTCATCTAAGGCTCCTCTGTATCGGCCTGTAAACCGGCCCACTCACCCACCATGTAAAACTTACCTGCAGCCCTGTAGCTATGTAGCTATGCCCTGACTTCAGGGTGTCATAAACTATATGGTACTAGTCAAATAAAGAAAGTTTTAGAGGCAACAAAAGTAATTCTTTCTGGCTACACAGCGGTTCCTGCTCACATTGTGATTAATTACTAATCACCATTCTTACAGGAGAAGTAAACATTTTTTACAATTTTTTAACTTTCTAGTAAGAGCTTAATTTGACAATGTTCAAGTTACACAAGTTGTATACAAAGGTCCTTTGTGCACAACTTCTGGAGGGATTAATAGCATTGTTCCCCAGAAAACCCTCCACAAGTCACCTTTGTGTAGAGAAGGGTTTTAACTTTCAGAAAATACCTGAAAATATTTCAATTTCATTACATTTGTTTAGTGGGGGGAGGGTAAAAATGAATTTAAAAGTGCTCTATTAAAAAGAAAAACACCTTTAGATAAAGGGTTGGAAGAGTAAGGCACCCACCACAATGTGTTCTGTATAGTGCAGGAAATTGGGAGGAGAAAAAAGTTGAAAAGAGAAAGCTATATAGAGGCTCTTTATGTTACATTTGGACCCCGCTATTCAGGATTTTCTGATCATGATAAGTTGTATAAAGCAGAGTAAACAGGATCCGGTACCAAGTAATAGAAAAGGAAATTAGATACCACTAGACCAGTAGTGACAATTATGATAGATATCTGAAATTTCCTCTAAATGCTTCCAATGGGACTTTAGTATTTTCTAAAAAAAAAAAAAAAAAGGTTTAATTATTTTGTAGCATTATTAGATATCTATCCTAATTATCAATTGCATTTGAATTTGCAAAATTTGGGCATGTTGATGGGCTTGTAAGAAACATCTGTCTTTCCTAAATAAATTGTTTTGGCCATATTGTTATCTTATCCTTTGATCCAAATAATGAAGGAGCAGAAGGAGATCAATGGAAATCAATGTAATTAGAATTATATCACAATTTTTATATGTTCAGCATACACATCAGGAGCTTCCCAGCGTACATGCTAAAAGCTTCTAAAGGCTATGTTGGCAGACTAAGGCATCTATTTACCTCTATCTACACACTACAGCTCGCATCTAGCAGGATCTAACACTGGATGGAAAAAACTCAACAGGCGGCACTATATATTCCAACTTCTTGCTGAAAAGCCAACATATAAGCTAAGCAGAGGTCATTAAAGCCCCGGGGGACGGATGCCAATGTATTGCATTCATCCCTGGCCTCCACTGAACTTATGCTCTATGTGGCCCCCAGTGATATAATTGTCCATATAAAGGACAGCTATGTCACTCGAAAGACATCCTGGACAGCCCAATATTTACTTCTAGCCGTTGTATAGCCGTATATATGAACGGTTATAAGGGTACCTCAGGAATCCTTCTTACAACAGAGGTATGAACCGAGCCTAACAATCAATTTTTGCTAGTAATGACTGCACTTCAGTACAATGCAACATTTACTGTCTTATAACTTTCTCATTTGGTTTAGGCAATTGGTTTTTCAATTTGTATTTTTATTACAACAGATCCGTTTATTTTGGATTTTGGAAAAAATTAGACTGGGAGAACACAACAAAAGAAGGTAAATGTAAACTAACTTAGAATAGCGATTGCATATACACTAATCTACTGTACTGCTAAGCCTTCTTCGACAGCCAATGTCAAGATCAAGTTAACTGGGCCGGATCAGAGTGGTAGTGCGAACAGGATCCCCTGGCCCCACTGTTTGCTTATGCATCACTTCAAAGACATTCCTTACCATACTCCAAGAACAGTTCATCTTAAAAACAGTTTAGGTCTAGCCCCAGAGGTAATATTAGCAATGCTACTAGGTAATGATTTTAGCAGCCTTGTACTGTGTTTCCATACTGGAGAATTGATATTCCAGTTCTGTTATACCACAGACTTGGACAAGCACACTGGTCCCTTCACAGTCTTTAACACATAGCACAATATAGACATATTTAATATAAAGTACTATCCTGTGATATACACCATAATGAATACATATGTTGTGATATAAGCTTAACATTCCTAAAATGTATTGATATAAATGTTACTGCATAAAGAATCAAAAAAATTATATGACCTAATCAAAAGGCAAATGGAACAAAACATTGTAAATGTTTTTGAATTTTGTTAAGCAATTTTATGTAGTTAACTATATGGTATATTGATCCAATACATCATATTATGTTGAACTGGTCTTGGGTTACAGTATTAGGGTTAGACCACAAGAAGGTGCGGCCACTGTTTGGCATGAAACTGATGTTATACCACAAATAGTACAGGGCTAAGAAGTCGACTTGGCTAATCCACAAGTTCTCAGCTGCACTGTGGATATGTTGGGGCGACATCCCTTATAGGACCATTATGCTGCTGTTGCCTGCAATTAGGAATTTCTAAGCTTTTCGAATGACTGAGTACGCAGGAAAACTACCCTTTAGCAAGTTCCTATCTACCCACTATTAAACTAAAAAAATGCTTATACTTGCCTTGTTCCAGTGTTCCCCCGTGCATGCACAATCCCAGTGAAATACGGCATTATAAACCCCGGCTTTACTGTTCATGCGCTATGGTTAAGGTGCTTGCGCAATGAAGGCATGGTGTACTGCACTGGCTTTATCTAACTGCTGTGCGGGTGTAGGGAGCGCAACAGATGGGTCTGATGTCCCTCATTGGACCCATCTCTAGGAGAGCATGAAGGGTTTTTATAGCACCCACAAAGGGACTTGTTAAAGGCTGTTTGGGACACTAAACCACCGGTCCATAAGGTGTTCTGGGCATATATAAAAGGGAGCAGAGGATGAAATGACAGAACAGATTTATAAAGTTAATAAACTTTTTGAATAAATGATATTTGAGAGTTAAAGGCTGTTAACACATGAAAATATAATTTAGAGGAAAGCCAACACCATATATATGCAGTCCAATCTGCAAGCAGCATGTTGTAAAGCAGGAGGAGCTGAGCTTATTTATATTGATTTTTTTAATGAGTTGCTGGTGGTGCTACCAGTCACTGGCAATGCTCTATAGAGGCCACATTCAAGCGACGTGGGGACATATATTTTCCAGATAAAGGCAGTCCCCAGATTACATTAAAGATAGGTTCTGTACGTTTGTTCTTAAGTTGAAACTGTATATTTTATAATTGTAACCCCCAGCCAAATTTTTTTTTGTCTCTGTGACAATTGGATTTTAAAAATGTTGGATTGTCATAAGAACCAGGATTAACAATAAAGCTTAATTGCAGACACCTTTAATAACTGTTTGTTGCAGCCTAGGGCTAAAGTACAGTAAATTTCCAACCTCCAGAGGTCCGTTTGTAACTAGGGGTCGTCTATAAGTCGAGTATTCTTAAAGAGGACAAACGCAGCAGTGTTGCAATTGGAAACCTCTGATAACGCTAGCAGACACTACTGCGCTGTACACTGGAAACGCCAGACTGCTCTCAAAGCCGTCCGGCGTATTCATGAGGGGGTGGTCAGAGGCGCTGCCTCTTCCCCGGACCGCCATGCCCTCTCCATAGGCCAGAGGTGATGATGCGTGTCAGTCACCGCCCCTAAACCCACCCCCTCACGAATACAGCATTTCCAGTGTACAGCACAGCGGTGTTTGTTAGCGTTATCAGAGGTTTCCGATAAAGCTAGCACTGTAACACTGCTGCGTTACTTTAGTAAGCAGCTCCTAGTGCCATTTTTGAGGGTGATAGGTCCTGCCTGTATACATCCCCACCAAAGGCTATGGTGACAAGGCGGCGGTACAGTGAGGTATGGTACACATACTGTATATCTTTACCCTTGATTGCGCCCCTCTCCAGTGTCCTGGTGTGTGAATGTACCCTTACTGTACACACAGATAACAGTCAATCACATTATATGGAAATAAATAAAATGATTGAAAACACATTTTTCCAAATAATAATAATAATGATATAAAGAAGATAAGTTAACTAGCATTAAGAGAAGTTTTTATGTGATACGAATTATCTCATTACATAATATTTCCTTTTTTTGACTGTGAAGTTTGTTAGAATATCCAAGATTATGGGGTTTGAGTATTTCAAATTCATGCTAGCAATATGGATGTTGGGTTGACATCCGGAAATGCTTCTTTGCAGTCCCACTGACTTTGGACATTGTGTATAAGATATTGGCTGATGGCTGGTTCAAGCAGCAGCATTTTTATTTATTAAATTATTTTGATTCCATTCCCTTATAAACACTTGCTGGATCATTATACGGGGCAGATTTACCTTCATTGTCTTACAGTTACACTTGGCAGTACTTAAGCCTCTCCCAATCTATCACAGTGTCTGATTATAAATCAGACAATAAATCTGTCCCTGTAAATCGGTACAGTTCAGCAGCCATAGATTTAGTCAGCAGTGATTATACAATGTGTGTTCCTAGCCATAGGTGGTCTTTTAGTCTCATATTTATGCCAGAATCCAAGCGCATTTTGAGTAGTAAATCCCCCCTAATGTTTTATCAGTATGCTTCATGTTTACAAAGAAAGCAGAAACAAAGCACATTTTCGATTCTACATAAAGCAACGCAGCTCCGTTCCTTCTCCTACAGGTAAACAAAGAATTAAAACTACCATAAATATGGTCAGCAGCCAGGTCTGAGCTCTGAAAGGCACTGACAAAAGCAAATAAACCAAAGCACAATAATGAAGAAAAGAGATGGAATTGGAAAATGAAAATACTTTGGATGGGAAAATGTAAACAGGACATTCCAGTATAAGAAAACAAGAGAAAACAGAGAATCCTTCTCTACTAAAATGAGAATTTTATGAAAAAGTGACAAAGAATGCCCATCAGATCATACTGAAGGTATTCAGAGATAGCAGCAAGTCTGGATCATTTACTTTTTCGTATAAGAATACCTAAACGCACGGACTCTACATAAGGATTGTTGGGCAAGTTGATCTCTTATGTTTATGGTTCATTTACTAAACGAGGAGACACTACACAATTACTATGACCTAATGCAACTTCTGGACTGATGGATGGAGCAGAGCATGGGTCCAAGTTACTCATGTCCGGTAATGTACAAAACAAAAAAAAATATTGAATAATGGGAACCACATCCCTCAGGAGATCACCATGATCACAAATAACATGTATGGGAATACAAAAGTAAACGTTCAGCAATTTTACAGCAATTGTGGTCATTTCTGCATTTGCAAAGGATCCTGGGCTTTATGGAGCTACAGTATAGCATGCACTTATAGGAAAAAATACACACAAAAAGTAGATGGAGCCACATGTGGTAAGTTTACAAAGTAGGATGTACATGGCCCTGTGACCAAACAATAGGCTGCTAGGAATACCTTAGAAGCATAAAAAAAATCACTTTATAGGAATAAAGAATCCTTGCTAAGCCAGCAACCTACTTGCTATCATCCAGAAATGCACAGGAGAGACCGAACACTCATAGATTGAATCAGAAACCAATTCTCCTGTGAAGAAGCCCCTTCAGTGGCCAATGTTTACTTTGTTTTTGGTTGTTATTTGCAACCCCATATTGGAAGAACAGGAGAGCGCGGTGGCGAAATTATCAGCCCGCGGCACCGGGCATCTTGTCCCCGCACTCTGTGCTGCTAATTAGAAATTTCTTTTCTAGGTGATCCCGACGTGTGAAGACTAGCGATAGACAGCACGGGGATCAAGATTAAGAGGAGCGGCGGTAAGTATTTGTAGGTTTTTTTGGTTTTTGACTGGTAGATTTCCTTTAAGTTCTCATGTACGGTACATTCAGATATAGAAGGAACTTTATTGAGTCCTGAATTCCAGTCTAAGTTTAAATCCATTAGGAACAGGTCAAGCAAGAAGAGGTAAACATATTTCACTAGGTTCATTAAATAAGAGTGTATTCTCTAAAATATTACTCATCAATGAGAGCCAAATCCAAAAAATGTACAATACTGCTTTGAAATGACCTTCCCAATGGTGAAAATGAATAGGTTCTTTGGAAAGGTCTTTTAAGGTTCAGGCTTAAAGGATGAAAGGAATGCCTTTAAGAGAATCCCCATCTCTATTTCACACTCATTCAGTCCTACATTCCTGGCTGGGTCAAATAGCATTGAATAAGGAAACACAAATTACTCTAAGTGGGATTCTAGTGATAAAAGCTACTTTGTGATGGAGAGACCTATACGGAGCCCAGGGTTGAAAACATTGGCCCCCTGCAAGTTAAAAATAACACGATTAAATGGCTGCTAAATAAATAGGTCTGTGCAGTAATTGTACGGTGTGTAGCATATTATTCCAATATACATGCATATGAAGTATGTGCTCTAGCACTAAACTCGCAAAACTTGATATTGGCATCTTGAGAGCTCAGAGAAATTGGTATCTGGTACCAAGTATTTATACCTTAAAACCTGTTCTAACAATCACCCAGGACTATTTGGACCATGTGTCAGCCTTTAGAAGTTACAGTGGCTGGTTAAATGTTGGCACTGAAGACTTCCGTTCCCAACCCAACTAAGGGTGCTGGAGGTAGGTGTAAGCATGCACACATTTTACAAATGTCAATTTTCCAACAGAAATCTCTAGTTATCTGGCAAAATATTGTCCACTGCAAAAATGTGAGTAAAAAAGTTTCTGGTTAACAATTATGATTCCTTTATTTACAAAATGCTCACAGATTACCCAGCGCTGCACAGAGCTTGCCAATCGGTCCCCAACGGGGCTCACAATATAATCAACCTACTAGTATGTTTTGGAGTGTGGGAGGAAACCAGAGGACCCAGAGGAAACCCATGCAAACACGGAGAGAACATACAAACTCTTTGCAGATGTTGACCCTGGGAATTGAACACAGGTCCTCAGCGCTGCAAGGCTGTGATGCTTACCACTAAGCCACCGTACCGGTTTAACAAAACATACTCCAGCAGGAAAACAATGGAGGTGAAGGGGTCAGAATGGGATAAAACAAGTAGTTCTTATTATTCCCACTCCTGCACTGCACAGTTACCTACTGATATCTATCTATTATCCAAAAAATGCCAATCACTGACCATGGCCAGTCCCTGATCTGGAGTCAAGATTTTCCAGAATTTTTCATTTTTCTTCGGGTGAAAGTTTTTACTTTGCAAAAGGACCAAAGTTAAAACCAGCACACACCTAGTCAGAAGAGGAGCAATATTAGTAATAACTAATAACATCTCAACCACATCTCGCCCTTTTATCAAATGCATTTTTGTCCTAAATCCCATCAGCACTCTTCCTTCACCCCACCCCAGCCTATTTCATTAATCAATGTCATCGCATTCATCTGTCCTCTCCTAATGCTGTTAGTGATGATAACTCAGTATTTATTCATAGGGCACTGACATTTTGTACCCTTCTGTTCTCACTGTTTAGAATTATTTGTATGTGGAGTTTATATTACATATGCAGTTTTATTTCCTTGTTTTCATTTCCGCAATTCCTCTAATTTTATCCACTTGCAATTTTATCCTCATCCCACCCACTTCAGTTCAACAGTTGCCTCATTAGTCATGTATCTTGTGACCAAAGGGAATGCGGGGGTGCCTTCAACTCCTTCTGCATAACTACCATTCTGGATCTCACTAAGTCAATGACATATTAAATCTGAATAAGACATCTACACATAAAAGGACTCTATATACTGTATGTCATTACAGAATGAGTCACTGTAATGCAGTTACATAGTGACTCAAGGAGAAGGTCAGTAATGATGTCACCACAGACAGTCGTGCTTTCGGTCGGGAGCTACACAGGAGGCTAGCAGTCAGTGGCAAGCCACAAGGATGTAAACAGTTCTCACAATATGGCAAATGGGGTTGTGAAGCAAAGAAGCTTTGACCCACATGTCACAGGTCAAACAAACAAAAGCAACATCAAAAAAAGATTAGGCTGCCCAAAGACCCTGACATACCAAAAGACCACATCAATATAAATAAAGTGAGCGGAACTGATTAACACCAACAACAGCTACTGACAAATCAGTGATCCCAAGTGAATGCAACTTTTATGCTTCAAATTAACTTTGAAATAAGCTGAAATATGAATCATTTAAAAAATGTCCCAATATTATAATGCTGATGGATACCTAAATAGGATTGATTGAGGTGATATTATATTCATTACAAACAGTGGAACGTCATGGATTTAGAGAAGTGATACTTATTCATCTGGCCATGTCATAGCATTACATAAGGCCGAGCAATGGGCGCAGCCGGCGTTTTTTCTATCTGACGTAGAATAAACGCTGCGCAGCCGACTGCCCCGATACATCAAGAAGTTTTTTCCTCGAGCATCGGTGTCTGATAAATATGCCCCTACATCTTTATGGAAGTAAAGGGGTAAACGTCAGCTCCCTAACTGAATGGAGAAGCATCTTCCTGACCTCAAGTCTACTTATTACAAAACTCTCCAACCCAAAGTCTACTCATCATCACAAAACTCTCCGACCCCATGTCTACTCATTATTACAAAACTGAATAAGGTATTGGGGGAGTAATACTGAACCCCCAATAAAGGGGGATTCCAATAGTCAGCCCCCACAGATCTAACAGTCATCACATTATAAGTGTATTAGTGATAACTCGATATATCAGGGATGCACCTTTGTGCATAAAGTGTAAAATTCAGATTTGTACAGAACTACAACAGGACACCTATAGGCACTATGCATATAGAGGGGAAACTATCTCTATAATATAGCACAATATGGAGCTCCCATGCAGCAGGATTGCATAGAATTCAACCAAGCATGGACTACTATTCACTGGTTCAGAGACACTCGGGGGCTGTATGCTGACCAAAAAGTTAGCGTCTATTACATTGTATTCTAAAAAAAACAGATGTGAACTATGTGATTAAAGAAATAATGATTTCACATCCTTAGTGCAGGCACACAAAAAGAAAACAATCAAGTCAAAAGTCAAACTATTTTTTGCTGAGAATGGGGATTTCTTTGTTTTTGAGTATATGAACATTTTGTCTCAGCTTCAGCTTTATTCCATTTTTCTTCCTTCTCTCATAGCCGGGGTGATTCATCTTTTAACCGTCTCCTCAGCAGTACACTGAGGCT
Organism: Engystomops pustulosus; assembly: GCA_019512145.1. Classification (NCBI taxonomy): domain Eukaryota; kingdom Metazoa; phylum Chordata; class Amphibia; order Anura; family Leptodactylidae; genus Engystomops; species Engystomops pustulosus. The sequence continues at coordinate 59,663,813 of CM033643.1, read as the reverse complement.
GCTCTGTTCTACTCCCGCTGTGGGAAGCCACGTCAGCAGGAAACCCTGCTGGCTGCCAGGTCACATTCATAACCGTCTAGAGCAGTCAACAAGCAATACAGTCCAGTACTTTTGGTTTTCACAAGTATACAGGGCTCAACGCCTGGAAAATGGAGCAGACCAGAAGCCTGAGACGCAGTGTAAAGTGAAGTTCACTTTTTGTTCATTTGAGAAAGTTTTCTGGATACAAAAATAGATATAATATCAAAAATAAGTCCCCAGAAACAAAGAGTATCAAAACTGATGCATCTTACTCAGATTAACCCAGGAATGGGTTGACCTGCAAAATGGACTTGACAGTGAATGGCAATCTGCAGCTTTCTATGTATTGTGATTCATGCAAAATGATGCAAAATTTTCTATTGAAATTATTTGTGTCTGCAGTTTCCCATACAAAGTGGGACCTGATGTCACCTTCCTACTACCAATCAAGATTGAGGCAACTCTAAACACATCTTTACGCAATGAAAAGTGTTAGAAATGGGGAAACATGATAACATTGGCAAATCCACACCAATGTGGGCACACATAGGTTAAATTTGTGGGCATAAAAAAAAAATCACATTGTGATTGGAATACATAATGTGATTCTGGGTAAGAAAGTCTAACAGAGTAAGAATCTACACATCTGGACACTAACAGAAATGTCATTTGTTTTTAATAAATTTGGTTTCCTGCTTTTTAAAGTTTTTATTTTTTTTCTTCAATGTTTCAAACTGTGCTGTTGCTCAACACAGCAGAAGAGTTGCCAAATCTCAGTGAAATTACTCACAGTCAGTAAAAGTGTTGTAGAATTTTCATCCACATAAGTAAAAAAAGTCATATGATATGTTCCTGGCTAAAGCATCACAATAACATAACACCATAACCTTGGATGAGGCTGACTGTCTTTCCAGCTGCAATCCACTACTACAGTTTTTGTCTTTTTTTTTTTTAAAGATTACATGTCACAAAAGTTTCCATAAATCTGGTAGGACCAGTTACAGGAGCATGCCACTGTCTTCCATAGCAAAAAAAAGGTTAATGTAGCTTTCCAGGTGTAAAAAACTTGTATAATTCCCAAGAAAACTCATGGCTGTATTAGCTCAAAAGGTGCTTCTGCTCAATACCGAGAAAAGTTTTTTTTGTTCTAATAAATTAGTAAAAATATCAACATTTTAGTTTTTTTTCCTGTCAGGATAGGGTACAGAGTGTACATTAATAAGCAAAAAAATAACTTTGCTTCATTGCAGCCAATTGGTTAGATCAAAAGAGTGAAACATTTCAAGGGGTCTGAATACTTTCTGTACCCACTGTAACCACAAACCTGATGTAATTTGAAAGAGGAGATCTTATCTTTAATATGGAACACGAATGTTTCCAGGTCCTATAGAATTGAAGATAGGGGCATCTGACACCCTGCCGACTCTAAACTTCACTTATCTAATCTATCTAATATGACTCTTTTCTGATCATTTTCACATGACTTTAGAAGAAATTTTTTGTTGGGGGCGAAATTTCACATAACAGAGGGAATTCCAGAACATTTCACACCATCCATGAGGTGGCTAAAAGTTTAATGGGGTAAAGTCTCTTGATTGTCTTCTTCTTGAACAATTTAAATAGACTGTGTACTGTATACAAAATAGACTGTGTACTGTATACAAAATAGAATTTTCTTCACCTCAAAAATAAATCACTATAAAAGCAATACACAGACAGCTTTCTATTTCCCTATATATTACAGGATATAGCATACACCATCCAGTACCTTACATTCCTATTCCACACAAGTACATATGATGAATGCCAGGCTATCCAGCAGGAAGTGATTAATTATGTTATGATTGCATCATATGAGATCCTTGGAGAATTGCATTAATGACTCTTAAGCCATCATTTTATAAGAATGTAATGGGAATAACAATAATAACATTTCTAGCAAAAGAGTTGTCTCTAAAAAATAGGACACCTAATATATTTTGCAGAATGACGAAGAAACGGAATTGGAAACAGATTTAGGAGCGACTTTCCTCATAAAAATACATCAAAAAGATTTCCCCTTTTATTCAGTCCCATCTGGAAGGAATATTGTCCTGCTATTTAGAATTTTTTGACTTCCCATGAAGCTTCAGACTATACATGACAAGTGAAAGATATAATGGGGCACATTTCCTTACCTGTCCCGTCGCGATCCCCGCTGTGCATTGTCCGACGAGGATTCGGATATTACGCGATTCACATAGCTTGGGCGCCCGATTTCCTGCATGTGTCGCTTCCCCACTGAGGTCCGCTGGAGTTCACCTTCTTCTTCCTGGTGCATGTAAGTGTTGATCTTGCGACACAATTTTGTTTTTAAATTTCGCTGTTTGTCCGAATCAGTCGGCTTGTCCGACGTCGACGCCCCCGATTTGTGTTGCATGCAAGCCGGCACAATTCAGGGCAAAACAGTTAAAATTCGGGGAACCCGGCGAAAATGCACTGTTCGGACCCTTAGTAAGTGTGCCCCAATGTATCTGAGTTACACATGTTGTATGAGTCCAAAGCTGGAACATGTGTAATAGGTGCTCTCTGAAAGATGAGAAAAGGAGATATCTACACATAGAGATAGCAGACCACTCTTGAGGTTAGTGTCGATGGAAGGTAGTCAAGATATCTTGTGTGATGTCTACATCAGATCCTGGGTGAGACTGTTCCCCAGCCTTATACAGAAACCAGAAAGAATAAACAGGGCTAAAAGTCTCAGCCAGACTGAATATATGCAATGAATTAAAGATGCACCTTTACAACCCCCCTGCAACTTTTTTGGCCTTACTAAAAAAAAAAGAAATCAGTTTGGCACTAGCAGAACATAAAATTTCAGAAATCCTATATAAAAGAGAGGGGGGGTCAGACTGTGAAAATATCATCTATCTATCTTCATGGAAACTATTCTCCATCCTTCCACATTCACGTACAATTATGTGATGTTTTGCTTTTGTGTCTGACACTAGAAGCAAAAACTAAACATATTACTTCAATAAAATTTGTTCTTTCTCCAATCAGAAAGGAGCTTCCTGTCAGTGGACAGTAATGACCTTCGCCTCCCCTTTCCCAGGGTAAAATAGCTACTTAGCCATCTAATAGTCAATATGGATACAGTTACGCTGGGTGATTAATACCCACACATTTTGGAAACCCTTTCCAACAAATTCTGGCTTTTACCAGGTGACTTAAAAAAACAAAGTAACAAAGAATTCCATTCAGGAATGGCCTGCGAAAGGGCGGGGCAAAGTGGGCAATTACCCATCCCCCCCCCAAACTAAAAGGGCAGAATGCCCACCATGAGTACGGACCTGCCGCTGGCAAGTACCAGCAGCAAGGACAGAGGCAAGTCTATGTGCTCAGCCCGCGCACACACTATGATGGTGCGGGGCCGGTGTCTGATGACATCATAGAGTGCGTGCTGGGGCAGAGCACATAGATGTGCCTCCGTCCTATCTGCTGCGAGGCAGCTGTGGACATTTTGCTAATGAGGGGAGGCAGCCGTGGAAATTTTGTTAATGAGGGTGCAGCTGTGGACAGATTAGGAGTAAGCGAATGCAGATTCAAAAGAATATATATAACTATTACAGATATATAACTATACTACATATATCTATGTACAATATGTACCACTATACTACTTTGTCTACATATATAGAACTATGTACTGGAAGGTGCTTAAAATTGATATTAACCCTATGACAGGTCATTACTTTTTTTTTTTTTGTTCAGGTCATTACTTGACCATTACAAGCTTTATGAATTTTGTAAAAATGTAATACGATATAGAGAATAGGTCTAAAAGAAAGCTTTATAGTCAGGCTGTATAAACCTGCTGCAAAAATAGCTAATACTAATCCATGACATCTATGATCTGCATGGTAAAACCACAGAATGCTACAAATTGCCTAAATTAATCTGGGGCTGCTATGCCAGTACAGAAAAGATTAGAGCTCATACAACCGCTTGGCACATCTACTTGGAACAATGCAAGTTCAGAGGACCTCAGACTGAATAACTGAAGATAACGCTTGAATAAATGGTTTCTAGAATATAAAAATAGCACAAACTCTCTACAGTGTTTGGAATTGTGTAAAAATAATAAACCTAATATTCCAAGCTGACTTTCTCAGAGGAAAAGTCACATTAGTGTCTGAGGTGCTGGGCTACCCTATGATATTATTCTCTAGTATCGACTTGAGGGAGTCATTCCTTCAAGGACAGAATTTGTTATACACTGTGATCCAAGTTTTATCTGAATGTATCTTTTATTGAGAAAAGGCCTGAGAAACAAAACATAAGGAATGTGTGTGAAATGAAACTGCACTTCTGTGTTCATGTCATCTTCACCCGTCTATTACATTCAAGAGATGCTTATGTCTATACCATGAGTACCGAAATAAGACCTTACAAGGTGAAACGGGTGGTTCCATTTTACATAGATTGACTACAGAATCTTTTAGGGTAGTTTATGCAGTTGAGTTTCTATGTAATCTGACACTGCAATGCGGGTTTGACAGTGCCGTTTAAAGAGTCAACACCCGCAATAGGTGGTGTTTGGCTTTGGGCTTGGGTTCAGCCAGACCTGACGGACCCTAATCCCTGGGTTCAACAGAGAATTTTCAGAGAAAAGCAATGTAGAAAGGATGGTTAGAGCTGGACAAGGACAAGGAAGCACTTTGGCTTAATACTTGGGGTTATTCAGCTTAGAAAAAAGACGGCTAAGGGGAGACCTCAATACAGTATGCAAATATCTGAATGGGCTACAGAGATCTCTCCAATGATCTTTTTAGACCTAGGCCTGTGGCCAAGACAAGAGGGGCATTACTTACGCCTAGAGAAGAGGTGGTTCTACAATCATCATAAACAGAGAGTTTTTACAAAACAAAATTAAAGTTTGCTGGTTTTTCAAAAGAACGTAGGAACGGGAATGGCGTGCCAGCACCCTCCACGGCCATATGGTGTGAAGATGATGTATTTGATATTGTAATCATAAATTCTTGCACTGTGCAAGAATTTGCGATAATTTCACTGTTTCTACACCAGAGAACTGGCAGGAAGCAGTGATAAATCTCCACTATGGTGTGTATTTCTACAAGTTACCAACAAAGTCACCTGGCAGCAGCTTTCTGCAGTCTCCCACTTCAGTACAAGTTGGCTAGGTGCACAAGCTAAGTGTACATAGATGTGGCAGCCTCATAAAAGATCTTTTTTAATGACAATTTCACAGTAATTCCCTGTAATGTATACAGGTACTGAATCCCTTCAATTATTTTCTGCATTTCACAGCCTGCAGTCTTACTAGAATACATCAAGCCACAGGACTGCTGATTTTTTCATCTAAAATAAACCCATTATAGTTTTCCTTTAAATAGTGGAAACATAAACCAAGCCTAAGTTTCTGCTCCCGGGCACCAGAAACCACAGTGAAGGATTTAGAAGCTCCAGTCTCACTATTAAATAAGGCTAGTGTGAGAAAAGTTTTGCAGTTACAGTCTAACACAGACGTCAGTCTTCCTTACCTTGAATGCACTGCAGTGTTCCGTCCTCTGCGCGTATTGTAAAGGTTTCTCCTGGGTTAACCTGAACTAGAATGACCTGTCAAAAAAGATAAAAGTCCTTCAGAACAATGTAACATCTGGTGGATCCACTGGAGCAGGTAATGACTTCATACACTACCCCTACCTAATGCAGTTTTGTAAATTTAAAAAAATAAAACACATTACACAAAATATGTCTCTCTTCTCTGACTTTAAATAAAAGGTAATCTACCAACAAAATCAAGCCTGATAATCCAGGACAATTACTGATAGATCCAGCCTCAGTGACTGTGGTAATCTTCTTATATATGCTATCCGTGCCCTCCTTCCTTCTAAAACCAACTTTGAATTATTACTATAATTATGCTAATGAGTCTGAGGGGTTACCTAGACTGTTACACTGCATCACCCTCCCCCTTGCTCATTCAGCTTTTGTGCAGTGAACACTTCTTCTCAGTGCTGAATGAGCAGGGGAGCGGGTTAGACAGTATAACAGTCTGTAAAGCCAGAGCACAGAGGACCTAGCGTAGCCTTCAGGATCACTAACAATTTTAAAAGCTGATTTTCAGAGAAAGGAGGCCATGGATAAATATAAGAATATTACCACAGTCACAGTGCCAGGATCTATGAGTAAGTGCACCTGGTTAATCATGCTTGGTTTTTGTAGATTTCCTTTAAATAACATAATGAACTTCATGTCATTTCAGCTATATGAAAGATAATGTGCAAAAAATAGATGCACAAGCTGTACCTGCAATTCATTTTACCAAGAGTATGGAAGCCATCTTGCTTCATTACATGAAACCTGTTAGCAGGACAGAAGAATGGTACACAATCTGAAAACACTACATAATAACTATAGATATTTTTTCTGCTCTATAGCATGATGCTCATGGTTCCCACTCTCCGTCATGACAAAAGTCCTTTGAATTTTCAAATAGGTTTGAAGATATTAGTTGCACAACACATTGGGGGACATTTATTATTTTTGGAGTTGTTTTTTGGCACCCAGAGATTTGCACTGTAATTAAATATTGTGCTGCATTGTGCTGGTATTTGCCACACCGCAAGAATGACAAAGGAGTGTCAGAAATCACACTCCACAATTATAAAGAGGTTTAAAAGTTGGTAGCTTGCTTTTTTTTGGCTTGTTATGCGCCAAAAACAGTGCAAAAAGTGTTGGGAAACTAGAAATGCAAGAAAACTGTTGGGATTCACAAGCTGCGCCAACATTGAGCGATAAAAAAGCTGTGAGTGTCAGAAAAGAAGTAAATTGTGGCTCCAACATATAATAAATATGGTGCACGCTGCAACAACAAAATAAACCACAGCAAAGCCAATAATAAATGCCCACCATTGTTCTGGCCCACAAACTCAGTACATCTGCAAAACAATTGTGCGTTCCTCTCGAGTTTTCATTAACCTCCCTATTTAATACCAATAGTTGAAGTATGATTCTTATACAAGTTCTATTTTTATTGCTCTGTCAGTCTATCCCACCAGAATAAGTGTTTTCTACAGAACTCAGTGTCTGCTGTTGAAAAAGTCGTAATCACCCTAAAAATAAGTACCTGTCCCGTGAAGATATCTTAACTGTGTACTACAATTATTTTCCTATTTAGTGACTATGAATGTAAACACTCTATTAATTGTTTTCCCGCAAAAATATATCAAACAAATATGAAACATATCTGTGCACTGGGAGCTAAGGCTACTGCACGCCCCAGTAGCCTCTGCAGTTAATTTACGTGTTACTAAAATAAAGATTTTAACAAGTTAGGTTAGGTACCAGGATTATTAATTTACAGATTAGAGCAGAGGCAGGCAGGAGGAATCTACCACGAGATCTACTTCTGATAGTAGATTCCTCATGGTAGGTTTCCTTTAAAGTCTAGATCCCTGAGAACTACTGGTCCTAACCCTGGAGTTTCTGCTATAAAGAAGAGCTGTGCTGGTAAGAAAAATGTTTTTTCTATAACAAAAGAACAGCTGTTTTTGGATAATTATAGCCAATTCACTATTTATTGGTATTTGACTTTTATACTTAATGAAGGTTCATCTTAACGACTGGAGTCTTAGGTGCAAAAAAAGTAGCAAATGAGCACATGCACCATGAAAAGTCTAAAAAATTAAAAAAAAGAGGCAAGCCAAAAGTTGGATGTGCCCCATTCAGTTGAATAGAGAAGAAGGTCGCATGAACGACCAGATTCTCTTTTCATTTGGGGGTATAATGGAGACTAATTCTCATGATTTTTAGGGATCTCACCTCTGGGACCCCAATCAGCATGTTATCCTTTATCCCGTAGATAGGGGATAAATTGTAGTGACTACACAACCTATTTATGTGTAAAAATCAATGGAGCCCCCTCTCAAGGTCATTAGGTCATTCTCTAGGCCATATTGGTTTGGTGGTCCATTTAATTTTGAAGCTGGAATTGGGTTGGTCCGATACGTTTCAATTGACTTTCAGGCCTGTCCCTAATCAGAAACAGTGTACAAATACTGGTTATACAGAACATATAAGCTGGCAATGTCATCTGTAAGTGATGGATTATGGCTTAGTATTTGACAAGCAACATGAATGATAACCGAACTTACAGAATACTAGACAAGTAATTCATAACTTGGCATTTAATATTTTGAAAGTCACTTTTCCTAATAATTACAGTGCGGGTCATTTATCCTTAGTCAGGACACTTTTGTGCGTTTTTTTGAGAGGTATGGGGGGGTTTGACTTGTTTTATCGTAGAGGGTAATATATTTGGCATTTGAGTTTGATGATTTTGCAACTTTTTAAGAAATGTTTTTTTATGTAACTATCAATATTCTATTGCTTACATCTGCTTGGCACTGGGATTTTCTACACAAAAAAAAAAAATCTGAATTCTCACCACGATTCCAGAAAAATATAAATACATTTTTTTATACTTCCATATCTGGAATTTTATTGGATGTAACACTTTAAATGTGGGTAAACTTTGCTGGGCGGGTGAAAAGTCACAAATTTTTGCTCAAATATGCGCCAAAAAAAGTTGCAAAAATAAAATTTAAAAAATTGACCCCTTATGACTTCATAAATGTAATCAGAGCATCTGAAAAATCTGTATATAATACACAACTCACAAAGGCGTCTCCATAGTTTATGCATATGCAAGGAAGCCGCCGTTATCTCGGTGACAGATTTTGCTCAGATGCTCTGTTAATTGTCATCTTTGCCCACGGTTGCTATGTTGCATCGTTTGATTCAAGTCAACAGCAGGGAACATTGCATGTTTATCTAGGACGCAATACTTCTTCAAAAGGCCAAAAAACACATTTCTCTTCCAGTAATTGGTGATATTTTCTTGTCATTTTCACAACTTCAAAACAAACTGAGGAGGATTTACCTGTCTAATATTTTTAGCATGTGAGGTTCAAAAATTTTACCCTTCATCATCCTGCAATTAATACCCCGTAATAAGAATTAGAAAAACAGAATAGAAAAAATGTTGGCAATTAATTGAATTAATTGAAATGGAAAACTGAAACATTACATAGACATGTTCAAACCCTTTACTCAGGCTGAAATGGCAGAAACTAAAGACTATATCTTCATAAGTATTATTCCACAAGGTTCTGGGGGTTTTCCTATTCTTCTTTACAGATCCTCTCCAGCTCAGATTTTCTGTTTAATAGGGTCCATGTCAGTAATCAGGCCACTCAAGGACATTCACAGAGTTGCCCCAATGCCACTCTTGTGGTCTGTGTGTTTAGGGGTATTGTCTTATCTTCCAGTAAACCATTTGCCCAGACTGTAGTAGAGCACTCTTTGTGCTGAACTCTATCCAGGGTTGGCTCCAGGTTTCAGTGGGCCCCTAAGAGCATTGTAGTAAACTCACATGGCAGCATTAAAAATTCAGAAACTAAAACAAACAGTCTCTTGTTCCCTAAAATATTCCCTAATTTATCATACAAACAGCCCCCTCGTGGTTATTTCATATAAAGCCCCCCTTACCCCCTGGATTCATTAGATACAGCTCCCACTCAACCCCATGGATTCCTTATGTAGAGACTTTTGTGGTCCATCCCCCCGCAGCTCTAGCCCCGGCACATGCCGGTTATACCCAGTGATGGCGCCGACCATGACTATCCAGCTTTACCTCAATACTGTCAATTTTTCCTGACCATCCACTAAATCAACCTCACATCACAATCTTGCCACCACCATTCTTTATTTGATGAACGGTTATGGGCAAGTGGTAGACAGTGCCTAGTTTCCTACAGACAATGGGGCAGATTTATCAAGTGTCTGAAAGGCAGAATATTTCTAGTTGCCCATGGCAACAAATCACTGCTCCCCTTTAAAATATTCATGAGCACTGGTAAAATGAAAGCTCGGCTGTGATTGGTTGCCATGGGCAACTGGAAATATTCTGACTTTCAGACACTTGATAAATCTAAATATGTTTAGAATTGAGGCCAAAAATGTAATCTTGGTTTCATTAGACAGAATAATCTTGCTTCTCCCAGTCAAAATGTACTTTACGTGCTGTATGATAACTTTAAGCAGAATTCCATATGTCTTTTACCGAGGTGTTGGATGCTACTGGCCACTCTGCCACAAAGCCCAGATTGGTGAAGTGCTGTAGTGATGATTGACCTTTCATCTGCACACAAGATCTTTAAAGCCAAGCCAGAATGAACATTAGGATCTTGGACATCTCACCAAGGCCCTTTTCTCTACATTAGTTTGTTGGGACAGCTAGCTCTATGAAGAAAGTTGTTCTAAACTTCTTCCATATAAAAATAAGGGAGGCCACTGTGGTCTTTGTAACATTCAGTGTGGCAGAAATTAGTTTCTCCAGATTTGCTCCTCTACAAAATCCTGTCTCTACATGTAGGTTGTTCCACTTCCTAAAACACCTCAATTTACTACATGTGGAGTTCAATCTGGGGGTTGAAACATCTCAAAGATGATCAAGAGAAATGAGAGGTCCTCAATCCTAAATTTCAGGCACCATTGCAAAAAGTCTAAGGAGCTCATTTACTAAGGGTCGGAGCGCATTTTCCTCGGGTTTCCCGCCGATTTCTGTTTTGCGCCAAATTGCCCCAGGATTTTGGCGCACGCGAGCGGATTGTGGCGCATTGAACACGACAGAAATCGGGGGGCGGGCCGATGGATTCGGACAACTCGCAGAATTTAACAATTAGAAATGTGTCGCAAGACACGCACTTACAAGCACCGGGAAGAAGAAGGTGAACTCCAACGGACCTCGGTGCAGAAGCGACGGATGCAGGAACTCGGGCGCACGAGCTACGTGAATCGCGCCGGACCCAAATCCTCGTCGGACAATGCACCGCGGGATTGTGACAAGACCGGGTAAGTAATTCTGCCCCTAAATGTCCAATTTGAGTGCATAATGAAGGGGAAAAAAAACTTAGCACAACATAACATTAGACACTTACCTGCACTTGTGTGTGATCAGAATCTATGAAGCCAAATAAATTAATTGTGCAAGCTTTGCTTTTAGTGCAGCCTTTTTTCACCCACGATATTGCTACAGAAATCCATGTGTTGTTACACTCCAGGTACAAGTTGTTTTTATATGGTATGTTGTGACAGGTACGTGTCAAGTTCACAGAGTGTGGACCAGGATATGACATGAATGGTGACCAAAGCTTTCCCAATATTATTTTTAAACATTTCAGTATAAACTGAAGCAGAAAAGTTGCGTAAAACAAGTTTGCACTTGCGTGTGATCAGAATTTAACTATGTAATATAAACAAAAATGTCATCAGGATGTCTCCCATTTCTTGGCTTCTAAGACAGCTAAACCAATCGTGTCATAAAAATCAAAGGAGGCCAGGATCTCAGAACCTCCAAGAAATGGTTCCATGGGATGTCAGACACAAATGCCTAGCTAAGCATATACGGCTTCTTTTCCATAGTAATTTACAGAGGCTGTGGAAATCGAAGAGTTCTCTGCCAGACTCCTACATGTTTCTCATTACATGTCTAATTTAAACATCTTCAACATGTCCTCAAACCTGCACAGAATTTTCAGCTTTTTTATCAAACTCCCTTAACATGTATTCTTCTACACTTTACTTGCAAAGATTTGGTGCAGATTCTAAATTGAATTTTTACAGCACAGCAAGTAAATTCCCTGCAAAGCAGCAGCACCAAACTTTAAAGGGCATCTACCACCAGGAGGAAAAACTGTATGCAAATAAGCCTTAGGGCTCCATTAACACCTAGAGACTGGAGCCCCTCAGGTTCATTTGCATACAGTCATTAATTCTGGTGGTAGATGCCCTTTAAAGTTTGGTGCTGCTGCTTTGCATAGAAGGGACTCCTTGTATTATATATCACTATGATGCCTGGAGTTCTGTCTTCAACACTGCGATTTGTCTGTGAAATCTGTCTAGTGCACAGTTTATGAGTCTGTGGCTCAGTGAAAATGATGGGGTGCACAAGGTTGCCATCCATGTGCTTTGTGATCCATATGAATCCAAAAGAAGTCTATAAATTCACCAAAAGATGGGTCAACCAATGAAAAAACAAGTCATCAAGATCAACAAGATCAGAACTATAAATAAAGCATTAGTTGTCTGTACCCAATAAATGGTACAGAAGGATGGAATATACAGGAAGGCAATCTGTACCATATACAATATAACTACAGCATTATTGATAAGACACCACCACATAACAAGCTTCTCTACAACTAACTTTAGTAAGTTAAATAGTTTAGTAAGTTAAAGGGAATCGGTCACCAGGAGACCCATTTTTAGCACTCCCCCAGTCCCCACAGAGCATAGTACATACACTGCCAAAGTGTTATTGTATTAAAAATTGGTTTTACAGAAAAAAGATTTGTTATATTGTACCTTTCATTAGCATCTGCTGTGTGACTAGGCAGTTGCCTTTTGGGAGCAGCTGGAAAGGAGCAGTTTCCCCCACCCTTGGGGAACAGCTTCTCCATGTGACCTTTTCAAATATATGAAAACACCCATCACTTGGCTTAGCGACGCCTCCTGCTCCACTACAGCCAATCCTGAGTGTGGGGAGTTATTCATATATTTGAAAAGGTCACATGTTCCCTAGTCACACAGCAGATGCTAATGAAAGGTACAATATAACATATCTTTTTTTCTGTAAAACCAATTTTTTATACAAAAACACTTTGGCAGTGTATGTACTATGCTCTGTGGGGACTGGGGGAGTGCTAAAAATGGGTCTCCTGCTGACAGGTTCCCTTTAAATAAATGAAACAGAAAATGTAATTACAAATATTACCAGTAAAGTGATTTAGAAAAGCTGGAATTTTCTGTCACAACAACAAATCTAAATGAAGGACGGGAAGTGCCTCAATAATTGTCATGTTTTGCAAATCCTTGAGCAGAGCCATACAAACTGGCAGATTCACTCCCAAGTAATTACAGCAGATCTGTAAAAAAACACCCTTTTTCCATGTTTCTAATATATCTGTAGTTCCCCAGTATGTACAAGTCAGTGAGTAGTGCCTTAGGAATTGCTTTCTAACTGAAAATTCCTCAGATCCATTGTTTCAGTTAGAAAAGTAAATACACTGCTCTTCAGCAGGCAACAATAATAGCTGCCCATGTGATGCTCTCCTGATGCATCATTAAGGCAGGAGGCAGCTCAGAGAAAGAAAAATCAAACATTAAAGAATGATGTGTGGTACATGTTGCAGAATGACTGTCACCTCCTGGCTTGTTTTTTTACCATCGAGAAAGGTAGGAAGATGTGTATTTCCAAATCATATTCAGTCAACTTAATTTAAAGGGGTGTGCCCATTACAGCAAATTAAAGTTATTGTTTGTATTATAAAAAGTTATACAATTTTCTAATATACTTTCTGTATCAATTACTCATCGATTTCTAGATCTCTGCTTGCTGTCCTTCTATAGAAAATATCTATGTTTACTTCCAGTGGACAGAAATCTGATCATGGTCACACAGGTGCACGGCTCGTTATCATGCTGATAACAGTGCTGATTATTCTCTGCATGATAACAAGTCATGCACCTGTGTGACCATGGTCAGATTTCTGTCCAGGGGAAGTAAACATAGAAGCTTTCTATAGAATGACAGCAAGCAGAGATCTAGAAAACCATGAGGAATTGATACAGAAAGTATATTGGAAAGTTGTATAACTTTTTATAATACAATCAATAATAATAATTTGCTGTAACGGGAGTACCTCTTTAATACAAGGGAGGGGGGGGGGGCGATTTAGAAATGAGAGGCCATAGCAAAGGGTATCTTATCAAAGTTTAGTTTTTCCTTTTTAAAGGGTATCTACCATCTCTGCATGTGCAGAACATATATGATTTCCATAATACCTTCATTATTTCTGTCAATTATGCTTTATCTGATAAATTCATGTTTTATTTTGAGGCAATTTGTGCACCCTCAGAACCGGGAGCTCTACTATTTCCACCTGGACCATTTCCTCTCTGCCCAGTGCATCTCACAATACACTTCTCATGCTAATCTGAATGAGAAGGGAGTGATAAAGGAGGGGAAAGAAAATATAAATAGAATATATATATATAAATGCTATTTTAGACATTTCTATAACTTGCTGCCAGCAGTTTCAAGGCTATACTCAGGTTAGGTGCAGCATGATGGTTAAGTGAACTCTACCATTGCCTTGAAGCTTTCAAGTCATTGGTGTAAAATAAACCAAGGTCAACAACTCCACAAAGGATTTATTCTGTGTGTCCCATTATTTTCCATAAATTCTTCACATCAGTCTCTAATCTCTATGTTGTTATTTGATGCTAAGTATCTATAGTATGTGTTTTCCTTTGAGCAGCTCCTGTGGGATCCCAAGATCATTTCTGGTTGATGTATAAAGGGTAAATAGCAAATTTTATCCTAAAAGACTAACACTGTAATGAAAAAGTCCCAGATTGTTTATCAGAATTCTCATGATCTTCCTGACATTTTAGCGGTCGTTAACCACTAGATGTATTTCATGTGAAATAATCTCACTCAGTGCTTAGATGGTATTAGTATATTTGTGAATTTCCAGTCAGACTCTTAAAGTTACAGTGTGGTAAGATGCAACAAGAAGGTTTGGAACACAGTGATAGACCGAAGTACATTGTCTAGAAGGTAATCCACCACATATCCCATAGGCAAGACATGCAAATCATTCCTTTATAACCACTATGACTAGCTAAGTCCCCAGAACGGCTGGTATATAGCAGAAGTACTACCTAAACATTTATTCCGCCTTGCATCCAGCTGCTTTGGTTGGGTCTATTCTTATGCATTCCTTACACTAACAGGAATAAAAAATGCCAATCATACATTTAAAAATGTGCAACTTTTGATGATCAGCAATTGGACACCCACTGTTCAAACACTCATCATTACTGTAACAATAGCCAACTGGAGACATGGAACCACTAGATCTCTAACAAGACTGGTGTAGGACTAAACTAAATTGCTGGGTCAAAAGGTGTCTGAGTTCTGCTTAGGGAGATGGCCTATGCATGCTCCACTGAAAATTCTGGATAAGGAATAAGCAGGTAGGTATTCCAGGAAGGAAGTGGAAAGTTATGCCTCCAGAAAGTCTTGTTCATGTGTAACAATGAAAATGAAACACTTTCAATCATACAATCAGTATAAGGCTACATTCACACTACCGTAGCACGGCGGGCACATGGCAGTCCCGGGGAGAGGAGGAGGGGGAGAGCCCCGTTCCTCTACATAAGAATACACAGCACACATCGCTGTATTCCGTCAATAGATAGGACATGTCCTATCTTTCTACGGGGTGCTGAGCGGTATGGTGCCGCACGTGTGAATGTAGCCTAAGCCCTATCAAAGTTTAAGGGCACAGTACTTCTCACTACATTTGCCTTACATGCATAGCATCTTTATCCATGTCTACTACACAATCCAATGGTATAATTAAATGAATGTATATTTCCTATTGTATTCATACAGTGCACAAGACGAAGGAAAGAATTTTGGTAAGGAAAGCAATGATGACATCTTAAATTATGGCTGTAGTAATACAGTCTTGAACATAAACTATCTAAATTAATACCTTCATATGTTTAAGAGGCTGGGATCAACCAACCATAAAATGATGATTTTATGATGTGGTTAGACAAACTTTAGAAATGAACAGAAAGATATCTAACAAGTGAAAAGAATAAAGAAACATTTCCCAGGCTTCCTTTCAATGGAAAAAAATATTCAGGTCCAGAAAAAATAGAAAACTGAATGTTCAGCAAGATGCAGAATTGGCCATGCAAATGTCAGAGTACTGCAAAACCAAATAACAAAATTTACTGTACATTCATAGAACAGGGTTTATCTGGAAAATTTAAGGGAGACTTCACCACTAACAGAAAACCATGTTATACATTTCTAAGAGCTTTCTAATATGTATTTCAATAGAGAAGACTACATGAGCCTCCTTACATAGAAAAATTCCAACTAACTGATGATAATAATCATCTTTATATAGCGCCATCAAATTCCGCAGATTCTGGGGAACACACAAATAAAATAAGATATTACAGAGTAACAACAGTCATGTGAAACAATAGGAGTGAGGGCTCTGCTCACAAGACCTAACAGTCTATGAGGATGAAGGGGTGACAAAAGAGGTATAAGCTTGTATAAGGCCCAGCCATAAGGGGATGGAATAAAAATAATTTCATAAATAAAAAAAATGCTGCTTCTTGAACCAACCATCAGCCGCCATCTTATATACACAATACAAGTGCACAATTAAAGAATAATCAAGGCACTCCTTTGGAATATATAATGCCAAGTGAATAGTTTATTTACAAGTAAGCGATCATATTCAAATTAGTGATGTTTTGGCCAAACATAGGCCGAGCACGCTATTCCCTGACACGCTGTGTCAATACCTAAGCGCGTGCAGTGCCAGACAAACTTTTTCCGTACTACGATCTGTGTTTGACAAATGCCTATGTTTGGCCAAAATGTAACTAATTTGAATATGATCGATTACTTGTAAATAAACAATTCACTTGGCATTATATATTCCAAAGGAGTGCTTGGATTATTCTTTAATTTTGAAGTATTTGGGGCGGGAACCCAAATCCTACCTAGCACCCTAATATTCGAGGTGCAAATGCACACATCTATTGAATACAAAGTCCATAGTCAGTGGGACAGCAGAGAAGCATTTTCTGGTTAACAGACAGGGGGAGTACCCAGAATTGGTTAATAAAGAGTTATAGTTGCATGCACTTAGCAATTGTGATAAGCCAGCCTAAATAAATGAGTTTTAAGAGAACGCTTGAAGCATTAGGGGTTGAGTATTAGTCTGATAGACCAGGGTAGGGCATTCCAGTGAATTGGTGCAGCTTTGGAGAAGTCCTGGAAACGTGCGTGGGAAGTTCGAATTAAGGAAGAGAATTATCTAAGATCAGTAGCAGATCAAAAAGCATGGGTTGGACAATAGACTGAGATGAGAGAGGAGAGGTAGAGAGGTGCAGACAAGTTGGTAAAAGCATCTTGCGCCTATGCCTTGAGATATGGAGATCACCCAGCAGTAAAAAAATGTAAGCCTTTTGGTCAGACCTTTTGAAAGTAAAACCTGGCATAAAATATGTACCTTAACTAGTCATAACAGCTTTAACGAGTCATAAAGTCCTGGCGCAAAATAATACAAGATATGGCAGTTCAGGCTACCGATACGGGACAGGATGTAACGCTACGGCTATGAATTTATTTTAAAGCATGCAATTTGCCTTTTCAACAGCAGATAAGTCACTGAGGCACTTCACGGTAAATATAACTCGACAATGAATATGTTTTTTAAGGTTCTCTTTGAAGGAATTTTTATATGAGAAAACTAATCCATATTTTCAAGTTATCGATACTGATGACCCAAAGTCTGGCATTCTCGACCCCAACTGATCTGCTGATTCCAGATGTCTTGAGAACAAAAATCGACACAAGAAAAAAGGCCAATTCCTTGTGATGTTGGAGAGCTGTATTACTAATACCATTTACTTGGAAGTTGAGCTGCAGCCACATTGGGTTTTCAGCTCTGTTCTCCGTGTAGATTCCAGCACCTGAGGCAGTCAGAATTGTGAACCCCCAGTAATCTGTCAATGCTCTACACTTTACCCAGCCATGGAACATGGTTAGGGAAAGTAACCAAGCTTTGCCTGTGACAAAACGTCCAGCCAGTCAGTGGTGTGAACTCATGCCAATTATAAGTGTCAATGCGTTATCAAAAGGTACTTATCTATCTATTGATGGTGTTTGTGTACAAACATCCTCCTTGTGTTTCATGTTCCCATTTCTAATAGTGTCAAGTATATGCATTATCACACATTTATGATTTAATAATAATGAATTGGTAATTTGTATATCAATGTGAGACTATGTTGTTCTGTAGATATACATATTCTTAGTTTTTGAAACCTGAAGATACACATCATCAATAAAATAAGTTATATGAATTGATGGAACATAAAATAAGTTATATGGATATACAAATGCAATTGTCTATAAGACAATTCAAATAATTCAGAAAATTTCCCATGATGTTCCCAATACTGACTCTTCATTATATCAGGGCAATTTTACTAACCTGCTGTGATCCGTCTCCATTTACTATATGCGGCATCATGGCTACCTCCCCATTTAGCAAGGGTGGCAGTTCCAGTGGGATTTGGTCGGTCATCATCATTGTGACGTACATTCATGGAGAATTTTCTCAGCTGCCTTCCTAAGAAGAACAAAAAGAATGTATTAAAAAAAGTCAGGTCCAATTAACATTTCAGATGAATAGCGGGTATCTTTAAAACTGATAAAATAAAAATTAAAAGCCCATCTATATCTATACAACAACACAGGAAAAATAATTCAATGTGATGAAAGAACTTGCTGTCTTCATAAATGGAAGACTTTACAATTGGTATCCCTAAATTTCTTGCAGTTTTATGGTAAAATTGCTATAGATAAGAAAGCATGGAAGCACATCCATATTGAATAAAAAAAAACTTTATTACATCTAATGTTTACATGAAACACAATTTTTACTTACAATGTTTACTTCACCACCTCAAATGGGTGTATCTGGATATTTCACATTGGAGCACATTTACTTACCCGTCCACGTCGCGATCCCTAATCTGGAATGTCCGACAATCATGCACTGTGCCGTGATTCACTATGAGTGTGTGCCGGATATTCTGCATGTATCGCTCCCCGCTCAGGTCCGCCGGAATTCACCTTCTTCTTCCCGGTGTATGTAAGTGCATGGCTTGCGACACAATTTAAATGTTAAATCCCGCGCTTAATAAGTCGGATCGTTCGCGCCTCCCCCCTCCCCGATTTGTGTCGCATAAAAAAAAAAACTGGTGCCAATGCGCCGAAATCTGATCATGTGCACCAAAAACCCCTGCTAAATGCGGCACAAAACGGAAATCATCGGAATATCCGGCCAAAGTGCGGTCCGCGGCAACCCTATTATATATACTAGATATTAACAGGTCTCCATTACTGGTATGTTGCTTTCAACAATAAGTTCATATTTAAAACAAATTGAAATAGCAGCACAGAGATAACCACTGCTGACCAGGCAAGTCAAAGGCATTTTGATGATCTCAAGGAACAAGAACCAGACAGATGTTAACCTGACTTGAAACTGAAGGTCATCTTGAGGCTGCGCAACCAGCTTCTTGCACAGTAAAATGCTTATAAGGACATGGTAAAAGTACCATTTGTTTAAAGGTATCATATTTGAAGAGGTAATTAACTCTGAGTTCTGAATTGCTTATGTATTAAGGCTTGAAACGCAGCAACAAAACTCATGACCTTAAAGTACATACCAAAGAAGTCTACTGCGGCAGCCAGGTCTATTACATAATAATCATAAATAATGCCACAGTTATTAAAAGGAAGATGAATAAATGTTTATTAAATAAACGGTTCTGCCAGGCCCATCGGTATGAAAGACAAAGCTGAGCCATGGCGAGCAAGGTAGCAACGTCTGCTCTTGTGGAAAATATTCTGAGACATGACCCAAACTAAGAAGAATGTACACAGCTGCTTGATCAGGCAACAAACAGTCTGGAAATTGTCGCGTTGTCTCTAGTGAAGAGCGAAATCACACGTGTTACGTTACCCTTCGAGGAATAAGACAGATTGATTGCTGGTCTAGAACATGCACAATAATGTCAGAATGGTGGCAGATGCTGGGATTTAGAACAGAACTTTATAAATAAAATAGACTGCACCCCAGCTGCTTTCCCTAAACACCACCTAAAAACCTTGTGTAAATTACACATTTTTATTTAAACATGTGTATTAGGAATAAGCTTGTGGTATTACATTGATACTGTTAAAGTCAGGGTGGGGGCAATACAAGCAGAAGCCACCCTTCTGTAGCGGAAGCAGTGTCATAGCAGATCAGTTGAATACATAACATGAATATCTTTCTTCTACCGCTCTGCTCGGCGCCTTTCTCGGTCTACCAGTTTAGAGTGTGTGTGGTCCTTCTGATCTGTACCCACCAAATATACTACACCCAACACTACCTTCAAATGTGAAGATCCAAACACAAATAGGTTTTACTCTTTTTATCTGTTGAACCACGTATTGCAGTGACCTTCCAAAATATTTTTCTATTCCCATCATTTTCTCAAAATCATAACTACTTAACTCTTAACCAGTTAGCAGTAGAACACTCCAAGGAGTCCTGTACATGTTGACCATTGATATGTGCTGGAAATGAAGGACACAAACAGCCTTCAATTGGAAAAGGCAAAGAGGGAAAGAAGCACATACACGGTCACCTAACGGAATGAACAGCAACCTCTGGCAGGGTATGAAATATCCTTTTGATCATGCTCTTTATTATGTTAAAACTCAACCATAAATAATCAGATGATATCCAAAAGTTTTAGAGGCTGTATTAGGATTCCCAATTCAGATGGGATCTATAGTGCAGAAATTTCTGGTATCTATAGTGTTTAGAAACATGCTTTTGGTATAATTTTAAAGAGAAGAATATAATCTCAGAGTAACCTGGCTGAGCACCGGCAGCTAAGGCTACTCCATGCACCAGTAGCCTTCGCACGGCTGCCTCCTTGCTCTTTCTTGTAAAGTACAGCCGGCTTGCACATGCGCCCAAGCTACATCCGCGCTGCCAGCTTTTATGTAGATCTGCACTTGTGCCAACCGTGCGTATCATAGCTCAAGGTAGCATTGGAGCAGGAGCATGCCCAGATCTACAGAAAAGGTGACGACACAGTTGCAGCTAAGGGGGGTCGGTGCGGCACTGCTAAGGCTACTGAAGTGTGGAGTAGCCCTAGCTCTGGCCCAAGCTGCTCCACACCACAGAAGCCTCTGCAGGTAATTTACCAATTACATAGGTTATAGTACTAACAAATTTCAGATTAGGGATAAGGCTGCCAGGGAAAGTCTAGCATCAGATCTACTTCTAATGATAGATTCCTGATGGTAGGTTTCCTTTACATATATATGGTTCAATTGCTTCTGCCTTGCATATTTGCTTTTTGGATTATATGTGGGGAATATAGGCTACACCTACTGGCAAGCATGCACCATTGACCTTTTCTGTATTACTAGGAATCCGGTTCACCATTTTTTGTTTGACATTTATCAGGGTTAGCTTCTGTCACATTTTTTGTTATTCAACCAGAAAAAAAAAATGAACTGTATACTGCACTGTCTTTTTGGACAGTTTTGTTAAAACTGTGAAGGAGTATTAGTATAGAGCAGTGATGGCAAACCTTTTAGACACCGAGTGCCCAAACTACAACCAAAACCCACATTTTTTAGCGAAGTGCCAATGCGGCAATTTAAGCAGTAACTTCTGACTCCCTGCTATGTCATAGGTTTAAATTGTAATAGCACCTGAGAACCCCAATACAGCAGAAAGAAGGAGAAAACATTTTGGATTATCATTGTAGCTCCTTCCAGGGTCCTGGGCTGCCTGGGACTACAAGAGGTCTTGAGCCCTGTCTGGCGAACTCTGCACTCGGGTGATGGCACGGGTGCCAATAGAGAGGGCTCTGAGTGCCACCTCTGGCACCCGTGCCATAGGTTCGCCACCACTGGTATAGAGACTCCAATGAAGATTTTTACCTAGACAAAAAGTGTTTTTCTGCCCTGGAGGTGGTCTTAAATTATCAACACCTTCCTGCATAGTATCATAATGTATATTTATTGCAAGGATAAAGTCCATAACACCCGACCCCCTAATATCAGCCTAAACCATTATATTAGTATTCCGCTATTGTCAGAGCTCAGTGACAATAAACACTCTCTCCCATAATTCATGCCTGCTCAAATTAGAGGGATTAGTTAGAAATTCAATTTGGAAGCTGTGCAACAATTATACTAAATCTGGCTTTCATTTAAGATGCTGCTGATGTATAAATGTGTACTAGTTATGAAAACCGTCTGCTGACTCACCAGACCTGCAAGAACAAAAAATGTACTCTGAATGCCAACGTGGTACCGAACGTGCTGCAAGAGAACAAGGATTACATCATCTTCCAAAACTTTAAGGGTAGTGAGGTAGTGATCAGTAAAAATATATAGGTGTGGAATACACCCTATAAAATGGATCATTTGGAAGTGAACACTGAACACGCATTTCAGCTTGCATGGATCTTTCCTTCATTATGAAGACTCCTTATGTATGAAAGTGACTGCAATCATCTCTGGTTCACAGCAGCATTTTGGAAGTAGAACTTCCAATGCAAAAAACAGTAAACAATGTGACATTTCATGGGACAAAAACGCTGTTATTTACAAGCCGCAGAACTATAAAATTGTGGAACAAGCTATTTTTGCCATAAGGCAGTACATATAACCTAGTGTTACAAAGACCAAGCTGGCACGACCCGTAGGTGAGACAAAGATAGCCCTAGACACTAAGCCACAACAAAAATGACCAAGAATGTTGTTTTCAATACTATACCTATACAAAACCTATGGTATAGGCTGAGAGAGTTATATGAAAACATCTAAGTAGCCACAGGGGAGTCACACGTATATGGTGGGGGCTGAAGAACTACAGCTCAAAAGGAGGAGGCTATAAGAGTTATGGCACGTGTGGTCAATACGGAGGTGTCATTGTAGCTGATACTTCGGAGAGACACTGTGGTGATACAGAAGAAGATGGAAGCTAATATTGTACAACTTGATGCTGTACAAGCTTGATGAAATCCAAAAGATGAGATTCCAATCTTTAATATGACACTAAAACACGATTCTAGGTGCTACAGAACCAAAGGGATTCCAAGGGATAGGAGTCCCAATTGATGCACCTTTTGCAGCCACTAAACCTGACTCATCTATGGCAAAATAGGACTCTTCTCTTGAATGGAATATTTAAAGGTAAACAGGCTAGATTTCACAAAAGAGGGAATTCTAGAAGGAATATTTCATACCAAACCTGAGTGGCTGGTAGTTTAATATGGGAAAATGATCCTTTACTAAATATTCAGGGTGGTTACTATACTAATTCTAATCATTATGGAAAATAGCCAATTTAGTTTCCTTGTGGTTTTGAAGACCACTATGTATGAACCTACATTGGGTATGGCAGACCACATGACAATACATATGAATGCAATATAGTGATTCCATTACAGTTATTCAAGTGTTGAATAAATTGTGTCTATATACAGTATAATGCTTCCTAGTTTCCTAATCCAATTGACCTACAATTTAATACAGTCTCAGTCTGGCAAAGATGATGACTTCCAGTTAAGAGCTGAGACACATGAGACCACATCCTGACCATCAGGATGTGAGTGGTCAGGCTCTGGTGCTGAATAAATGTAACACTTAATCATGAGAACCAGTATAGCAAAAAAAAAAAACAAAGCTTAAATATTCACAATTTCAACAAAGTGTTATGTGTAGGAATAGCAAAGATCCAGTGTAGGAGAGATCTCAATGATAATGTATAGTAAAGTACATTGTCAGTTTTTGTGAGAGTACAACCAATGATATGGCCACATTACTGGACAGGAGGGAGAATGTGCATTCTATTTTCTTATTTTTATTATTTCAGACATTTCCATGCTATTGCCTATGTTTCTAAAGCAGGACAAACCCATAAAAGACTGTAAAAATTGACAAGTAATTTAGTGAAATAAAAAAATAAAAGTACATGCTTAAAATATTGGGTAAACAATAAAAATATATTACACCAAAAGAAATGACTATAAAAAAGTAGCTCTCACATAACGCTTATGATAATGTGTCCCCATGTACAGATATTATTTCAAATTTTTACCTAAATAGTATTTAAGGGATAAAGGGAACAGCTCAATTTGCATAAATTAAATAATTGGAGACCTTTCTACAGTATATAGTGTATGGATCATCTGGTCAATTGGTTAGACGTGTAAATTAAATGGTATTTCCTACTGACGGCAGGTACAGGATAAGGCATTAGTGCTGATCGTCGGAGGGCTAGCCATTGAAACATGTGAATGGGGCAGTGGTGCACAAGATCTACCATGACTCAAAGTACATTTGTTATGGCTCTACAGATCCATAGAAACCCCTACACACTAGCTATAACCTGCTCCTATCATAGCACAATACTTTGCCCGGTAGGGCCTGCTGTAGAATTGTCCAGCAGAGCATCCAGCCCCCGGATATATCAGGAGGTCAGAGCTTCCTGATATATCTGGTGCGACAGAGGACAGGGCTTTCATCATACGCTGGTGCACAAACATACGATAAATTAATGAAAAATATATTCATTAATGGCACAACAGTTGAGACAATGAGTGATCAGGATAAGAGGTTCCCATGCCATCAGACATTTGCTGTGAACCTACTGTATCTCATCCCATTCTAAAAATTTTGGTCATAAATTAATTAGACAAAAGTCACTAATCATCACTATATTTAACAAAATTTAACAAATAAACCATAAACCCTGAAATGTCCTTAACCACTATATGTAGTGCATTTATACAAATAATAGTGGTAAAATCAAACCACTTACACCATATAATATGCGTTTATTATAAACCATCTAGCTTGGAAATAGTTAAATTCAGCGGCATCTCTGTGTTTGGGTATGCTTTCCTCACATGTGGACATTTCACAGTCATACATCTGTTCACAGCGGAAGTAACATTGGCATGAAAATATTTCTAAGCATGCAGCAAATCAATTGACCATTGTAAGCACATAATTCATTGCTATCTGATACAACTGCAGTGTGGTTGACATTTGCATGATTTAAAGAAAGAAAAACAAGAACATGCAAATGGCAGAAAAGCTCAAAATTCAAGTTATTTTCTCCATGTGTAACTACAGTCAGAAGTATTGTGATTGTTTATATTACTGATTTCACATAATATAAAATGCAGCCGCCTGCGGTGATGGGAATGATTAAAAATGTGCATATTTCATTGTTGGAGATGACTCACAATCCAATAAATATTCCAACTGTATACCAAAATTTGGATAAGGCATCAGTAAGGGTATATTCACATTTAGCTTTCTATTGTATGCATACGCCTGGAGTATTCCTGATGTATCCTTAAAATGGAGAGTAGCAGCATGCCCAACTATCAGGTCCTGCGCCAGCGCCCGGCCTACCCGGGCAAGTGCCAGGGCCCAAGCGTGCTAGAGGGGCCAACTCGGACACCAAAGAGAAAAACTTTCAGCCGCTGGATCAATTGTAACAGTGTTGCTTCAAGACACTGGTACAAATGATCACCTTCCGGATCCTCTTGTTATCTGCCCCTATGCTGCGCTTGTCGGGATTGCAGACTAGGGGTCCAATGCAAAAAAACTCACCTTTCCTCGTTCCCCCAGCGGCGCTCCCCACTGTTCCCGACGGCTCTGAAGCCCGCACACATGATGATGTCATTACATCACGTGTGCCAGTGTGGGGGTGGGGAAATGTGGCTACCGCAGGTGGGGTGGGGGTACGCAGTGTGGCGCTGGAACATGAGTTTACTGAAAAGGGGCCCACTAAGGTTCTGTCGCACAGGGGCCTTAT
The DNA here is from genome assembly GCA_019512145.1 of Engystomops pustulosus. Classification (NCBI taxonomy): domain Eukaryota; kingdom Metazoa; phylum Chordata; class Amphibia; order Anura; family Leptodactylidae; genus Engystomops; species Engystomops pustulosus. The sequence goes on along the minus strand of CM033643.1, from coordinate 59,638,203 downwards.
TAAACTTGGAGTCCTGCCCACTATTGGGTCATACAGTAGGATACCTAGACTAGTTTGTCTTCTCCACCCTCAAAGGGAACGGAAAAGCAAACATCAGCAGCAGACATTGATTTACCGCTGTAGATGTTCATGGTGTCTCCATACGTGGACAGTTATATCAACAGGAAAATATCAACAGTATTCGCTCAGCGGGGGCTTAGGTTGGATACCATATAACGTATACTTTGCCCTACGACAGGATGAAAAAAGTCTACACTGCTGTGCTTTTTTATGCAGTGTTTCCTGAGCACTGAACAGGCGAAGGATACTGAGCAGGCGAAGACAAAAAGGATGTCTGCAGCGGCCAGTAGAAGTCTTTGGACATGTTCAGCTTATACATTGGATGCTTTTCTGGCGTATTTGCGGAACGAACGCAAAAATAAATATTGGAACATAGCCTAAGGCTGCTTTCACATAAGTTAATAATTTTTCTGTCCAATTATAGAAATAGAAAAATCAACCAGACCATAGAAATCAGCACGTGACAGGCTGACTGACCCACTATAAGGGGTTTTATATGGATCTCCATTATGGTGTGATGTTGTTAGGAAGAAAATGCACAACATTCAGTGTTACTTTGCCCTATGTTTTTTTGTATTGGAGTCTTTGATTAAGGCTCATGAAGGAACTTCTAACAGATGTGATCATCTCCCTTAAAACAGTAATAATTATTGTAACGTTATGTACTTATAGGATTGACTATGCGCTTAGAAGGTATCACTATCTCCTGGGCATGTAGCCGATGCAGAGACCTGCACTGAAGAAGTTGCCTCAGGTTAAGTTTATGTAAATTATGTTTTACCAATTAGCAAGTCAAGCGTAGATTACATGTTTTCTTGACACTAGACAGTCCGCTCTCTGCACCCGCAGTCTGCACTGCAATATGCTCAAGGCAAATTACTCACCCTGGAAAGAACAGAGACCCACAGTATGTTTCTTGCTTTCCGGTCTCATTTGCAAACCCTACTGGCACTGTAATAGTGGCCCTAGTGGTTGTCAAACATCTCAGGAACAAATATGGCTAAGAAACTACTGTTGACTAAATAACAGAAGTCGTTTGTCGGCTGTTTTTGCTCTGTTGGTGTTTGTAACATGGAGGGAAGCAGGTGGTCACTCGTGTATTTTTCACTATCATGAGAGGAACATCTATTACTCCAGAGACTTTTCAAATTAATGAAAAGAAAGCAATAATAGCCACAGTAAGGTGCAGGAACATTATGGAGCCAATGTATCAAGTCAACTCAGTCTTCAAAATGTGTCAAAATTGTCACATCTGGTGACTTGTTTTAAACTTGTGACTTTTTGTTAACCCACTCCACTTTGCACTTACATTAACTTCATTCCAGATAAAAATCCTATCAAATTAATGCGCGTGAGAAATACTGATGTATGAAGACCAACTTTTTCTAAGGTGGTAATTTTAGGTGAATTCCACATACAGTGGCACAGGGAAACTAAGTTAGTTGCACAAAATTTGTCAATTTTTAGTCAAAAAGTTACACGTTCACTCCACACTTTAAAGAAAATCTACGACCAAAATCAGAGACACCTACTCCTAGATCCAGCCACTGTGAGTGTGGCAATCTTCTTAAATATGTTGTACATGGCCACCTTCCTTCTAAAATCACTTATGATACTGAGCCTGAGGGGCTACCCTACCCACTCTGTGATCTGGCTATAGAGTTACACTGTCCCACCCTCCCCTCTGCTCCTTCACCACTTGTGCAGTGAGCACTTCCTGCTTTGTTATCAGTGGTGAGGGAGCAGGGGGAAGGGTAAGTCAGACCACAGAGGGGCTAGGGCAGCCCCTCAGCATCATTATCATAATATTAAAAGTTGACTTTAGAAGGAATGTGCCTATGGATAACAAATACAATAAAATGACCACAGTCACCCTAGCTGGATCTATGAGTAAGTGTCCCTGATTTATCAAGCTTGATTTTGATGGCAGGTTTCCTTTAAAGGACATTTACCATCAGTTTTACTGATGGTAGATGTGTCCTACTAAGAAGTTCCCGAGCAATTATGCTTCTCAGGACTTCTTGTATTCTAACTCTATACACAGCAATTGCAGATATATAGAGTTATAAAAATGATGCTAATAAGCCTTAGCCATTAGCCTGCTCAGAGTTACTCGTCTTTTAATTTATTCCCCTGTTCCGATACAAGTCCCGCCCGTCACCTGCTTGATGAACTATGGATGGGCGGGACTATAAATATGCGCTCAGAGGCTAATCATGTTTACAACTCCACATAGCCACAATTGCAGCGTATACAGTGTTAATAAAATAAGTCACAAGGAACATCGTTCACAGGACCTTCTTAGAAGGACATGTCTACCATCAGTAAAACACATCAAGCGCCACATGTATCAAGCTAAGGCAATATTCTATCTTGTTAGCTTTGATACGTCCACAGTCAAGAATAAGCATACTCCTTTTAAATGAAAACCTATTCTAAGTTAAAAATAAAATACCGTATTAAATTTGCATTATGAAAGTCTGGGTCTATAACTACATTATGTAACATGGAAGGCCTTGAGTTTAGTCTTACTGAACAGGTCCAGACAACGAGAATCACTGTCTGACTGGAGCTGAGCAATACCACAAGCCACATGTTAGAACAAGCACTTGACAATCGCTTCTATGAACAATAAAGAAGCCTGAAAGCACAAATCCTTTATATGCTCAGGTATACTGTGCAGGACAAGAGGAGAGAGGCTGCTTAGTACAGTGGGTGTTCAGACAACTTCATAGCAGACTCTATAACTGGTGTTTTGAATTGGGGAAAATTACCGTACATAAAAAGGAATGAAAATGAAACACATCCATCTGTACAACTGATGAAACAGTATAATTAATAAACTGCAATTTATGTCTTAAACTAAAAGCCATTAGGATGTCTGGTACTATATCAACATCACAATAACTTCCACTGCTAATTTATAATAGTGTAAGTAACGATTTATTGATATTAATGAAAGTGACTTATTTTAATTGGCTCCAGAGTATAAAGCTATTGTATATAGGGTAGGCTGTATTTACTGGTAAACTAAATTCACAAAGCTTCTGATCTTCTATACAAAATCTATACAAATTCTAAACTTTAAAAACTTAAAAAAATATGGAAAAAAGAGAATCACACGCACACACACACATATTGCTATAATAAACTCATTGTCACATTGTCTCTTGGCTGAGTTATGAAGAGGACTAGGTGTGGAAGAGTGATATTAACTTATATAGAAAAATTTTATTGAAAGAGAACTTGTGAAGTATCTTAACCCATTCCAGATCATGTTTCTTTCATGGCCCACTATGAAAAACTGGGGTGCGATATAAATTGGTTACGTTATTTTATAATGAAATCCCCAGCCGTCCACCGGCTCTCCTAATGTATCCGGTGGACAACATATGTTTCCCATACATGGCAATGGGCGTAGGGCGCCCTACGAGAGTGTTACGGTGCCACACCTGCGGCGCCGTGCCATTCCATAGCCGTGAGAAAGATAGGACATGTCCCCTCTTTCTCCGGAAAGATATAATGCTATGGTAGGCCGGGCACAGGTTAATGTGAATGTAGCCTAACATTAATGTGAATGTAGCCTAACATTGTAGCCTGTAGCCTTTCTGGATGATTCCACAATAACATGATCTTGAAGGAGATGTTCTGCTTGACATCATACTGGTGGTGGTTTATTAGGTCAATTTCCACTGACAGATCTCCTTTCAAATGGCTTCCTTTGACCGCATCTTATTTTATTTTATACCTTATTTTGTTTCCCCTATTAGGAATTAATTAATATCGCAGGGTCCCTTATTTTGGTGCACTAATTCTGAAGTAATATAGACTGGGATGGTAGATTTTGGTGCAAGGGTTTAATGAATTGGAGCATAACCAAAAAAGGTCTGAACTAACTCCACATTCATGAGTGTGAAACAGAACTTGGTAGACAAGCTTTTATTTGGTCTAATTGTACAGGAAGTGGATGGGGGATATTTTGCACAGTCCGGTACTAACCAATGAATTTTGACAAATGTTAACAACACATAATGATGAACTGCACAACATACAATTATAAAAAATATTGTTCTCAATTCTTTTTTTTGAAGTGGAAAACAAGTATTTACTAAAGCAGACATATTAGGAGAGATACAGGTTCTCTATAATATTAGAGGCCTTTCCTTAGGATAGGCCAAACTTGATCATTGGAGATCCATATCTCAGCATACTAACCAATCAAGGTAGGAAGAGTGCACTGATCTAGAATACCAGGCACGGATACAACCATCACCAAGAAGGCCAAGTGTTTCCAATTTCAGGCAAAGAATGTCAATATTTGTCCCTTAAAGGGGTTTTCCCACTGAAGGCAAGTTTGGCCTTCGTTCGTGCGCGGCCGTCTGCTCCATTAGTCTGAGGAGCGGCAAGGGGTCTGTCGGACTGAGACCCCCACTGATCAGCAAGTTAGGGCCTATCCTGTGGATAGGGCCTAACTTTCCTTCGTAGGAAAACCCCTTTAAACAGAAGATGTGACATAAAGTGCCATTTTTAGCTTCTACTTCACACAATGGAGCAACAAGGGATGTTCTAGTCTCTCCTGCTTGGCAAAACTGCCACAACTACAATAAGTGTAGTTGTGGCAAGTATCCTAGGATTTCATACATTACCCACGTCACTGTCTCTGCGCCGCTCTTATCTATTTCTCAGCTATGGCTCAACTAAACCCATGATTAACTATGTCCAGCTGCCCTATGATTTACTATAATAAGCTGCCATGTAACATACTATTCTGCAAGGCTAAACAAAAGAAAGTTATTTACAACATAACCCTAGGTTTTATCCCAGCCTCGATGGTTTTCATTTATTAGAAAAAGCAATGTGGCAACCTCTTTGTAACCAACGAGCCTCCCCATGGTAATAGCATTGTGGATAGTACACGGCCCCGAATGATTAGATCCAAACGCTGCAGATCTCTCCTTTTCTTTAAAGGGCGATACACAAAGTGACTGAGCAGAGGATTTGAAATGCATTCCTTTCCTCTTTGTAGCACTGAATAACACGGGTTATCTACTGTCTCCTCAGTTTACGCAGAAGCCATTGTTATAAATGCCATCACCTCTTGTGCACCTGCATATCAAGCTCTCCATTGTTTGGCCTCTCATACAGTGGGTTTTGCATTCATTGTGATTGTATCTTAATCTTAGTATGGGACATTCCTATCCCATCCCTTTCAGGGTTTTGATTGCCTCTTTGGTATAGATTGATAAGACATGCAAATTATAAGCAGGGTTTCCCATTCAGCAGAGCTAAACAGCCGCCGAATGTATACTGTGCACCCTTTTCACAAAATGTTGGTTATCGCGCTGTGCTAAAAGGAAACACATTGGTTTAAGTAAGTGATATCTCTCTGTGGAACCAACAAACCCGTTCTACACAGATGAATCAGCGAGTTTCCCATACCTTTCCCTCAATACCGTCTCTGTAACCCACACAAAACACAAGTGTTTTATATATCAAACAGACAATACAGTCTCAGAGGTCTAATACTAGAAGACATAACTCACATATAATATTCCACTACAATAAAGAAATTCTTTAGCATAAAAGGATTTGAAAAGAACATAGCTTAATGTCACTACTGTAAGATGACAATGACAGGTGTCATAGGTTATAAGTAGTGATGAGCGAGTATACTCGTCCGAGCTTGATGCTCGGTCGAGTATTAGCATACACAGACCGGCTCGTTGCTCGGACGAGTATTTGCCCTGCTCGATAACGAGCATTTAACTTATACTCGTCCGAGCTTGATGCTCGGTCGAGTATAGCTACACCGACCGGCTCGTTGCTCGGACGAGTATTTGCCCTGCGATAACGAGCATTAACTTAAAAAAAAAAAAGTGAAGAACAGTAAAAAGATACAATTAAACATTAATTAATGTTTAATTGAAGAAAACAGTGAAAGAACACAGTGCAGAATAGATTGCAGATGTTCGGGAACATCTGCGATCTGTTCCGGAGACACGCGTGCAGAACGGTGTTCTCCGCAATAGTATTTGAAGAACAATATGTGTGAAGAACACATTGCAGATGTTTCCAAACATCTGCAAGTTGTTCTCTACACTATTGTTCTTCAAATACTATTGCAGAGAAACCGTTCTGCACGGGTGTCTCCGGAGCAGATCGCAGATGTCCCGGAGACACGCGTGCAGAACGGTGTTCTCCGCAATAGTATTTGAAGAACAATATGTGTGAAGAACAACTTGCAGATGTTTCCAAACATCTGCAAGTTGTTCTTCACAATATTGTTCTTAAATACTATTGCGGAGGAACACCGTTCTGCACGCGTGTCTCCGGAACAGATCGAACATGTTCCCGAACATCTGCAAATCTGTTCTGCACTGTGTTATCACGTGCTGTTCAGTTTATAATTTACTGAAAAATGCTCCGGTCTCATTGATTTAAAAAAAAAAAAAAAGTGAAGAACAGTAAAAAGATACAATTAAACATTTAATTAATGTTTAATTGAAGAAAACAGTGAAAGAACACAGTGCAGAACAGATTGCAGATGTTCGGGAACATCTGCGATCTGTTCCGGAGACACGCGTGCAGAACGGTGTTCTCCGCAATAGTATTTGAGAACAATATGTGTGAAGAACACATTGCAGATGTTGGCACACATCTGCAAGTTGTTCTCTACACTTGTTCTTCAAATACTATTGCAGAGACACGTTCTGCACGGGTGTCTCCGGAGCCAGATCGCAGATGTCCCGGAGACCGCGTGCAGACGGTGTTCTCCGCAATAGTATTTGAAGAAACCAATCTGTGTGAAGAAATTGGGGCTCGTTACTCGAAACGAGCACTCGAGCATCGGGAAATGTTCGGCTCGAGTAACGAGCACCCGAGCATTTTAGTGCTCGCTCATCTCTAGTTATAAGCTCAGATCAGCATTAAGATTTTGGTGTCCAAATAAAAATCATGTTTTTCTTTTAATATCCCTTCCAGGCAATACCGATTATCTACTTTTCCTCCTTAATAAATCCTGTGACCATCAATTACTGCCGAGGTAAGACAATAGCGCGATACCCCATCCATGAAATGGACACTTTGGATTCCAACAAGGAGGTGGACAAGGGCGATTCCAACATTGCTTTTACTAGTTTCAGCCATGAATTTAGTACCGTCATTTTTTGTGCACAAAAAATCATTTGATTTTCTCAGAAGTCAAAGGTGCGCCTTATAGTCTGGTGCACCTTATATATGACCCATACTTAGAGACAACAGCTGCCTTGAACTGTGTAAAGGTCTGCCACCTGCTGGTCATTCATCCTTATAATCAGGTGCGCCTTTTAATCTGGTGAGCCTCATATATGAACCTAGATGTTTTAGCAGGCATTTATTGATGGTGCGCCTTATAATCGTCATCGGCACCCCCACCCCCGCCCCCCGCCATATGCCTGCTATTTGAATTTTTGACTTCCCATGAAGCTCAGATATAGCATGACAAGTGAAAGACATAAATGGGGCACATTTCATTAACCCTGTCCCGTCGCAATTCCCCGCTATGCGTTGTCCGACGAGGATTCGGATATTCCGCGATCACATAGCTTGGGCCTAATTCCTGCATTGTGGCGCTTCCCCACACCTGAGTCAGCTGGAGTACCGTATTCTTCATGGTGCATGTAAACGTGTTGATATTGCGACACAATTTTGTTTTTAAATTCGCTGTTTGTCCGAATCGTCGGCTTGTCCGACGTCGACGCCCCCGATTTGTGTGCCATGGCAAGCCGGCACAATTCAGGGCAAAAGCAAGTTAAAATTCGGGGAACCCGGCGGAATGCACGAGTCGGACCCTTCGAAGTGTGCCCCAAGGATCTGAGTGACACTGTTGTAGAGTTCAAAAGCGGAACATGTGTAATAGGGGGTGCTCTGAAAGGATGAGGAAACGGAGCTACTATACAAATAGAGATAGCAGCCACTCTTCGAGGTTAGTGTCGATGGCAAGGTCAGTCAAGTATCTTGTGTGGGATGTCAACATCAGATCCTGGGGGAGGATGTTCCCCAGCCTTATACAGAAAAGCCGAAAGAATAAACAGGGCCCTTCAAAAAGTCTCACTGCGAGACTGAATACTAGCAATGATTAACGATGCACCTTCATTACCAACCACCCACTGCAACTTTTATGGCCTTACTAAAAAAAAAAGAACATCAGTTTGGACTAGCAGGCAAATTAAATTTCAGAAAACCTATATAAAGAGAGGTGGGGGGTTGCAGACTGATGAAAAAGATCATCTATATATTCTAATCTTCATGGAAAAACTAGTTCTCCATCCCTTCCACAATTCCGTACAATTATGTGATGTTTTGCTTTGTGTCTGACACTAGAAGCAAAAGACTTAAAACATATTACTTCAAAAAATTGTTCTTTCTCAATCAGAAAGGAGCGCTGGCAGTGGACGTAATGACCTTCGCCTCCCTTCCCAGGGCACTAAAATCACGCTACACGAGTCATCTAAGTCACTATGGCATACAGTTACAGATGGGTGATTAATTACCCACAGCATATTTGGAAACCCTGTCCAACAACTTCTTGGATTTTACCAGGTGACTTAAAAAAAACAAGAGTAACAAATGAATTCAATTCAGGTACTGCCTGCGAAAGGGCGGGAGCAAAGTGGGCAATTACCCATCCCCCCCCACCAAACTAAAAGGGACCAGAATGCCCACCATGAGTACGGACCTGCCCTGGCAACGTACCAGCAGCCCAGGACACGCAGGGCAAGTCTATGTGCTCAGCAAAACACGCGTGCACACACTATGAGGTGCGGGGCGGGGTTGATAGACATCATAGAGTGCGTGATGAGGGCAGAGCACATAGTATGTGCCTCCGTCCTATCTGTGCGAGGCAGCTGTGGACATTTGCTATAATGACAGACGGAGGCAGCCGTGGAAATTTTGTCATGAGGAGGTGCAAGCTGTGGACAGATTAGGAGTAAGCGAAGCGCCAGACTCAAAAAGAATATATATACACTATTACAGATATCATAAACTAGTACTACAATATTATGTAAAATGTACCACTATACTACTTGTCTACTATATAGAACTATGTACTGGAAGGTGCTGTGAAATTGATATTAACCCTATGACAGGTCATACTGTTTGTTTTTGTTCCGTCATACTTGGACCAGTCTACAAGCTTATGATTTTGTAAAAATGTAATACGAATATAGAGAATGCGCTCTAAAAGCGAAGCTTTATAGTAGGCTGTATAAACCAGCTGCCAAAATAGAATAATACTAATCCATCCCCCCCGCACCCCACCCCCCCCCCCCCACCCCCCGCTGAATCTGATGGATCTGCATGGTAAAACCACAGAATGCACAAATTGCCTAATTATCTGGGATTTGCTATGCCAGTACAGAAAAGATTAAAGGCTCTACAACGCTTGGCAGCTACTTGGAACAATGCAAGTTCAGGAGAACCTCAGACTGAATAACTGAAGATAACGCTGAATAAAGGTTTTAGCATATAAAAAATAGCACACACTCTCTACAGTGTTTGGAATTGTGGAAAAATAATAAACCTAATATTCCAAGCTGACTTCTCAGAGGAAAAAGTCACATTAGTTGTCTGAATCGGTGCTGGTCTACCCTGATGAATATTATTCTCTAGTATCGAGCTGCGAGGGAGTCATTCATCTCAAGGACAGAATTTGTTAGACCATGTGGATCCCAAGTTTATCTGAATGTATCTTATTGAGAAAAAGGCCACGAGAAATCAAAACATAAGGAATGTGTGTGAAATGAACGGCACTCTGTGTTCTGTCATCTTACAAACGTCTATTAAATTCAAGGATGCTTATGTCTATACCATAGTACCGAAATACAACCTTACAAGGTGAAACGGGTGTTCCACTTTAACATACGAGTGACTTACCAGAATCTTTTGGGGAGTTTATTGCAGGTAGTTTCTAAGTAATCTGACACTTTGCACTGCCGGTTTGACAGTGCGTTTAAGAGTCAACACCCGCAATAGGTGGTGGTTTGGCTTGGGCTTGGGTTCAGCCAGTACCTGACGGACCCTCTCCCGGGTTTGCACATCACTGACAAGTTAAGAAGAATTCAGCAGAGCAAGAATCAGAGAAAAGCAAGCAGGATAGGGATGGTTAGAGCTGGACAAGGACAAGGAAGCACTTTGGCTTAATCACTTGGGGGTATTCAGCTTAGAAAAAAGACGCTACAGGTGGGAGGACCTCAATACAGTATGCCTAAGATTGAATGGGCTACAGAGATCTCTCCAACGCATCTTTTTAGCACTAGGCCTGTGGCCAAGATAAGCAGGGATTACTTACGCCTAGAGAAGAGGTGGTTCTACAATCATTCATAAACAGAGATTTTACAAAACAGAATTAAAGTTGCTGGTTTTCAAAGAACGTAGGAACGGAATGGCGTGCCAGGCCTCAACGGCCATAGGTGTGAAGATGATTGGGCGTATTTGATATTGTAATCATAAATTCTTGCATGTGCAAGAATTTGCGAGTAATGTCAGCTGTTTCTACGAGACAGCCAGAACTACGGCAGGAAGCAGTGCTAATCCGCCACTATGGTGTGTATTTCTACAAGTACAACAACGTAACATGGCAGCAGATTTCTGCCGTCTCCCACTTCAGTACAAGGTTGGCTGGCTGCACAAGCCTAAGTGTACATAGATGTGGCAGCCTCATGAAAAGATCTTTTTAATGACAATTTACCAGTGAATTCACTGTAATGTATACAGGTCACTGAATCCCTCAAGTTTGTTAGCCATTTCACAGCCTGCTAGTCTTATAGCAATACATCAAGCTCACAGGACTGCTGATTTTCATCTAAAATTAAAACCATTATATTTTTCCTTAAATAGTGGAAAAAATAAACCAAGCCTAAGTTTTCTCCCGGGCCACCGGAAACCACAGTGAAGATTTAGAAGCTCAGGTCCACTATTAAATTAAGGCTAGTGTGAGAAAAAAGTTTTGCAGTTACAGTCGTAACACAGACTCTCAGTCTCCTTACCTTGAATGCACTGCAGTGTTACGTCCCTGCGCGTATTGTAAAGGTTTTCCTGGCGTTAACCTGAACTATGAATCGACCTGTCAAAAAGACTAAACGTGCCTCATGCACCAATGTAACATCTGGTGGATCCAATGGAGCAGGTAATGACTTCATACACTACCCCTACTAAGCAGTTTGGTAAAAAGTTTTTTTAAAAAAATAAAAAAAACCACATTACACAAAAATATGTCTATCTCATCTGACTTAAATAAAGGTAATCTACCAACCAAAATACAAGCTTGATAATCCAGGACAATTACTGATAGATCCAGCCTCAGGACTGGGGTCATCTTCTTACTATACGGGCTATCCGTGCCCTCCTTCCTTTCTATAACCTAACTTTGAATTATACTAGTAATTATGCTAATGAGTTCTGAGGAGGTTAGCTAGACTGTATTTTTTTAACACTGATCACCCTCCCGCTTGCTCATTCATGCTTTGTGCAGTGAACACATCTTCTCACGCTTGCCTGAAGAGCAGCTATGAAGGTTGGGAGCGGGGTAGGACACGTATAACAGTCTGTAACAGCCAGAGCACAGAGGTACCTAGCGTAGCCTTCAGGATCACTAACCAATTTTAACGCTGATTTTCAGAGAAGGAGGCCGATGGATAATATAAGAATATTACCACTAAGGCACAGTGCCAGGATTCTATGAGTAAGTGCACCTGGGTAATGCATGCTGGTTTTTGTAGATTTCCTTAAATAACAAATGCACGTCATGTCAATTTCAGCATATATGAAAAGATAATGTGCAAAAATAGATGTGTCAAGCCTGTACCTGCAATTCATTGTCCCAAGAGTATGGAAGCCATCTTGATTCATTACATGAAACCTGTTAGCAGGACCACAGCAGAATGAGCACACAACTGAACAACACCACATAAGAACGATAGCTATTTTTTCTGCTCTATACTATGAGGCTCATGGTTCCCACTCTCCGTCATGATCAAAACGTCCTTGAATTTTTCAAATTAGGTTATGAAGATATTAGTTCGCACACACCATTGGGGAACATTGTATGATTTTTGGTTGTTAGTTTTTTGGCCACCCCGAGTTCTGCCACTGTAATTAAAATATTAGTCTGCATTTGTGCTGGTATCTGGCCACACCGCAAGATACAAAGGAGTGTCAGAAATCACACTGTATATAACACTTATAAAGAGGTTTAAAAGTTGGTAGCTTGCTTTTTTTTGGCTTGTAGGCGCCAAAAACAGTGCATAAAAGGTGTGGAAACTAGACAATGCACAGAAAACTGTTGGGATTCACAAGCTGCGCCAACACCTTGAGCGACTAAAAAAGCTGTGAAATGTCGGAAACAAAGAACCGTAAAATTGTGGCTCCAAATATAATAAATATGGGTGCACGCTGCATACAACAAAATAACCACAGCAAAGCCAACTAACTAAATGCACACACCATTGTTCTGGCCCACAAAAAGTCAATACATCTGCAAAACAATTGTGCCTTCCGCTGGAAGTTTTAATTAACCTCCCTTTTTTTAATACTGGTACTACCAATAGTGAAGTACGATCTTATACAAGTTCTATTTGAATGCTCTGTCGTCTACCCACCGAGTAAAGTGGTTTCTACAGAAACTCAGTGTCTGCTGTTGAAAACGTCGAATCACCCTAAAATAAGTACCTGTACCGTGCGAAGAGATTTAACTGTGTACTACAATTATGTTCCCTAGTTAGTGGATATGAATGTAAACACTTCTATAAAGTTTTCCAAGTTCCTATGTACTCTGTGCTATATGGTTCCCGCAAAAATTATATCAAACAAATTGAAACATATCTGGCACTGGGAGCTAAGGGTACTGCAGATGCCCCAGAGCCTCTGCAGTAATTACGTGTTACTAAATAAACAGATTTTAAGACAGAGACAGCCCTAGAGATTAAAGAGAGCGGTTAGGTACTCGGACTTTATTAATTTACAGATCTAGAGCAGACGCAGGGCCGGAGGAAATCTGCCACGAGATCTACTTCAAATGATAGGATAGATTCCTCATGGTTTAGGTTTCCTTTATAAAATGTCTAGATCCGGAGAACTACTGCGTCCTAACCGGTGGAGGTTCCTTGCTAAAAGAAGAGCTGTGCTGGATTAAGAAAAATGTTTTTTTCTATAAACAAAAGAACAGCGTTTTGGGGATAATTATAGCCAATTCACTATATATTTGTATTGACTTTATACTATGAAGGTCATCTAACGACGCGAGTCTTAGGTGCGAAAAAAAGTAGCAAATGAGCAACTGCACCATGAAAAGCTAAAAATTTAAAAAAATGAGGCAAGCCAAAAAGTTGGATTGTGCCCATTCAGTTGAAAAGAGAAGAAGGTCGCATGATAACGACCAGTTCTCTTTCATTTTTTTTGTTTTGTTTTTTTAGGGGTATAATGGAGACTAATTCTCATGATTTTTAGGGATCTACCATGGACCCAATCAGCATGTATCCTTTATCCAGGAGATATGGGGTGGATTAAATTGAGTGACTCACACCTATTTTGGTAAAAATCAATGGAGCCCCCTCTCAAGGTCATTAGGTGCATCTCTAGGCCATATTGTTTGGTGGTCCATTTAATTTTAAGCTGAAGTGGTTGGCCGATACGTTTCAATTGGACTTTCCAGGCTGTCCCTAATCACCCACCCACTGAAAACAGTGTAAAACTCTGTTATACAGAAACTATAAGCTGGCAATGTCCTCTGTAAGTGATGATATGGCTAAGTATTTTGAAAAGCAACATGAGTGGGGGGGAGGGGGGTATGATAACCGAAACTATACAGAATACTGAAAGAATCACTTGCATTAATATTTGAAAGTCACTTTTTTCCTAATAATTACAGTGCGCGGTTTAATTTACCTTTGTAGGACCACTTTTGTGCGTTTTTTTGTGAGCAGGTATGGGGGGTTGGACTCTGTTGATCGTAGAGGGTAATATATTGAGCATTTGAGTTTGATGCATTCTGACAACTTTTCTAAGAAATGTTTTTTTATGTAACTACTCAAATTCTATTGCGTATCATCATGCTTGGCACTGGGATTTTCACACAAAAAAAAAAAAATCTGCAATTCTCACCACCCGATCCAGGAAAAAATAAGATAATACTTTTATACTTCCATATCTGGAATTTATTGGATGTAACACTTTAAAGTCGGGTAAACTTGCTGGGCGGGTGAAAAGTCACCAATTTTGCTCAAATATTGCGCCAAAAAAAGTGTGCAACCAATAGCAAAATTTAAACATATAATAATGACCACTTAGACTCATAAATGTAATCAGAGCATCTGAGAAAATCTGTATAAATACACAACATCACAAAGGCGTCTCCATAGTTTGCATATGCAAGGAAGCCGCGCATTATCTCGAGTGACAGATTTGTCAGATGCTCTGTTTTAATGTCATCTTTGCCACGGTGTATGTTGCACGTGATTCAAGGTCAACAGCAGTGAACATGGCATGTTTATCTAGGGACGCAATACTTTTCAAAGCCAAACAAACAAATTCTCTTCCAGTAATTGGTGATATTTTCTTGTCATTTACAACTTCAAAAACAAACGAGGAGGACGTTACCTGTGGTCTAATATTTTTAGCATGACTGAGGTTCAAAAATTTACCCTTCACATCCTGACAATTATATACCCGATAATAAGAAACTTAGAAAACACAGAATAGAAACAATACTGTGGCAATTTAATGAATTAAATTGAAATGGAAAACTGAAAATACATAGACATGTTCCAGAACCCTTTACTCAGGCTGAAATGGCAGAAACTAAAGACTATATCTTCATAAGTGATTAGTTCAACAAGGTCTGGGGGGTTTCATATGTATGTCTTTACATGATCCCTCAGCTCAGATTTCTGTTTAAGTAGGGTCCATGTCAGTAATCAGGCACTCAAGGACCTTCCACAGAGTTACCCCAATGCCATCTTGTGGTCTGTGTGGCTTTAGGGGATTCGCATCTTCTATTCCAGTAAAGCCATTTGTCGCAGACTGTAGTAGAGCACTCTTTGCTGAACTCTATCCAGGGTTGGCTCCAGGTTCAGGGGCCCCTAAGAGCATTGTAGTAAACTCAAATGCAGCATTAAAATCGAAACTAAAACAAACGACAGTCTCTTGTTCCCTAAAATTTCCCTAATTTATTGTCATACCAAACAGCCCCTCGTGTTATTGCATATAAAGAGCCCCCGACCCATGGATTCATTAGATTACAGCTCTCACTCACACCCCATGGGTCCTTATGTAGCAGACTTTTTTGGTCATCCCCCGCACTCTAGCCACGGCAATGCCGGTATACGACAGTGATGTGCG
Organism: Engystomops pustulosus; assembly: GCA_019512145.1. Taxonomy (NCBI): domain Eukaryota; kingdom Metazoa; phylum Chordata; class Amphibia; order Anura; family Leptodactylidae; genus Engystomops; species Engystomops pustulosus. The sequence goes on along the minus strand of CM033643.1, from coordinate 59,622,768 downwards.
CCGGACATGACTATCCAGGCTTACCATCACTAGTCAATTGTTCCTGACCACCACTAAACAACCTCAAATCACAATCTTGGCCACCAGCCATTCTTTAATTGATGAACGGTTATGGGCAAGTGGTAGACAAGTGCTAGTTTCCGTCACACACGACAAGAAATAGGGCAGATTTATCAAGTGATGAAAGCAGAATATTTCTAGTTGCCCATGGCAACAAATCACAGCTCCCCTTTAAAATATCATGAGCACTGGTAAAATGAAAGCTCGCTGGACTTGGTTGCCCTGGGGCCAACGTGGAATATGACTGAAGTACACGACACTTGAACATCTAAATAGTTAGAATTGAGGCCACACAAAAGTAATCTTGGTTTCATTAGACACGAATGAATCTTGCTTCTCCAGTCAAAAATGTACTTTACGTGCGGTATGATAACTTTACAAGCAGAATCCATATTGTCTTTTACGAGGGTTGGATGCTACTGGCCACTATGCCACAAACGCCCCAGAATCTGGTGAAGTGCGTCAGTGATGATTGACCTGCGCGCCATCTGCACACAAGATCTTAAGCCAAGCAAGAATGAACATTAGGAATTGAGAGAATCCTCACAAGGCCCTTTCTCACATTAGTTGTTGGGACAGCAGGTTTGAAGGAAATGGTTTCTGAAACTTCGTTCCATATAAAAAATAAGGGAGGCCACTGGGTCTTTGTAAAACATTCAGTGTAGGCAGAAATAGTTCTCCAGATTGATCTCTAAAAATCCTGCTATACCACTGAGGTTGGTTCCTTCCTAATAACACCTCAGATTTACGACACTTGGAGTTCAATCTGGGGGTTGAAACATCCAAAGCTGAGCAAGAGGAAATGAAGAGGTCTGCAATCCTACACTTTCAGGCACCATTGAAAAAGTCAAGGAGCTCTAATTTACGGAGGGGCGGAGCGCATTTGTCATAGGGGTCCCGCCGATTCTGTTTATGCGCCAAAACTTGTCCCCAGGATTTTGGCGCGACTGCGAGCGGCTTGTGGCGCATTGAACCGACAGAAATCGGGGGGGGCCTATGGCATTCGGACAACTCGCAGAAGTTAACATTAGAAATGGTCGCAAGCACACGAGACTTACAAGCACCGGGAACGAAGGAAGGTGAACTCTCAACGGTACCTCGGGTGCAGAGACGACGGATGCAGGACTCGGCGCGCACAGACTACAGTGAATCGCGCCGGACCCAAAAATCTCGGTCGACAAAGGCAAACGCGGGATATGCTACAAGACCGAGGTAAGTAATTCTGCCCAACGTGTCAAATTTGAGTGCAAATGAAAGGGGAAAAAAAACTAGGCACAACATAAAATTAGACACTTACCTGCACTTGTGTGTGATCAGAATCTATGGAAGCCAAAATAAATTAAATGTGCAGCTTTGCTTTTATGCAGCCTTTTTTCACCCACGATATTGCTACAGGAAACCAGGGGTGTGTACACTCATAGGTACAAGGTTGTTTTTTTTTAATACGGGTAGTAGTGACAGGTACGGTGTCAAGTTCACAGAGTGTGGACCAGGATTGACATGAATGGTGACCAAAGCTTCCCAATATTATTTTTAAACATTTCAGTAGTAAAACTGAAGCAGAAAAGTTGCGTAAAACAAGAGTGCACTTGCGGTGATCAGATTTAACTATGTAATTAAAACAAAAATGTATCAGGGATGTCTCCATTTTCTATGGCTTCTAAGACAAGCTAACCAATGGTCATAAAATGCAAAGGAGCGCCAGATCTCAGAAACCTCCAAAGAAATGTTCCAGGGATGTCAGACACAAATGCCTAGCTAAGCATATACGGCTTTTTGACCATAGTATTTACAGAGGCCTGGGTGGAGATCGAAGAGTTCTCTGGCCAGACTCTACATGTTTCTCTATTAACTGTCTAGTTGAAACATTCTTCAACAGGTCCTCAAACCTGCACAGTAGATTTTGTAGCTTTTTTATCAAACCTCCCTTAACATGTATTTCTTCTAACTGTAATGCAAAGATTTGGTGCAAGCTTTAAAGTTGAATTTTACAGCCCCAGCAAGACAATTCCTGCAAGCAGGCAGCACCAAACTTTTAAAGGGGCAATCTACACCAGGCAGGAAACAACCTGTATGCAAAATAGCATTAGGGCTCCATCACACACCTGAGACTGGAGCCCCTCACGGTTCCATTTGATTACAGTCATTAACTCATGGTGGTACGAGCCCTTGAATAAGCACGTTTGGAGTGCTGGCTGCTTTGCAGAAAGGGTAGACTCCTTTGATTATACTCATCACTATGAGGCGTGGAGTTTCTCCTAGGATTCTTTTTTTATCGTCCTTCAACACTGCGATTTGTCTCGTGAAATCTGTCTAGTGGCGACAGGTGTTTATGAGATGTGGCTCAGTGCACAAATCGATGGAGTGCAGCAAGGCTTGCCTGATCCATGTGCGTTGTAGAGTCCCTATGAATCCACAAAAAGAAGTCTATAAATTCACCAAAAGAATGGGTCAGACCAATGAAAAAACAAGTCATCAAGATCAACAGAGATCAGAACTATAAAAGTAAAGCATTAGTTGTCTGTACGCAATAAATGTACAGAGGATGGAATGACAGGAAGCATCTGTACCATATTACAATATAACTACAGCATATGGATAAGACACCACCACATAACAAGCTTCTTACAACTAAACTTAGTAAGTTTTAAATAGTTTAGGCACACAGTAAAGGGGGGGAATCGGTCGACCAGGAGACACAATTTTATAGCACTCCCCGCAGTCCCAACAGAGCATAGAACATCACTGCCAAAGTGAGATTATGGTATTAAAATTGGTTTTACAGAAAAAGATTGTTCATATGTACCTTTCATAGCATCTGGTGTGTGACTAGGCAGTTGCCTTTGGGAGCAGCTGGAAAGGGACGCAGATAATCCACACGTGTGCCACAAGGCCCGCGCACACGTGCCGCAGGGGATGTAGGGACAGAACGGGGAGACTCAGTGCAGGATTGGAAAGAGATCATGTAACTCCATGTTGACATTTTCAAAAGTCATATAGAAAACACCCCATCCTTGGCTTGCGAAGCCGCCTACCGGCTCCACTCAGCCAATCCTGGTGTGGGGAGTTATTATCTATTTGGAAGAAGGTCCCATGTTCCTAGCCCACGCAGCGTTGCCTCCAATGATAAGGTCCCACACACTGATAACATATCGTTTTGTCTGTAAAACAATTTTTTATAAAAAACAATTTGGCAGTAGTATGTACTTATGCACTCTCGCAGGTGACTGGCGGGTATGTGCTATTTAAGTAAGGGTCTCCCCTGCTGACAGGTTCCGTTAAATCCATAACAGGAAACCCAGAAATGTAATTACAAAATATTACTGTGGTAAAGTGATTTAGAAAAAGTATGTGTGAGATTTTCTGTCCCCAACAACACATCTAAATGAAGGACGGAAGTGCCTCAATAATGGTCAGTTTTGCATAATCCTGAGCAGAGCCATACAAACTGGCAGATTCACTCCAAGTAATTACAGCCAGATCTGTAAAAAAACAACCCTTTTGTCCCGTTTCTAATTATATCTGTAGTTCCCACAGTATGGACAAGTCAGTGATTAGTGCCTTAGGAAATGCCTGCTAACTGAAAAATTCCTCAGATCAATGTTCAGTTAGACAAAGTAAAACTACACTGCTCTCTCAGCAGGCAACAAATAATAAAGTATGTCGCCATGTGATGCGCTCCTGATGCTCATTAAGGCAGGAGGCAGCTCAGAGAAAGGAAAACTCAAAGCATAAAACGAATGATGTGTGGTACATGTTGCAGAATGGACTGTCACCTCTGGCTTGTTTTTTACCACGCACAGAAAGGTAGGCCAAGATGTAGTTTTTCCAAATTCATATTCAAGTCAACTTAAATTTACAAGGGGGTGCCATTACAGCAAATTAAGTCTGTTTGGTATTATAAAAAGTTATACAATTCTAATATACTTTCTGTATCAACGAACGCTCATCGATTTCTAGATCTCTGCCTGTGCGTACTCTATAGAAAATATATATGTCTTACTTCCAGTGACAGCAAAGATCTGATCGATGGGTCACGACCAGGTGCACGGCCGTTATCATGCTGATACAGTGATGGATGTATTCTCTGCATGATAAACAAGTCATGAACCTGTGTGACCAATGGCAGTTCTGTCCAGGGGAAGTAAACATGAAGCATTTCTATAGAATGACAGCAAAGCAGAGATTCTAGAAAAACCAGTGAGAATTGATACAGAAATATATTGGGAAGTTGTATAACTTTTATAATACAATCAAGAATAATAATTTGGCTGTAAGGAGTACCCTCTTTAATAGCAAGGGAGGGGGGGGGGGAGAAGAAGAGGAAAATTTAAGGAAATGAAGAGGCCGGGAGAATGCTAGAGATAATCCTTCCTTCCAGGGGACTTATAATCCTCACTCTAATCCAGCAGGTGAAAAAGGGAAGGGACCCACTACTCCCGCCTAGAAGATAAACTACCAAGAATAAAGGAGACATATGTGGTTCTGAGAAAATTGCCACACGTCTAGAAGGGTTTAGAAATAAATACGACAATGGAAACTAAAGACCAGCATAAGAGGTATCTTACTCAAAGTTTTCTTTTCCTTTTTCTAAAGGGTACTACCATCTGTGCATGATGCAGAACATATATGATTTCCATAATAGCCTTCATCGTTATTTCTGTCAATTATGCTTTATCTGATAAATTCATGTTTATTTTGAGGCCAATTTGTGCACCCTCGAACGGGAAGCTTACTATTTTCCACCTGGACCATGTTCCTCTGGCCCAGTGCATCTCACAATACACTTCTCATGCGTAATCTGATAGAAGGGAGTGATAAAGGCAGGGGATAAGAAAATATAAATAGATATATTATATAAATGCTATTTTAGACCTTTCTATAACTGCTGCCAGCAGTTTACAAGTAAACAGGTTTAGATGCAGCATGATGGTTAAGTGAACTCTACCATTGCTTGCAAGTTTCAAGTATTGGTGTAAATAAACAAAGGTCAACAACCTCCACAACAGGATTGATTCAGTGGTCCATTATTTTCCATAAATTTCTAACACATCAGTCTCTAATCTCTATGTGGTTATTTGATGACTAAGTATCATAGTATGTGTTTTCCTTTGAGAGTCCTGTGGGATCTCCAGATCATTTTGGTTGATGTATAAAGGGTAAATAGCAAATTTATCCTAAAAGACTTTACACTGTAATGAAAACAGTCCCAGATGTTCTCAGAATTATATGATCTTCCTGACATTTTAGCGGTCGTAACACTAGAGTATTCATGTGAAATAATCTCCTCATGTGCTAGATGGTATTAGTATATTTGTGAATTTCCAGTCCGACTTCTAAAGTTAAGCGTGGTAAGATTGCAACAAGAACGGTTGTGGACACAGTGATAACCGAAGTAATTGTCTATGAAGTAATGCCACCAACATATTCCCATAGGCAGGGGACTGCAAATCATCCGTTATAAACACTATGAACTAGCTAAGCCCCCCAGAACTGCATGTGATATAGCAGAGTACAACACTAAAACATTTATGACAGCCTTGATCCAGCTGCTTTGGGGTGGGGTACTATTCTTATGAATTCTTACACTAAAGGAAGATAAAAAATGCCAATCATACATTAAAAATGTGCAACATTTTGATGATCAGCAATTGGACACCCATGTTCAAAACACTATCATCTGTAACAATAGCCAACTGGAGACAGGAACCCACTAGATCTCTACACAGACTGGTGTAGGACTAACTAATGGCGGGTCAAAAGGTGTCTGATTATTGCTTAGGGAGATGGCCTCGATGCATGCTCACTGAAACTTCTGGCAAGGAATAGCAGGTAGGTATTCCAGGAAGGAAGTGGGAAAGGTATGCCTCCAGAAAAGTATTGTTCATGTGTAACACATGAAAAGAAAACACTTTCAATATACAATCAGTATAAGGCTTAACATTAAAGTACCCGCTAGCCACGGCGGGCACATGGCAGTCCCGGGGAGCGGAGGAGGGGAGAGCACGTTCCTCTACAAGAATACACAGCAAAATCGCTGTATTCGTCAATCAGATAGGACATGTCCTATCTTTCTACGAGGGGTGCTGAGCGGTATGGTGTCGCACGCCCGTGTGCAATGTAGCCTGAAGCCCATCAAAGTTAAGGGACATCAGACTTCCTCAATACATTTGCCTACATGCATAGCATCTTATCCATGTCTACTACACACATCCAATGGATAATTAAACTAATGTATATTTCCATTGGTTTCATACAGTGCACAGACGAAGGAAGAATTTTGGTAGAAAGCAATGATGACATCTAAAGTCAGGGCTCTGAGTAATACAGTACTTGAACATAAACATCAAATTAATCCCTTCATATGTTATAAGAGGTGGATCAACCACCCATAAATCGATGATTGTTATGATGTGGTTAGACAACACTTTAGAAATGAAAGAAAGATATCTAACAAGTGAAAAGAATAAAGAAACATTTCCCAGGCCTCTTCAATGGAAAAAATTCAGGTCCAGAAAAAATAGAAAACTGGAATGTCAGCAAGAGCAGAATTGGCCATGCAAAATGTCAGAGTACTGCCATAACCAAAATAACGAAAATCTACTGTACATTCATAGAACAAGGGTTATCTGCGAAAATTTAAGGAGACTCACGCCACTACCAGACAAACCAGTTATACATTTGAAGAGCTTATCTAATATGTTTCAATGAGAGAAGACTACATGAGCTCCTTACTAGAAAAAAATTCCAACTAACTGATGATAATAATATACTCGTTATATAGCGCATGCAAAATTCTGGCAGATTTATGGGGGAACCACAAATAAAATACGATATACAGAGAACAACAGTCCGTGAAACATGCAGGAGTGAGGCTCTGCTCACAAAGACCTAACAGTACATCGAGGATGAAGGGGGTGACAAAAGAGGTATAGCTGTATAAGGCCCAGCCATAAGGGGAGTGGAATAAAAAAAATTTCATAATACAAAAAAATGCTGCCTTCTTGAACCAACGCATCAGCCGCCATCTATATACACATACAGTGCACAATTAAAGAATAATCAAGGCACTCTTTGCGAATATATAATGCAGTGAATAGTTTTTACAGTAAGCGATCATATTCAAAATTGTGAGTTTTTGGCCAAAAATAGCGAGCACGCTATCCCCTGACACGCTGGTGTCAATACCTAAGCGGTGCAGTGCCAGCCAAACATTTCGTACTATGATCTGTGTTTTTGACAATAGCCTATGTTTGGCCAAAGTAACTAATTGAATATGATCGATTACTGTAATAAAAACAATACACTTGCATTATATATTCCCACAGGAGTGCTGTGGATTATTCTTTAATTTTGAGGTATTTGGCTGGGAACCCAAATCCTACCTAGCACCCTAATATTCGAGGTGCAAATGCACACATCTATTGAATACAAAGTCCATAGGGGGTTCACGTGGGACAGCCGAGAAGCATTTTTCCTGGTTAACAGAAGGGGGAGTACCCAGAATTGGTTAATCTAAAGAGTATGTGCATGCACTTAAGCATATGTGAAGCCCAGCCTAAATAACATGAGTTTTAAGAGAAACGCTTGAGCATTAGGGTTGAGTTTAGTCTATAGCACGGTTAGGGATCGTCCAGTGAATGGAGCAGCTTTGGAGAAGTCTGGAAACGGGTGGGAAGTTCGAATTAAGGAAGAGAATATCTAGACGGAGACAGATAAAAAGCTGGGTTGGACCAATAGACTGAGATGAGAGAGGAGAGGTAGAGGGAGGTGCAGACAAGTGGTAAAAAGCATCTTGCGCCTATGCCTTGGATATGGCAGATCAACCAGCATGTAAAATAAAAAATGTTAGCTTTGGTCAGACCTTTGAAAGTCAAAACCTGGCATAAAAATATGTACTTAACATAGTCATAAAAGCTTTATCGAGTCTATAAAGTCTGGCGCAAAATATAAAGATATGGCAGTCAGGCACCTACGGACAGGATTGTAACGCTTACTGGCTAGGAATTTATTTAAAGCATGCAATTGCCTTTCAATTAGCAGATAAGTCACTTCACGGTAATATAACTCGACAAGATATGTTTTAAGGTTCTCTTTGAAGGGAATTGTATAGAGAAAACTAATCTATTTTCAAGTTATCGATACTGATGACCCAAAGTCTGGCATTCTCGACCCCCCAACTGATCGTCGATTCCAGATGTCATTAGAACAAAAAATGAACAAGGAAAAAGGCAATTCCTTGTGATGTTGGAGAGCCTGTTACTAATACCAGTTATTGGAGTTGAGCTGCCAGCGCACATTGGGTTTCAGCTACTGTTCTCGTGTAGATTCCAGCACCGAGGCAGTAGAATTGTGAACCCCCAAGTAATGTCAATGCCCTACACTTTACCCAGCCATGGAACATGGTTACGGGAAATAACCAGCTTTGCCTTGGACAAAACGTAGCCAGTCAGTGGTGTGGGAACTCATGCCAATTAAGGTCAATGCGTATCAACAAGGTACCTATCTTATATGATGGTGTTTGTGTACAAACATCCTCACCTGTTTTCATGTTCCCATTTCTAATAGTGTCAAGTATATGCATTATCACACTTTATGATTTAATAATAATGATTGGTATTTATAAATGTGAGACTATGGGTGTTCTGTAGTATCTAACATATTCTAGTTTAGGAAACTGAGATACACATCATCAAAAAATACAGTTTATGATGATGGAACATAAAATATTATATGGATATACAATGTAATGTTATAAGACAACTTCAATCATCAGAAATATTCCCAGATTTTCCCAATCTGCAATCTTGCTTATATCAGGCAATTTTACTAACCATGACTGTGATCCTGTTCCATTTACTATATGCGGCATCATGGCTAACCTCCCATAGACATCGGGTGGCAGTTCCAGTGGGATTTGGTCGGTCATCACATATTGAACGTACATTCATGGAGAATTTTCTCAGCTGCCTTCCTAAGAGAACAAAAAGAATGTATTAAAAAAAGTCAGGTCCAATTAACATTTCAGATGAATAGCGGGTATCTTTAAAACTGATTAAATAAGAACAGTAAAGCCACACCTATATCTATACAACACACAGGAAACAATAATCAATGTGATGAAGAACTTGTTCTGTCTTCATAAATGGAAGATTTTACAATTGTATCCCTAAATTTTCTGCAGCTTTTATGGTAGAAATTGCTATAGATAAGAAAGCGATGGAAGCACATCATTAAAAAAACTTATACATTAATGTTACTAAACAAAACTACACATACAAACCGGTCTTAGGCTATACATGGACCTACTTACTGGTCGTCCTACTAATGTGAATTCATGCAAGGTCTGATACTCGTGTGCCGTATCTTGAGCCATCCCGTGACCTTGACGTCTCGTTCGAATCCCCACCAAGGCCTCAACTCATCCGGAGTTGATGTGCCTCAATTGATGTGAGTATACATAGTTCCTAACCGATCTATGTTTGTTTGCCCGGACTCAGCTCCGATTACTTCCCAGCACCTGTCCCCGTCGCATCCTCCCTTCTTGCGAAACAGTTGTGCCAAGTGATCATACAGAATGGGCGGAATTCTTGAGTTAGCCCCGGCTGCCAGGAGTTCACCTTGTTCTTCCCGGGTATGTCAGTGCATGGCTTGCGACACAATTAAATGTTAAATCCCGACGCTTAATAAGTCGGATCGTTACGCGCTCTCCCCCTCCCAAATTTGTGTCGATAAAAAAAAAAGCTGGCGTCAATGCGCCAAAATCTGATCATGTGCACAAAAGCCCCTGCTAAATGCGGCACGGAAATCCGGAATATCGGCCAAAGTGCGGTCCGTGGCAACCTATTATATATACTAGATTAACAGGTCTCCCTACTGTATGTTGCTTTCAACACTAAGTTCATATTAAAACAAATTGAAATAGCAGCACAGAGATAACCACTGTCTGACCAGGCAAGTCAAATGCATTTGATGATCTCAAGGAATAAGAACCAGACAGATGTTAAAAGACTTGAAAACTGAAGGTCATCTTGAGGCTGCGCAACCAGCTTCTGGCACAAAAATGCTTATAAGGACATGGTAAAGTACCATGTTAAAGGTATCATATTTGAAGAGGTAATTAACCTGAGTTCTGAATTGCTTATGTATTAAGGCTTGAAACGCAGCAACCAAACTCTCGACCTTAAAGTACATACCAAAGAAGTTACTTTATGCGGCGCCAGGTATTACATAATAATCTCTAAATAAGCCACAGTTATAAAGGAAGGGAATAAATGTTTATTAAATTAAACGGTTCTGCCAGGCCCATCGGTATGAAGACAAAGCTGAGCCATGGCGGCAAGGTAGCAACGTCTGATCTTGTGGAAAATATTCTGAGACCTGACCCAAACTAAGCAGAATGTACACAGCTGCTTGATCAGGAACAAACAGTCTGGAAATGTCGCGTTGTCTCTAGTGAAGAGCGAAATCACACGTGTTACGTTACCCTCGAGGATAAGACAGATGATTGCTGTCTAGAACATGCACATAATGTCAGAATGGTGCAGATGCTGGGATTTAGAACAGAACTTTATAAATAAAATAGACTGCACCCCATCGCTGCTTCCCTAAACACCACCTAAAAACCTGTGTAAATTACACATTTTTATTAAAATGTGTATTAGAATAAGCTTGTGGTTACATTATACTGTTAAAGTCAGGGTGGGGGCAATACAAGCAGAAGCCACCCTTCTGTAGCGGAAGCAGTGTCATAGCAGATCAGTGAATACATAACATAATTTATCTTTCTCTACCGCTCTGATCGGCGCCTTCTCGGCTTACCAGTTTAGAGGGGTGTGGTCCTTTGATTGTACCCACCAAATATACTAGCACCAAACACTACCTTCAAATGTGAAGATCCAAACCCAAATAGGTTTACTCTTTTTATCTTTGAACCACGTATTGCAGTGACCTTCACAAAATTTTTCTATTCCCATCATTTTCTCAAATATAAATACTTAACTCTTAACCAGTTAGCAGAGAAAAACTCCAAGGAGTCCTGACATGTTGACCATTGATATGTGCTGGAAATGAAGGACACAAAACAGCCTTCATTGGAAAAGGCAAAGAGGGAAAGAACACATACACGGTCATCTAACGGAATGAACAGCAACCTTGGCAGGGTATGAAATATCCTTTTGATCATGCTCTTTATTATGTTAAAACTCACCATAAATAATCAGAGATATACAAAAGTTTAGAGGCGTATTAGGATTCCCATTCAGAGTGGGAGTCTATAGTGCGAAATTTCTGGTATCTATAGTGTTTAGAAACATGCTTTGGTATAATTTTAAGAGAAAGAAGATAATCTCAGAGTAACCTGGCTGAGCACCGGCAGCTAAGGCTACTCCATGCACCAGTAGCCTCGCAAGGCTGCCTCTTGCTCTTTCTTGTAAAGTACAGCAGGCTTGCACATGCGCCCAAGCTACATCCGCGCTGCCCCCGCTTTATGTAGATCTGCATTTGTGCCAACCGTGCGTATCCTAGCTCAAGGTAGCATTGGAGGCAGGAGCATGCCAGATCTACAGAGAAAGGTGACGACACAGTGCAGCTAAGGGGTCGGTGCGGCGACACTGCTAAGGCTACTGAGAGAGTGGAGTAGGGCCTAGCTCTGGCCCAAGCTCTCTCCACACCACAGAAGCCTCTGCAGGTAATTACCAATTACATAGGTTATAGTACTAACAAATTTCAGATTAGGGATAAGGCTGCCAGGGAAAGTCTAGCATCAGATCTACTTCTAATGATAGATTCCTGATGGTAGGTTTCCTTTACATATATATGGTTCAACTTGCTTCTGCCTTGCATATTTGCTTTGGATTATATGTGGGAATATAGGCTACAACCTACTGGCAAGCATGCACCATGACCTTTTCTGTATTACGGAATCCGGTTAACCATTTTTTGTTTGACATTTATCAGGGTTAGCTTCTGTCACATTTTTTGTTATTCAACCAGAAAAAAAATGGACGGTATACTCACTGTCTTTTTGGGCAGTTTTGTTAACCTGTGAAGGAGTATTAGTTATAGAGCAGTGCTGGCCAACCTTTTAGACACCGATGCCCAAACTACAACCAAAACCCACATTTTTAGCGAAGTGCCAATGCGACATTTAAGCAGTAACTTGACTCCTGCTATGTCATAGGTTAATGTATATAGCAATCTGAGAACCCCAATACAGCAGAAAGAAGGGAAAACATTTGGATTATCATTGTAGCTCACTTCCAGGGTCCTGGGTATGCCTGGGACTACAAGCGGTCTTGAGCCCTGTCTGGCGAACTCTGCCCTCGGGGATCGGCACGGGTGCCCCTAAGAGAGGTGCTCTGAGGCCACCTTCTGGCACCCGGCCATAGGTTCGCCACACTGGTATAGGACTCCCAATGAAGATTTTTACCTAGACAAAAAGTGTTTTTCTGCGCCTGGAGGTGGTCTTAATTATCACAACCTTCCTGCATAGTATCATCATGTATATTATTGCAAGGATAAAGTCCACTAACACCCGACCCCCTAATATCAGCCTAAACCATTTGATATTCCGCTATTGTCAGAGCTCAGTGAGAACTACACATCTCTCCCATAATTCATGCCTGCTCAAATTAGAGGGATTAGTTAGAAATTCAATTTGGACGCTGTTGCAACAATTTTTACTTAATCTGGCTTTCCGTAAGTGCTGCTGCTGTTGTGTCTGTTTGACCTGTCGCTACTGCACACAATCCCTGTCCGTCACTCCCAGTCCACACACTGTTTGAATGAAAATACCGTACCACGTGTGGAAGAGAAAAAGGATTACGTCATCTTCCAAAACTTTAAGGGTAGTGAGTATGATCAGTAAAAACAATATAGGTGTGGAATACCCTATAAAAGGATCATTGGAAGTGAACACTGAACACACATTGTCATCTTGCATGGATTCTTCCTTCATTATGAAGACTCCTTATGATGAAAGGACTGCAATCATTCTGGTTCACAGCAGCATTTTGGAAGTAGAAACTTCCAATCAAAAAAACAGAAAACAATGTGACATTCATGGGACAAAAACGCTGTTATTACAAGCCGCAGAGACTATAAAATTGTGGAACAAGCTATTTTTGCCATAAGGCAGTACATAAACCTAGTGTTACAAAGACCAAGTGGCACGACCCGTAGGTGAGACAAAGATAGCCCTAGACACTAAGCCACAACACAAAATGACCACGAATGTGTTTTCAATACTATACCTATACAAAACCTAGGTATAGGCTGAGAGAGTTATATGAAAACATCTAAGTAGCCACAGGGGAGTCACACTTATATGGTGGGGGCTGAAGAACTACAGCTCAAAAGGAGGAGGCTATAAGAGTTATGGCCGTGTGGTCAATATGAGAGTGTGCATTGTAGCTGATACTTCGGAGAGACACGTGATACAGAGAAAGATGAAGCAATAGATACAACTTGATGCTGACAAGCTTGATGAAATCCAAGAGAGATTCCAATCTTTAATATGACACTAAATACGATTCTAGGGTGCACAGAACCAAAGGGAATCCAAGGGATAGGAGTCCCAATTGATGCACCTTTGCAGCCACTAAAACTGACTCATCTATGGCAAAATAGGACTCTTCTCTGAATGGAATATTTAAAGGTAAACAGGCTAGATTTCACAAAAGAGGGAATTCTAGAAGGAATATTCATACCAAAACCTGAGTGGCTGGAGTTTAATATGGAAAATGATCCTTTACTAAATATTCAGGGTGGTTACTATACTAATTCTAATATTATGGAAAATAGCAATTAGTTTCCTTGTGGTTTTGAAGACCACTATGTATGAACCTACATTGGGTATGGCAGAACACATGACAATACATATGAATGCAATATAGTGATTCCATTACAGTTATTCAAGGTTGAATAAATTGTGTCTATATACAGTATAAGCTCCTAGTTTCCTAATCAATGACCTGCTACTAATCTACATTTCATTCTCAGTTAGGCTAAAGTGTAGATTCTCAGTTAGGCTGAGCACACATAGAGCCCATGCACTCCACTGACATCAACCATCAGGATGTAGTGGTCAGGCTCTGGTGCTGAATAAATGTAACACTTAATCATGAAGAACCAGTATAGCAAAAAAAAAAACAAAGTTAATATTCACAATTTCAACAAAGTGTTATGTGTAGGAATAGCAAAGATCCAGTGTAGGAGAGAATCTCAATGATAATGTATAGTAAAGTACATTGTCAGTTTTTGTGAGAGTACAACCAATCATATGGCCACTATTACAGGAGGGAGAATGTGCATTCTATTTATTTTTTTATTTCTACATTCCATGCTTATTGCTATGTTTCTAAAGCAGGACCAAACCCATAAAAGACTGTAAAAATTGACAAGTAATTTAGTGAAATAAAAAATAAAAGTACATGCTTAAAATATTGGGTAAACAATAAAAATATAATACACCAAAAGAATGACTATAAAAAAGTAGCTCTCACATAACGCTTTGATAATGTGTCCCCATGTACAGATATTATTTCAAATTTTTACCTAAATGTATTTAAGGAGTAAAGGAACAGCCCAATTTGATAAAATTAAATAATTGGAGACCTTTCTACAGTATATAGTGTATGGATCCTCTGGTCAATTGGTTTAGACGTGTAAATTAAATGTATTTCCTACTGAAGGCAGGTACAGGATAAGGCATTAGTGCTGATCGTCGAGGGGCTAGCCATTGAACATGTGAATGGGCAGTGGTGCACAAGATCACCATGACTCAAAGTCATTGTTATGGCTCTACAGATCCATAGAAACCCTACACACTAGTATAACTGCTGTCCTATCATAGCACAATACTTTGCCCGGTGGGCCGCTGTAGAATGGTCCAGCAGAGCATCCAGCCCCCGGATATATCAGGAGGTCAGAGCTTCCTGATATATCTGGTGCGACAGGGACGGGGCTTTCATCATACGCTGGCGCACAACATACAGAAATTAATGAAAAAATATATCATTAATGGCACAACAGTTGAGACAATGAGTGATCAGGATAAGAGGTTCCCATGCCATCAGACATTTGCTGTGAACCTACTGTATTCACTCATTCTAAAAATTTTGGTCATAAATTAATTAGACAAAGTCACTAATCATCACTATATTTAACAAAATTTAACAAATAAACCATAAACCTGAATGTCCTAACCACTATATGTAGTGCATTTATACAAATAAAGTGGTAAAATCAAACCACTTACACCATATAATATGCGTTTATTATAAACCATCTAGCTTGGGAAATGTTAAATTCAGCGGCATCTCTGTGTTTGGGTATGCTTTCCTCACATGTGGACATTTCACAGTCATACATCTGTTCACAGCGGAAGTAGACAGTAACATTGGCATGAAAATATTTCTAAGCATGCAGCAAATCAATTGACCATTGTAAGCACATAATTCATTGCTATCTGATACAACTGCAGTGTGGTGACATTTGCATGATTTTAAGAAAGAAAAACAAGAACATGCAAATGGCAGAGAAAAGCTCAAAATTCAAGTTATTTTTCTCCATGTGTAATACAGTCAGAAGTATTGTGATTGTTTATATTACTGATTTCACATAATATAAAATGCAGCCGCCTGCGGTGATGGAATGATTAAAAAGTGCTATTCATTGGTGGAGATGACTCAAATCCAATAAATATCAACTGTATACCAAAAATTTGGATAAGCATCAGTAAGGGTATATTCACATTTAGCTTTCTATTGTATGCATACGCCTGGAGTATTCCTGATGTATCCTTAAAAGGAGGTAGCAGCATGCCCAACTATCAGGTTCTCGCGCCACGCACCCGGCCTACCCGGGCCAGTGCCAGGGCCCAAGCGTGCTAGAGGGGCCAACTCGGACATCAAAGAGAAAAACTTCAGCCGCTGGATCAATTGTAAACAGTGTTGCTTCAAGACACTGGTACACATGATCACCTTCCGGATCCTCTTGTTATCTGCCCCTATGCTGCGCTTGTCGGGATTGCAGACTAGGGGTCCATGCAAAAAAACTCCCCTTCCCTCGCTCCCCAGCGGCGCTCCCCACGTTCCCGAGCTCTGAAGCCCGCACACATGATGATGTCCTACATCACGTGTGCCAGTGTGGGGGTGGGGAAATGTGGCTACCGAGGGTGGGGTGGGGGTACGCAGTGTGGCGCTGGGAAATGAGTTTACTGAAAAGGGGCCCACTAAGGTTCTGTCGCACAGGGCCTTTTTAAACTTGGAGTCTGCCACTATTGGTCATACAGTAGGATACCTAGACTAGTTTGTCTTCTCCACCCTCAAAGGGAACGGAAAAGCAACATCAGCAGCAGACATTGATTTAACGCTGTAGATGTTCATGGTGTCTCCATACGTGGGACAGTTATATCAACAGGAAATATCAAACAGTATTCGCTCAGCGGGGGCTTAGGTTGGATACCATTAAACGTATACTTTGCCCTACGACAGGATGAAAAAAGTCTACAGCTGTGGCTTTTATGCAGTGTTTCCTGAGCACTGAACAGGCGAAGAACTGAGCAGGCGAAGACAAAAAGGATGTGCAGCGGCAGTAGAAGTCTTTGGACATGTTCAGCTTATACATTGGATGCTTTTCTGGCGTATTTGCGGAACAACGCAAAAATAAATATTGGAAAGCTAAGGCTGCTTTCACATAAGTTAATAATTTTTCTGTCCAATATAGAAATAGAAAAATCAACCAGACCATAGAAATCAGCACGTGACACGGTACTGACCCAATATAAGGGGTTTTATAGGGATCTCCATTATGGTGTGATGTTGTTAGGAGAGAAAATGCCACAACATTCAGTGTTACTTTGCCCTATGTTTTTTTGTATTGGGTCTTTGATTAAGGCTCATGAAGGAACTTCTAACACAGAGGTGATATCTCCCTTAAAACAGTAATAATATTGTACGTTATGTACTTATAGCATTGACTATGCGCTTAGAAGGTTCACTATCTCCTTGGGCATGTAGCATGCAGAGACCTGCACTGAAGAAGTTGCCTCAGGTTAAGTTTATGTAAATTATGTTTACCAATAGCAAGTCAAGCGTAGATTACATGTTTCTTGACACTAGAAGTCGGCTCTCTGCACCCGCAGTCTGCACTGCAATATGCTCAAGGCAAATTACTCACCCTGGAAAGAACAGAGACCCACAGTATGTTTCTTGCTTTCCGGTCTCATTTGCAAACCCTACTGGCACACTGTATAGTGGCCCTAGTGGTTGTTCAAAATCCACCAGAACAAATATGGCTAAGAAACTACTGTTGAATAAAAACAGAAGTCGTTGTCGTCTCTGTTTTTGCTCTGTTGGTGTTGTAACATGGGAGGGAAGCAGGTGGTCACTCGTGTATTTTCACTATATCATGAGAGGAACATCATTACTCCAGAGACTTTTCAAATTAATGAAAAGAAAGCAATAATAGCCACAGTAAGGTGCAGGAACATTATGGAGCCAATGATACAAGTCAACTCAGTCTTCAAAATGTGTCAAATTGTCACATCTGGTGACTTGTTTAAACTTGTGACTTTTTGTTAACCCACTCCACTTTGGACTACATTACTTCATTCACCGATAAAAATCCTATCAAATTAATGCGCGTGAGAAATACTGAGTATGAAGACCAACTTTTTTAAGGTGGTAATTTTAGGTGAATTCCACTACAGTGGCACAGGGAAACTAAGTTAGTTGCACAAATTTGTCAATTTAGTCAAAAAGTACACGTTCACTCCAACACTTTAAAGAAAATCTACGACCAAAATCAGAGACACCTACTCCTAGATCCAGCCACGTTGGTGTGTGCAATCTTCTTAAATATGTGGTACATGGCCACCTTCCTTCTAAAACACTTAGATACTGAGCCTGAGGGGCTACCTACCCACTCTGTGATCTGGTATAGAGTTACACTGTCCACCCTCCCCTCTGCTCCTTCACCACTTGTGCAGTGAGCACTTCCTGCTTTGTTATCATGGTGAGGGAGAGCAGGGGGAAGGGTAGTCAGACCACAGAGGGGCTAGGGCAGCCCCTCAGACATCATTATCATAATATTAAAGTTGACTTAGAAGGAATGTGCCTATGGAAACAAATACAATAAAAATACCACAGTCCCCCTAGCTGGATCTATGAAAGTGTCCCTGATTTATCAAGCTTGATTTGATGGCAGGTTTCCCTTAAAGGACATTTACCTCAGTTTTTACTGATGGTAGATGTGTCCTACTAAGAAGTTCCCGAGCAATATGCTTCTCAGACTCTTGTATTCTAACATAACACAGCAATTGCAGAATTAGAGTTATAAAAATGATGCTAATAAGCCTTGCACATTAGCCTGCTCAGAGTTACCGTCTTTTAATTTATTCCCCTGTTCGATACAAGTCCCGCCCGTACCTGCTTGATGAACTATGGATGGGCGGGACTATTAAATATCGCTCAGAGGCTAATCATGTTTAACAACTCCACATAGCCACAATGCAGCATATACAGTGTTAATAAAATAAGTCACAAGGAACATCGTTCACAGGACCTTCTTAGAAGGACATGTCTACCATCAGTAAAAAACACATGAAGCGCCACATGTATCAAGCTAAGGCAAATTCTATCTTGTAGCTTGATACGTCCACAGTCAAGAATAAGCATACTCCTTTTAAATGAACACCTATTCTAAGTTAAAATAAATACGGTATTAAATTTGCATTATGAAGTCTGGGCTATAACTACATTATGTAACATGGAAGGCCTGAGTTTAGTCTTACTGAAGAGGTCCACAACGAGAATCCTGTCTGACTGGAGCTGAGCAATACCACAAGCCACATGTTAGAACAGCACTTGACAATCGCTTCTATGAACAAAAAGAAGCGCCGTGAAAGCACAAATCCTTTATATGCTCAGGTATACTGTGCAGGACAAGAGGAGAGAGGCTGCTTAGTACAGTGGGTGTTCAGACAACTTCATAGCAGACTCTATAACTGGTGTTTGAATTGGGAAAAATTACCGTACAAAAAAGGAATGAAAAAGAAACACATCCATCTGTACAACTGATGAAACAGTATATAATATAAACTGCAATTATTGTCTTAAACTAAAAGCCATTAGGATGTCTGGTTCGACTATATCAACATCACAATAACTTCCACTGCTAATTATAATAGTGTAAGTAACGATTATTGATTATTATGAAAGTGACTATTTTAATTGGCTCCAGAGTATAATCTATTGTTATAGGGTAGGCTGTATTTACTGGTAAACTAAATTCACAAAGCTTCTGACTTCTATACAAAATCTATACAAATTAAACTTTAAACTAAAAAAATAACAAAAAGAAAAAAGAGAATCACACACACACACACACATATTGCTATAATAAACTCATTGTCACATTGTCTCTTGGCTGAGTTATGAAGAGGACTAGGTGTGGAAGAGTGATATTAACTTAATAGAAAAATTTTATTGAAAAGAGAACTTGTGAAGTATTAACCCATTCCAGATCATGTTTCTTTCATGGCCCACTATGAAAAACTGGGGTGGCGATATAAAATTGGTTACGTTATTTATAATGAAATCCCCAGCGTCCACCGCTCTCCATAATGTATCCGGTGGACAACATATGTTTCCCTACATGGCAATGGGCGTAGGGCGCCCTACGAGAGTGTTACGGTGCCACACCTGCGGCGCCGTGTCATTCCATAGCCGTGAGAAAGATAGGAAATGTCCCCTCTTCTCCGAAAGATATAATGCTATGCTAGAGGCCGGGCAGGTTAATGTGAATGTAGCCTAACATTAATGTGATGTAGCCTAACATGTAGCCTGTAGCCTTTCTGGGTGATTCCCACATAACATGATCTTGAAGGAGATGTTCGAGTGACATCATACTGGTGGTGGTTTATTAGGTCAATTTCCACTGGACAGATCTCCTTTCAAATGGCTTCCTTTGACCGCATCTTATTTTATTTTTACCTTATTTGTTTCCCCTATTAGGATTATTAATATCGCAGGGTCCCTTATTTTGGTGCACTAATTCTGAAGTAATATAGACTGGGTGGTAGATTTTGGTGCAAGGGTTTAATATTGGAGATAACCAAAAAAGGTCTGAAAACTCCACATTCATGAGTGTGAAACAGAACTTGGTAGACAAGCTTTATTGGTCTAATTGTACAGAAGTGGATGGGGGATATTTTGCACAGTCCGTGACTAACCAATGAATTTTGACAAATGTTAACAACACATATGATGAACTGCAAACTACCAATATAAAAATATTGTTCTCAATTCTTTTTTGAAGTGGAAAACAAGTATTACTAAAGCAGACATATTAGGAGAGATACAGGTTCTCTATAATATTAGAGGCCTTTCCTTGAGAATAGGCCAAACTTTATCATGTGAGATCCATATCTAGCATACATACCATCATAAGGTGGAAGAGTGCACTGATCTAGAATACCAGGCAGGATACAACCATCACCAAGAAGGCAAGTGGTTCAATTCAGCAAGAATGTCAATATTTGTCCCTTAAAGGGGTTTTCCCACTGAGGCAAGTTTGGCCTTCGTTCGTGCGCGGCCGTCTGCTCCCATAGTCTGAGGGAGCGGCAAGGGGTCTGTCGGACTGAGACCCCCACTGATCAGACAGTTAGGGCCTATCCTGTGGATAGGCCTAACTTCCTCGTAGGAAAACCCCTTTAAACAGAAGATGTGACATAAGTGCCATTTTTAGCTTCTACTTCACACAATGGAGCAACAAGGGATGTTCTAGTCTCTCCTGCTTGGCAAAACTGCCACAACTACATAAGTGTAGTTGTGGCAAGTATCCTAGGATTTCATACATTACCCACGCATGTCTCTGCCGCTGCTCTTATCTATTTCTCAGCTAGGGCTAACTAAAACCCATGATTAACTATGTCCAGCTGCCTATGATTTCTATAATAAGCTGCCATGTAACATACTATTCTGCAAGGCTAAACAAAGAAAGTTATTTACAACATAACCCTAGGTTATCCCAGCCTCTATGGTTTTCATTTATTAGAAAAAGCAATGTGGCAACCCTCTTTGTAACCAACGAGCCTCCCCATGGTAATAGCATTGTGGATAGTACACGGCCCCGAATGATTAGATCCAAACGCTGCAGATCTCCTTTTCTTTAAAGGGCGATACACAAAGTGACTGAGCAGAGGATTTGAAATGCATTCCTTCCTCTTGTAGCATGAATAACAAGGGTTATTACTGTCTCCCAGTTTACGCAGAAGCCATTGTTATAAATGCCATCACCTCTTGTGCACCTGCATATCAAGCTCTCCATTGTTTGGCCTCTCATACAGTGGGGTTTGCATTCATTGTGATTGTATCTTAATCTTAGTATGGGACATTCCTATCCCATCCCTTTCAGGGTTTTGATTGCCTCTTTGGTATAGATGATAGACATGCAAATTATAAGCAGGGTTTCCCATTCAGCAGAGCTAAACAGCCGCCGAATGGTATACTGTGCACCCTTTTCACAAAATGTTGGTTATCGCGCTGTGCTAAAAGGGAAACATTGGTTTAAGTAAGTGATCTCTCTGTGGACCACAACCCGTTTCTACACAGATGAATCACGCGAGTTCCCATACCTTTCCCTCAATACCGTCTCTGTAACCCACACAAAACACAAGTGTTTTATATATCAAAAAGACAATACAATCTCAGAGGTCTAATACTAGAAGACATAACTCACATATAATTTCCACTACAATAAAGAAATTCTTTAGCATTAAAGGATTTGAAAGAACAAGCTTATGTCACTACATGTAAAGACAATGACAGGTGTCATTGGGTATAGCTCAGATCAGCATAGATTTTGGTGTCAAACCATAAATAATCATGTGTGCATATCTTCTTATACCAACAGCCCCCTTGCCACACTCCCTCTTTCCGTGCCCCCCCATTACCACTGCCACCTCCCTTGTATTTTATATTTTTCATCTGGCCCTCTTCACACCCCCCCTCTGTTAACCGCTACATCATCTCTCCACCCCCCCGGCCTTGCCTATTTCACACAATATTCAACGCATTCCTCTTTCCCCTTTTGACCAGGTAAGAACCATTAGGCTCGATACCCCATCCATGAAATGGCCATTTGGATCCAACCTATAGGATGGTGGTGACCACCAGTGAGGCACCAGGAGAGGAAGTAGAAGGGACAGGTCAAAAGAGCCAGAGAAAAGGGGGATTTTTCCTCGCAGAGCAAAGACGGGAAAAACAGAGGAGAAAGGGGAAGGAACGGGAGGGAGAGGAACCAGACGGAACGATATATCTACTAGGGATAGAAAAATACGACCACAGATAGTGAGTTCAGGTATGGAATAGTACCATGTTTTTTTGGGCACAAAAAATCATTTGATTTTCTCAGAAGTCAAAGGGCGCCTTATAGGTCTGTGATGCCCTTCATATATGACCATACTTAGAGGACAACAGCTGCCTTAACATTGTGACCAGGGCTGCCACTGCTGCTGGTCAGTTTTCATCGCTATATAATCAGGTCGGCCTATAATCAGGTGCGCTCATATATGAACCTAGATGACTTTAGTGCAGGCGGAAATTTATTGATGGTGTGCGCCTTATAATCCGGGTTGTGCCGTTAATTCCAGGGAAAAATACAGAATCGGGGAAAATACGACCTAGTGAATCCAGTATGCCGGCATGTCTAGCTTCTGTCCGCATTCTACAAATAAATCCTATTTATGATCTATTATGATATAAATGAGAGGCCATAGCAAAGGGTATCTTATCAAAGTTTAGTTTTCCTTTTTTAAAGGGTAATCTACCATCTCTGGCATGTCCAGAACATATATGATTTCCATAATCACTTCATCTATTTCTGTCAATTATGCATTTATCTGAAATTCATGTTGTATTTTGAGGCCATTTGTGCACCTCAGAACCGGGAGTCTACATTTCCACTGGACCATGTCCTCTCGCCCAGGCATCTACAATTAACTTCTCATGCATTGAATAGAAGGGATGGATAAAGGAGGGGAAAGAAATATAAAATAGAATATTATATAATAAATGCTATTGTAGACTTTCTATAACTTGCTGCCAGCGTTTACAAGTAATCAGGTTTAGATGCAGCATGATGGTTAAGGTGAACTCTACCATTGCCTTGCAGACTTTCAAGTCATTGGTGTAAATTAAACAAGGTCAAACAACCCACAAAGGATTGATTCAGTGGCGTCCATTATTTCCATAATTTCACAATTCATCTCTAATCTCTATGTTGTTATTTGATGCATAAGTATATAGTATGTGTTTTCCTTTGAGAGCCTGTGGGATCTCCAGACTCATTTGTTGATGTATAAGGGTAAATAGCAAATTTATCTAAAAGACTCTAACTGTAATGAAACACGTCCCAGATTGTTTCTCAGAATTTCAATGATCTTCCTGACATTTTAGCGGTCGTAACACATAGATGTATTCATGTGAAATAATCTCCCTCAATGCTGAGATGGTATTAGTATATTTGTGAATTTCCAGTCAGACTCTAAAGTTACACAGCGTTGGTAAGATGCAACAAGACAGGTTTGGAACCACAGTGATAGACCGCAAGAAATTGTCTAGATAGGTAGAATCCACCACATATTCCACATAGGCAAGGACGCAAATCTTCCTTTTAAACACTATGACTAGCTAAAGCCCCCCAGAAAACTGCTGTGATATAGCAGAAGTACAAACACTAAACATTTATGCGCCGTTGCATCCAGCTAGCTTTGGTGGGCTATTTTTATGACATTCCCTTCACTAAAGAAGAAAAATGCCAATCATACAGTTAAAAATGTGCAACTTTTGAGGATCAGCAATGGACACCCATGTTCAAACACTATCATCTGTAACAATAGCCAACGGAGACAGGAACCACTAGATCTATACAAGACTGGTGTAGGACTAAACTAATGTGCGTGGTCAAAAGGTGTCTGATTCTGCTTAGGAGATGGCCTCATGCATGCTCACTGAAAATTCTGGATAAGGCATCAGCAGGTAGGTATTCCAGGAAAGGAAGTGGAAAGTGTATGCCTCCCAGAAAAGTCTTGTTCATGTGTCACAATAGGAAAATGAAAGCACTTTCAATATACAATAGTATAAGGCTAACATTCAAAGTACCGTAGCACACGGCGGGCACATGGCAGTCCCGGGGAGCAGGAGGAGGGGAGAGCACCGTTCCTCTACAGTAAGAATACACAGCAACAAATCGCTGTATTCCGTCAATACGATAGGACATGTCCATCTTTCTACGGGGGTGCTGAGCGGGTATGGTTGCACGCCGTGTGCAAATGTAGCCTGAAAGCCTATCAAAGTTAAGGGACACAGACTTCTCACTAATTGCCTACATGCATAGCATCTTTATCCAGTCTACTACACAATCCATGGTATAATAAATTAATGTATATTTCCTATTGGATTTCATACAGTGCATCAGGACGAAGGAAGAATTTTGGTAGGAAAGCATGATGACATCTAAATACTCTGTAGTAATACAGTATTGAACATAAACTATCTAAATTAATCCCTTCATATGTTATAAGAGGTGGATCAACCACCCATAAATGGATGATGTTTATGATGTGGTTAGACAACACTTTAGAAATGAAACAGGAAAGATAGTCTAACAAGTGAAAAGATAAAGAAACATTTCCCAGGCTTCTTTCATGGAAAAAATATTCAGGTCCAGAAAAAATAGAAAACTGAATGTCAGCAAGATGCAGAATTGGCCATGCAAAATGGTCAGAGTACTGCACCAAACCAAAATAACGAAAATCTACTGTACATTCATAGAACAGGGTTGATCTGCGAAAATTTAAGGAGACTTCAGCCCCTACACAGAGAAAACCAGTTATACATTCAAGAGCTTCTAAATATGTTTCAATATTGAGAAGACTACATGAGACCTCCTTACATAGAAAAAATTCCAACTAACTGATGATAAATATATCAATCGTTATATAGCGCATGCAAATTCGGCAATGTTACTGGGGGAACCACAAATTAAAATACGATATTACAGAGTAACAACAGTCTGTGAAACAGTAGGAGTGAGGCTTGTCAGCAAAGACCTAACAGTCTATGAGGATGAAGGGGGTGACAAAAGAGGTATACAGCTGATATAAGGCCCAGCCATAGGGGAGGATATAAAAAAAATTCATAATACAAAAAAATGCTGCTTCTTGAACAACGCATCAGCCGCCATCTATATACACATACAAGTGCCACAATTAAAGAATAAATCAAGGCACTCATTTGGAATATATAATGCCAGTGAATAGTTCTTTAAGTAGCGATCATATTAAATTGTGAGTCGTTTTGGCAAAACATAGGCAGAGCACGCTATCCCCTGACAACGCTGGTCAATACCTAAGCGGTGCAGTGCCAGCCAAACATTTGTCGTACTATGATCTGTGTTTTTGACAAGCCTTGTTTGGCCAAAGGTACACTAATTGAGATATGATCGATTACTGTAAAAAAACAATTCACTTGGATGATATATTCCACAGGAGTGCTTGGATTATTCTTTAATTTTGAAGGTATTTGGGCGGGAACCCAAATCCTGACCTAGCACCCTAATATTCGAGGTGCAAATGCACACAACTATTGAATACAAAGTCCATAGGGGTTCCGTGGGACAGCCAGAGAAGCATTTTTCCTGGTTAACAGAAGGGGGAGTACCCAGAATGGTTAACTTAAAGAGTATAGTGCATGCACTTAAGCATTGTGATAGCCCAGCCTAAATAATGAGTTTTAGAGAACGCTTGCAAGCATTAGGGGTTGAGGTATTAGTCTGATAAGAACCGGGTGAGGGGCTATCGTCCAGTGAATGGAGCGCTTTGGAGAAGTCTGGAAAGGCGTGGGAAGTTCGCAATTAAGGGAAGAGAAGTATCTAAGACAGGAACAGATAAAAAGCTGGGTTGGCAATAGACTGAGATGAGAGAGGAGAGGTTAGAGCGAGGTGCAGACAAGTGGTAAAAAGCATCTTGCGCCTATGCCTGGATATGGACGATCAACCCAGCAGGTAATAAAAAATGTAGCGTTTAGGTCAGACCTTTGAAAGTAAAACCTGGATAAAAATATGTACTAAACTAGTCATAAACAGCTTTTCAGGTCTAAAGTCCTGCGCAAAATAAAAAGATATGGCAGGTCAGGCAACGCTACGGGACAGGATTGTAACGCCATACGGCTAGGAATTTATTTTAAAGCATGCAATTGCCTTTCAAACAGATAAGTTCACTTCACGGTAAATATAACTCGACAAGATATGTTTTTAGGTTCTCTTTGAAGGGAATTTTATATAGAAAAACTAATCCTTATTTTCAAGTTATCGATACTGATGACCCAAAGTCTGGCATTCTCGACCCCCAAATGATCGCGTGATTCCAGATGTCTTAGAACAAAAATGACACAAGGAAAAAGGCCAATCCTTGTGATGTTGGAGAGCTGATTAATAATACCATTTACTGGAGTTGAGCTGCAGCCACATTGGGTTTCAGTATGTTCTCCGGTAGATTCCAGCACGGAGGCAGTCAGAATTGTGAACCCCAGTAATGTGCAATGCCCTACAATTTTAACCAGCCATGGAACATGGTTAGGGAAAGTAACCAAGTTTGCCTTGGACAAAACGTAGCCAGCAGTGGTGTGGAACTCATGCCAATTAAGGTCAATGCGTATCAAACAGGTCCTATCTATCATGATGGTGTTGTGTACAAACATCCATCCTTGTTTTCATGTTCCCATTTCTAATAGTGTCAAGTATATGCATATCACACATTTATGATTTAATAATAATGATTGGTATTTTATTCAAATGTGAGACTATGTTCGTGTCTGTAGATCTACATATTCTAGTTTGGAAACCTGAGATCACCAATTCATCAATAAATACAGTTATATGAACTGATGGAAATAAAAATAAGTTATATGGATATACAATGTAATGTTATAAGACAACTCAATCATCAGAAAATTTCCCAGATTTCCCCAATACTGACTCTTGCATTATATCAGGCAATTTTACTAACTGACTGTGATCCGTATCCATTTACTATATGCGGCATCATGGCTACCTCCCATTAGAGCAGTTGGTGGCAGTTCCAGTGGGATTTGGTCGGTCATCCATATTTGACAGTACATTCATGGAGAATTTTCTCAGCTGCCTTCCTAAGAGAAAGAAAGAATGTATTAAAAAAAGTCAGGTTCCAATTAACATTTCAGATGAATAGCGGGTATCTTTAAAACTGATTAAAAAAAATTAAAGCACACCGTATATTATACAACCAACACAGGAAACAATAAGTCAATGTGATGAAAGAACTTGTCTGTCTTCATAAATGGAAGACTTTTACAATGTGTATCCCTAAATTTATTGCAGCTTTTATGGGTAAAAATGCTATAGATAAGAAAGGAATGAAGACCAATGAAAAAAATAACCATGTTACATAAACCAATTTATATTTACTGCCACTCAAGTACTATATGGATACAGAACAATTACTTATGCCAGTCGCGTCTAATCTGAATGTCGATTATGCAGTCTGATAACGATTGCGATCGCATGTGACCTCCCGCCTCCCTGACACCTGACTAGTTCCGAATCAACCCTCAATCCGGAAGTCCTCCAATTATCCCGAGGTTCGATTGTGCCCTCACATTAATGGTACCATTACATTGCTTCCACACGTCGCGATGCCCCTAATCGGCTTTGAATGCCTCCGGACATCCAGCCTCTCGTGCTGATTCACTTCCAGCACTGTTGGGCCAGATCATCTCCTTTCGAGTATGCTCCGCGCAAAGGTGTCGTTAGGGCTGCCAGGAGTTCACCTTACTTCTTCCCGTGGTATGTCAAGTGCATGGCTTGCGACCACATTAAATGTTAAATCCCGCGCATTAATAAGTCGGGATCGTTGCGCTCCACCCCTCCCAAAGTTTGTGCGAAAAAAAAAAAGCTGGCGTCAATTGCGCCAAAATTGATCATGTGCACAAAGCCCCTGCTAAATGCGGCACGGAAATCTCGGAAATATCGGCCAAAGTGCGGTCCAGTGGACAACCTATTATATATACTGAGATCATTAGACGGTCTCCCGTATGGTATGTGCTTCGAACACTAAGGTCCAATTAAAGACAAATTGAAATAGCAGCACAGAGAGTTAACCACTGCTGACCCAGCAAGCAAATGCATTTGATGATCTCAAAGGAATAAGAACCAGACAGGATGTTAAATGACTTGGAAAATGAAGGTCATCTTGAGGCTGCGCAACCAGCTTTGTGCACAGTAAAATGCTTATAGGACATGGTAAAGTACATTTAAAGGTATCAATATTTGAAGAGGATTAACCTGAGTTCTGAATTGCTTATGTATTAAGGCTTGAAACGCAGAACCAAACTCGACCTTGATAAAGTACAACCAAAGAAGTCTTACTGCGGCAGCCAGGTAATTACATAATAATCATAAATTATGCC
This sequence comes from Engystomops pustulosus, assembly GCA_019512145.1. NCBI lineage: Eukaryota > Metazoa > Chordata > Amphibia > Anura > Leptodactylidae > Engystomops > Engystomops pustulosus. The sequence goes on along the minus strand of CM033643.1, from coordinate 59,594,197 downwards.
ACAGTTATATAAAGGAAGATGAATAAATGTTTATTAAATTAAACGGTTCTGCCAGGCCCATCGGTATGAAGACAAAGCTGAGCCATGCGCGGCAAGGTAGCAACGTTCTGTCTTGTGGAAAATATTCTGAGACCATGACCCAAACTAAGAGAATGTACACAGCTAGCTTGATCAGGCAACAAACAGTCTGGAAATGTCGCGTTGTCTCTAGTGAAGAGCGAAATCACACGTGTTCGTTACCCTCGAGGATAAGACAGATGATTGCTAGGGCTAGAACAGCACAATAATGTCAGAATGGTGCAGATGCTGGGGATTTAGAACAGAACTCTGTATAAATAAAATAGACTGCACCCATCAGTGCTTCCCTAAACACCACCTAAAAACATGTGTAAATTACACATTTTATTAACAATGTGTATAGGAATAAGCTTGTGGTTTTACATTATACTGTTAAAGTCAGGAGTGGGGCATACAAGCAGAACCCCCCTTCTGTAGCGGAAGCGTGCATAGCGATCAGTGAATACATAACATAATTATCTTTCTTCTACGCTCTGATCGGCGCCTTCTCGGTTACAGTTTAGAGGTGTGTGGTTCCTTCTGATTGTACCCACCAAAGTATATAGCACCACAACACTACTTCCAAATGTGAAGATCCAAACCAAAATAGAGTTACTCTTATTTATCTGTTGAACCACGTATTGCAGTGACCTTCCAAATATTTTCTATTCCCATCATTTCTCCAAATCAAAATACTTACACTCTTACCAGTAGCAGTAGTATAACAACTCGCTAAGGAGTTTCCTGCACATGTGACCATTGATATGTGATGGAAATGAACGGACACAAAACAGGCCTTGCAATTGGAAAAGGCAAAGAGGGAAAGAACACATACACGAGTCATCTAACGGAATGAAACAGCAACCTACTGGACAGGGTATGAAATATCCTTTTGTCATGCTCTTTATTATGTTTAAAAACTCAGACATAAATAATCAGAGGATATCAAAAGTTTAGAGGCGGTATTAGGATTCCCAATTCAGAGTGGGATCGTAGTGCGAAATTTCTGGTATCTATAGTGTTTAGAAACATGCATTTGGTTAAATTTTAAAGAAAGAATATATCTCAGAGTAACACTGGCTGAGCACCGGGCAGCTAAGGATACTCTGCACCAGTGCACTCGCAGGCTGGCCTCCTTGTCTTCTTTGTAAAGTACAGCACGGCTTGCACATGCGCCAAGCTACATCCGCGCTGCCCCGCTTTAGTAGATCTGCACTTGTGCCAACCGTGCGTGATCTAGCTCAAGGTAGCATTGGAGCAGGGACATGCCAGATCTACAGAGAAAGGGGACGACACAGTGCAGCTAAGGGGTGGTGGGCGAACTGATAAGGCATACTGATAGAGTGTGAGTAGGCCTAGCTCTGGCCCAAGCTGACCTCCACACCAGCAGAAGCCTCTGCCAGGTAATTTACCAATACATAGGTTATAGTACTAACAAATTTCACGATTAGGGATAAGCTGCCAGGGAAAGTCAGCATCAGAGTCTAACTTCTAATGATAGATCATGATGGTAGGTTCCTTTACATATATATGGTTCAATTGTTACTGCCTTGCATATTTGCTTTGGGATTATATGGTGGGGAATATAGGACTAAACTACTGGCAAGCATCGACCATGACCTTTTCTGTATTATAGGAATCCGGTTGAACCATTTTTGTTTGACATTTATCAGGTTAGCTTCGTCACATTTTTGTTATTCAAACCAGAAAAACAAAATGAACGGTATACTCACTGTCTTTATTGGGCAGTTTTGTTAACTGTGATAGGAGTATTAGTATAGAGCAGTGTGGCCAACCTTTAGACCACCACCGAGTGCCCAAAACTACAACCCAAAACCCACATTTTTACGAAGTGCCAATGTGCGGCATAAAGCAGTAAATTGACTCCCTGCTATGTCATAGGTTTAATGTAATAGCAATCTTGAGAACCCCAATAAAGCAGAAAGAAGGGAAAACATGTTTGGATTACATTGATGCTCACTTCCAGGGGTCCTGGGCTGACTGGGACTAACAAAGGGTCTTGGCCCTGTCGGGCGAACTCTGCCCTCGGGATGCGGCACGGGTGCCTTATAGAGAGGTGCTCTGAGGCCACCATCTGGCACCCGTGCCATAGGTTCGCCCACCACTGGTATAGCGACTCACCAAAAGATGAAGATTTGTTACCTAGACAAAAAGTGTTGTGTTCGCTGCCTGGAGGTGGTCTTCAAATTCACAAACACATTCTGCATATATCATCATGTATAGTTCTATTGCAAGGATAAAGTTCCTAAACCCGAAGCCCCATAATATCAGCCTAAACCATCTTGATATTCGCTTATTGTCAGAGCTCAGTGAGAATACAGCATCTCTCCCATAATTCATGCCTGCCTCAAATTAGAGGGATTATGTTAGAAAATTCAATTTTGGACAGCTGTTGCAACACATTTTACTTACCATCTGGCATTTCCCCCTGTAAGCTGCTGCTGCATGTCCAATGCTGTACTGTTTGCCAACCGGTCGCTCGACTCACCAGACCTGCCGCCAACATCCTGAAATCGTCAGTCTGCCACATGCACACACGTTTTGTGAATACCGTATCACTGTGCTAGCAAGAGAAAACAAGGATTACGTCATCTTCCAAAACTTTAAGGGTAGTGAGGTAGTGATCAGTAAAAACAATATAGGTGTGGAATACACCCTATAAAATGGATCATTTGGAAGTGAACACATTGAACACACATTTCATCTTGCATGATTTTCCTTCATTATGAAGACTCCTTATGATGAAAGTGACTGCAATCATCTCTGGTTCACAGGCATTTTGGAAGTAGAAAACCCATGGCAAAAACAGTAAACCATGTGACATTCATGGGACAAAAACGCTGTTATTACAAGCCGCAGAACTATAAAATTGTGGAACAGATATTTTGACATAAGGCAGTACATATAACCCTAGTGTTACAAAGACCAAGCTGGCACGACCGTAGGGAGCAAAGATAAGCCCTAGACACTAAGCACAACACAAATGACCACGAATGTTGTTTTCAATACTATACCTATACAAAACCTGGTATAGGCTGAGAGAGTTATATGAACAATCTAAGTAGCACAGGGGAGTCACACTTATATGGTGGGGGCTGAAGACTACAGCTCAAAAGGGGAGGCTATAAGAGTTATGGCACGTGTGGTCAATAGGAGGTGTCATTGTAGCTGATACTTCGGAGAGACACTGTGATACCGAAGAAGATGGAAGCTAGATGACAACTTGATGTGTACAAGCTTTGATGGAAATCCAAAAGATGAGATTCCAATCTTTATTATGACACTAAATACGATTCTAGGTGCTACAGAAAAAGGGATTCCAAGGGATAGGAGTCCCAATTGATGCACCTTTGCAGCCACTAAAACTGACTCATCTATGGCAAAATAGGACTCTTCTCTTGAAGGAATATTTAAAGGTAAACAGGCTAGATTTCACAAAAGAGGAATTCTAGTAGGAATTTCATACCAAACCGAGTGGCTGGAGTTAATATGGGAAAATGATCTTTACTAAATATTCAGGGTGGTTACTTAATAATTCTAATATTATGGAAAATAGCAATTTAGTTTCCTTGTGGTTTTGAAGACCACTATGTATGAACCTACATTGGGTATGGCAGGACATACATACAAACATATGATGCAATATAGTGATTCCATTACAGTTATTCAAGTGTTGAATAAAGTGGTCTATATACAGTATAATGCTTCCTAGTTTCCTAATCCAATGACCTACAATCTTATACAGTCTCAGTCTGGCAAAGTAGAGACTTCCAGTAAGAGATGAGACACATGAACCACATCGACCATCAGGATGTGAGGGGTCAGGCTCTGGTGCTGAATAAATGTAACACTTAATCATGAGAACCAGTATAGCAAAAAAAAAAACAAAGTTAAATATTCCAATTTCAACAAAGTGTTATGTGTAGGAATAGCAAGATCCAGTGTAGGAGGAATCCAATGAGAATGTATAGTAAAGTACATTGTCAGTTTTTGTGGAAGTACACCAATCATATGGCCACATTACTGGAAAAGGAGGGAGAATGGCATTCTATTTCGTTTTTTTATTATTCATACATCCATGCTTATTGCCTATGTTTCTAAAGCAGGACAACCCATAAAAGACTGTAAAAATTGACAAGTAATTTAGTGAAATATAAAAATAAAAGTACATGCTTAAATATTGGGTAACAATAAAATATATACACCCAAGAATGACTATAAAAAAATAGCTCTCACATAACGCTTATGATAATGTTCCCCATGTACAGATATTATTTAAATTTACCTAAATAGTATTTAAGGATAAAGGAACCAGCTAATTTGATAAATTAAATAATTGGGGACCTTTCTACAGTATATGTGTATGGATCATCTGGTCATTGGGTTAGACGTGTAAATTAAATGTTTTCCTACTGACGGCAGGTAAAGGATAAGGCATTAGTGCGGTCGTCGGGGGCTAGCCATTGAACATGTGAATGGGCAGTGGTGCACAAGATCTACCATGACTCAAAGACATTGTTATGGCTCTACAGATCCATAGAAACCCCTACACACTAGCTAAACCTGTCCTATCCTAGCACAAACTTTGCCCGGTAGGGTCTGCTGTAGAATTGTCCAGCAGAGCATCCAGCCCCCGGATTATCAGGAGGTCAGAGCTTCCTGATATATTGGTGCGACAGAGGACGGGGCTTTCATCATACGGCTGGCGACACAACATGAGATAATTACATGAAAAATATATCATTAATGGCACAACAGTTGAGACAAGAGTGATCAGGATAGAGGTTCCCATGCCATCAGGACATTTGCTGTGTACCTACTGTATATCCTTCCCATTTCTAAAAATTTTGGTCATAAATTAATTAGACAAAGTCACTAATCATCACTATATTTAACAAAATTTAACAAATAAACCAAAACCCTGCAATGGCCTAACCACTATATGTAGTGCATTTATACAAATAAAGTGGTAAAATCAAACCCACTTACACCATATAATATGCGTTTATTATAAACCATCTAGCTTGGAAATAGTTAAATTCAGCGGCCTCTCTGTGTTTGGGTATGCTTTCCTCAAAGTGGACATGTTCCAGTCATACATCTGTTCACAGCGGAAGTAACACTTTGGCATGAAAATATTTCTAAGCATGCAGCAAATCAATTGACCATTGTAGCACATAATCATTGCTATCTGATACAACTGCAGTGTGTTGACATTTGCATGATTTAAAGAAAGAAAAACAAGAACATGCAAATGGAGAAAAAGCTCAAAATTACAAGTTATTTCTCCATGTGTAAATACAGTCAGAAGTATTGTGATTGTTTATATATAGATTACACATAATATAAAATGCAGCCGCCTGCGTGATGGAATGATTAAAAATGTGCTTATCATTGTTGGAGATTGACTCACATCAATAAAATATTCCAACTGTAACCAATTTGGATAAGGCATCAGTAAGGGTATATTCACATTTAGCCTTTCTATGTATGCATACGCCTGGAGTATTCCTGATGTATCCTTAAAATGGAGAGTAGCCAGCATGCCCAACTATCAGGTTCTGCGCCAGCACCCGGCCTACCCGGGCAAGTGCCAGGGCCCAAGCGTGCTAGAGGGGCCAACTCGGACATCAAAGAGAAAAACTTTCAGCCGCTGGATCAATTGTAAACAGTGTTGCTTCAAGACACTGGTACCAATGATCAACCTTCCGGATCCTCTTGTTATCTGCCCCTATGCTGCGCTTGTCGGGATTGCAGACTAGGGGTCCAATGCACAAAAAACTCCCCTTTCCTCGCCCAGCGGCGCTCCCAAGGTTCCGACGGCTCTGAAGCCCGCACACATGATGATGTCATACATCACGTGTGCCAGTGTGGGGGTGGGGAAATTGGGCGTACGCAGGTGGGGTGGGGGTACGCAGTGGGCGCTGGAACTGAGTTTACTGAAAAGAGGGCCCACTAAGGTTCTGCGCACAGGGCCTTTTTAAACTTGGAGTCCTGCCCACTATTGGGCATACAGTAGGATCCCTAGACTAGTTTGTCTTCTCCACCCTCAAAGGGAACGGAAAAGCAAACATCAGCAGCAGACATTGATTTTACCGCTGTAGATGTTCATGGTGTCTCCATACGGGGACAGTTATACAAACAGGAAAAATCAACAGTATTCGCTCAGCGGGGGCTTAGGTTGGATACCATATAACGTATACTTGCCCTACGACAGGATGAAAAAAGTCTACACTGCTGTGCTTTTTTATGCAGGTGTTCCTGAGCACTGAACAGGCGAAGGATACTGAGCAGGCGAAGACAAAAAGGATGTCGCAGCGGCAGTGAAGTCTTTGGACATGTTCAGCTTATACCATTGGAGGCTTTTCTGGCGTATTTTGCGGAACGACCGCAAAAATAATATTGGAAATAGCCTAAGGCTGCTTTCACATAAGTTAATAAGTTTCTGTCCAATGATAGAAATAGAAAAATCAACCAGACCATAGAAATCAGCACGTGACAGGCTGGGACGACCCACTATAAGGGGTTTATATGGTCTCCATTGGTGTGATGTTGTTGGAAGAAAATGCACAACATTCAGTGTTACTTGCCCTATGTTTTTTTGTATTGGAGTCTTTGATTAAGGCTCATGAAGGACTTCTAACACAGATGTGATCATCTCCCTTAAACAAGTAATAATTATTGTAACGTTAGGTACGTATAGCATTGACTTGCGCTTAGAAGGTATCACTATCTTGGGCATGTAGCCGATGCAGACCATGCCTGAAGAAGGTGCCTTCAGGTTAAGTTTATGTAAATATGTTTTACCAATTAGCAAGTCAAGCGTAGATTACAGTGTTTTGACACTAGACAGTCGGCTCTCGCACCCGCAGTCTGCACTGCCAATATGCTCAAGGCAAATTATCACCCTGGAAAGAAACAGAGACCCACAGTAGTTTTTGCTTTCGTCTCTATTTGCAAACCCTACTGGCACTGGTATAGTGGCCCTAGAGGGTTGTCAAAACATCCAGAACAAAATGGCTAGAAACTACTGTTGACTACATAACAGAAGTCGTTGTCGTCGTGTTTGCTCTGTTGGTGTTGTAACATGGAGGGGAAGCAGGTGGTCACTGTGTATTTTCACTATCATGAGAGGGAACATCTATTACTCCAGGACTTTTCAAATAATGAAAAGAAAGCAATAATAGCCACAGTAGGTGCAGGAACATATGGAGCCAATGATACAAGTCAACCTCAGTCTTCAAAAATGTGTCAAATTGTCACATCGGGTGACTTGTTTAAACTTGTGACTTTTGTTAACCCACTCCACTTTGAATTACATTAACTTCATTCAGATAAAATCCTATCAAATAATGCGCGTGAGAAATACTGAGTATGAGACCAACTTTTTCTAAGGTGGTAATTTTAGGTGAATTCCACTACAGTGGCAAGGGAAACTAAGTTAGTGCACCAAATTTGTCAATTTTTGTCAAAAAGTAACGTTCACCTCCAACACTTTAAAGAAAATCTACGACCCAAATCAGAGACACCTACTCCTAGATCCAGCCAATGTGAGTGTGGCAATCTTCTTCAAATATGTTGGTACATGGCCACTCTTCTTAAAATCACTTAGATACTGAGCCTGAGGGGCTACCTACCCACTCTGTGATTGGCTATAGAGTTACACTGTCCCACCCTCCCTCTGCTCTTCACCACTTGTGCAGTGGCACTTCCTGCTTTGTTATCAGTGGGGAGAGGGAGCAGGGGGAAGGGTAAGTCAGAAAGAGGGGCTAGGGGCAGCCCTCAGCATCATTATCATAATTCAAAAGTTGACTTAGAAGGAATGTGCCTATGGAACACAAATACAATAAAAATACCACAGTCCACCCTAGCTGGATCTATGAAAAAGTGTCCCTGATTTATCAAGCTTGATTTGATGGCAGGTTTCCTTAAAGGACATTTACTCAGTTTTACTGATGGTAGATGTGTCCTACTAAGAAGTTCCCGAGCAATTATGCTTTCAGGCTTCTGTATTCTAACTACTATACACAGCAATTGCAGATATATAGAGTTTAAAAATGATGCTTAATAAGCCTTAGCCATTAGGCTGCTCAGAGGTACTGTCTTTTAATTATTCCCCTGTTCGATACAAGTCACGCCCGTCACCTGCTTGATGAAAATGGATGGGCGGGACTTAAATATGCGCTAGAGGCTAATCATGTTTACAACTCCCATAGCCACAATTGCAGCATATACAGTGTTAATAAAAATAAGTAGAAGGAACATCGTTCAAGGACCTTCTTAGAAGGACATGTCTACCATCAGTAAAACACAGGAAGCGCCACATGTATCAAGCTAAGGCAATTTCTATCTTGTTAGCTTTGATACGTCCACAGTCAAGAATAGCATACTCCTTTTAAATGAACACCTATTCTAAGTTAAAATAAATACGGTATTAAATTTGCATTATGAAGTCGGGGTCTATAACTACATATGTAACATGGACGCCTAGTTTAGTCTTACTGAACAGGTCCCGACAAAGAGAATCTCTGTCTGACTGGAGCTGGCAATACCACAAGCCACATGTGAGAACAAGCACTTGACAATCGTTTATGAACAATAAAGAAGCCTGGAAAGCACAAATCCTTTATATGCTCAGGTATACTGTGCAGGACAAGAGGAGAGAGGCTGCTTATTACAGTGGGTGTTCACCACACATTCATAGCAGACTCTATAAACTGGTGTTTGAATTGGGAAAAATACCGTACATAAAAAGGAATGAAAATGAAACACATCCATCTGTACAAATGAGGAAACAGTATATTATAAAGCAATTATGTTAAAACTAAAAGCCATTAGGATGTCTGGTACTAATCAACATCACATAACTCCACTGCTAATTATAATAGTGTAAGTAACGATAATTTATTGATATTAATGACGTGACTTATTTAATTGGCTCAGAGTATAAAAGCTATTGTTATAGGGTAGGCTGTATTTATGGTAAACTAAATTCACAAAGCTTCTGATCTCTATACAAATCTATACAAATCTAACTTTAAAAATAAAAATCTGGAAAAAAAGAGAATCCACAACACACACACATATTGGTATAATAAACTCATTGTCACATTGTCTTCTTGGCTGAGTATGAGAGGACTAGGTGTGGAAGAGTGATATTAACTTATATAGAAAAAATTTTATTGAAAGAGAAACTTGTGAAAGTATCTAACCCATTCCAGATCATGTTTCTTTCATGGCCCACTATGAAAAACTGGGGTGGCGATATAATTGGTTACGTGTATTTTATAATGAAATCCCCCGCCGTCCACGCCTCTTCCTAATGTATCCGGTGGGACAACATATGTTTCCTACATGGCAATGGGCGTAGGCGCCCTAGAGAGTGATACGTGCCAACACTGCGGCGCCGTGCCATTCCATAGACGTGAGGAAAGATAGGACTGTCACTCTTTTCTCCGAAGATATAATGCTATGGAGGCGGGACAGTGTTAATGTGAATGTAGCCTAACATTAATGTGAATGTAGCAACATTGTAGCCTGTAGCCTTCTGGATGTTCCACATAACATGATCTTGAGGGAGATGTTCTGCGGACATCATCTGGTGGTGGTTTATTAGGTCAATTCCAATGACAGATCTCCTTTCAAATGGCTTCTTTGACCGCATTTATTTTATTTTTACCTTATTTTGTTTCCCCTATTAGGAACTTAATATACGCAGGGTCCCTTATTTTGGTGCACTAATTCTGAAGTAATATAGACTGGGATGGTAGATTTTGGTGCAAGGGTTTAATGAATTGGAGCATAACCAAAAAGGTCTGAAACACTCCACATTCAGGAGTGTGAAACAGAACTTGGTAGACAAGCTTTTATTTGGTTCTAATTGTACAGGAAGTGGATGGGGGATATTTTGCCCAGTCCGGTACTAACCAATGAATTTTGACACATGTTACACAACACATAATGTGAACTGCACAACTAACAATTATAAAAATATTGTTCTCAATTCTTTTTTGAAGTGGAAAACAAGTATTATAAAGCAGCATATTAGGAGAGATACGGTTCTCTCTAATATAGAGGCCTTCCTTACGAAATAGTCAAAATTATCATGAGATCCATTTCTCAGCATACTACCAATCAAGGTAGGAAGTGCCCTGATCTAGAATACCAGGCACGGATACAACCATCACAAGAGGCCAAGGTTTCCAATTTCAGGCAAAGATGTCAATTTTGTCCCTTAAGGGTTTTCCCACTGAGGCAAGTTTGGCCTTCGTTCGTATATGCGCGGCCGTCTGCCCAAGTCTAGGGAGCGGCAAGGGGTCGCGGAATGAGACCCCCATGATCAGAAGTTAGGGCCATCCGTGGATAGGCCTAACTTTCCTTCGTAGGAAACCCCTTTTAAACAGAAGAGTGACATAACGTGCATTTTTAGCTTCTACTTCACACAATGGAGCAACAAGGGATGTTCTAGTCTCTCCTGTTGGCAAAACTGCCACAAACTACAATAAAGTGTGTTGTGGCAATATCCTAGGTTTATACATTACCCACGTCACTGTCTCTGCGTGCTCTTATCTATTCTCAGCTAGGGCTACAAAACCCAATGAAAAACTATGTCCAGCGCCCTATGATTTACTATAATAAGCTGCCATGTAACATAATTCTGACAGGCTAAACAAAAGAAAGTTATTACAACATAACCCTAGGTTTTTCCCGCCTCTATGGTTTTATTTATTAGAAAAAGCAAGTGGCAACACCTCTTTGTAACAACGAGCTCCCCATGGTAATAGCATTGTGGATAGTACAGGCCCCGATGATTAGATCCAACGCTGCAGATCTCTCTTTTCTTTAAAGGGCGATACACAAGTGACTGAGCAGAGGATTTGAAATGCATTCCTTTCCTCTTTGTAGCACTGAATAACAAGGGTATTACTGTCTACTCAGTTTACGCAGAAGCCATTGTTATAAATGCCATCACCTCTTGTGCACCTGCAATCAAGCTCTCCATTGTTTGGCTCTCATACAGTGGGTTTTGCATTCATTGGATTGTATCTTAATCTTAGTATGGGACATTCCTATCCCATCCCTTTCAGGGTTTTGATTGCCTCTTTGGTATTAGTTGATAAGACATGCAAAATTAAAGCAGGGTTTCCCATTCGCCAGAGCTAAACAGCCGCCGAATGTATACTGGTGCACCCTTTTCACAAAATGTTGGTTATCGCGCTGTGCTAAAAGGGAAACACATTGGTTTAAGTAGTGAGATCCTCTGTGGAACCAACAAACCCGTTCTACACAGATGACATCACGCGAGTTTCCCATACCTTTCCCTCAATACCGTCTCTGTAACCACACAAAACACAGTGCATTATTAATATCAAAGACAATACCAACTCAGAGTCTAATATAGAAGACTAAATAACCATATAATATTCCCACTACAATAAGAATATTCTTAGATAAAAGGGATTTGAAAGAACATAGCTAATGTCACTACTGGTAAAAGACAATGACAGTGTCATTGGGTTAAGCTCAGATCAGCATTAGTTTTGGTGTCCAAATAAAAATCATGTTTTCTTTTAACGTCCTTTCCAGGCAATACCGATTATCATACCTTCCTCTTAATAAATCTGGACTGTAATTACTGCCGAGGTAAACAGATAGCTCGGATACACCATCCATGTAATTGACACATTTGGATGCACAACAAGGAGGTGGACAAGGGTGATTCAACATTGTATTTGTACTGTTTCGTCTAGAATTAGTACCATGTTTTTTGTGCCACAAAATCATTTGATTTCTCAGAAGTAAAGGTGCGCCTTCTAGTCTGGTGCCCTATATATGTACCATAATCTAGAGGACAACGTGCCTTGTAATGTGTACAGGTCTGCCACACTGCTGGCATTCATCCTTAATAATCAGGTGGGCCTCGTATATGCAGGTGGCCTCATATATGAACCTAGATGTTTTGCGGCATTTATTGATGGTGCGCCTTATAATCCGGTGTGCCTTATAATCCAGAAAATACAGTAATCGGGAAAATAAGACTGTGAATCCATTTGGGCTGTCTAGCTTCTTCCTCAATTCTACAAATAATCCATTTTTGATCTATGAATTAAGACATTACATACTTTCAATATGTCTTGGTCTTGTGGACCAATGTTGAAGTTAAATTATCAAATTCATGAAAAATATGTTCTGACCACCTCTTTAGTGATAAGATTACAGATATTTCATATAGGAATGGCAGCAACTGCAAGGTAAAATACAAAAATATTCTACACTTTTTTTGTCTTTTTCAAATGTGACATAGGTGGTTGTAGAAATCTAGTCCATGGGCATCACAGAAGACCATGTTTTGACTTTTTCTGCTGATCCAACATACCACAAATACAGTTTCATTTCTACTTGAATTTTTTTTTGGAACACAAAAACAGACTTCGGCAAATCCATTGTAGACAGTATCTGACGGTGCACTGCATTTCATTCGTCTTGCCATTACCAATGATGTAAAGCTTCAGCTGCCAAACCACAATTTCCATCCCTATCACAAGCATTTCCAGGATGCACAATCTCAATTCCAAAGAATTCATTCTTCTTGAATGGTGTAATAGATAACCGCAGTCAGAAAAAAGCTATTTAAACCATTAAAGGGAACCTGTCGCCAGCTTTGCCACTAGACACCCCTTCAGTAGTAAGAATTATGTGATCCACTTTTATGCTAAAAATGTCTCTTTAAAAAAAAAAAAAACATCACTTAGTTATTGCAAATGAGCTAAGAAAAGGCCCTTGCCAGAGATGAGTCACTTGAGTGGGGAGTGTCACTTCAAGATGCCCCTATTTTTCTGGTCATACTAATAAAGAAGAGTATCTCAAGTTCACAAGGCACCATGATAGTGGTTGTGGTGTGCTACAAGATACAGGCAGTTCATGAATGTTATAGCTTGGGATGCAAGGTGTAGATAAAGATCCATATCTTATATAACTTTAACTATCTACTCTACGTAGTAAATACAAAAAATCATGATGTGTTTTTAAAGAAGAGAATCTTATCTTTACAATAACATAAAAACTGGCTGCTATAGACCCAAGATATGAGAATCAGATATGATACTAGGAGCCATTGTTAAAAATTGAATTCCCTACGCTGTATCTGCTACTGCATTAGTTTCTTTCTTTCTACACTTTCAGCCTCTTTACAATGTATTAATACCCTTTTAGAACAAAGCATAGAAAGAAGATTAAAAGTGCACCAACAGGCATGACCACACCCTAGTGCACCAAGAGTCTATTTCCTAAAGGAATAATTGAATTTTCTCAGACATGACTGAAAAGCTATTGATTAGCTATAGAGAACCCTTCCCCTAATGTTTGCTTTATTTGTGCATAGAAAATAAATGTCACATTAAACTAAACTGTAAGACATTACATACTTTCAATATGTCTTGGTCTTGTGGACCAATGTTGAAGTTAAATTATCAAATTCATGAAAAATATATTCTGACCACCTCTTTAGTGACTAAGAATTACAGATATTTCATATAGGAATGGCAGCAACTGCAAGGTAAAATACAAAATATTCTACACTTTTTTTGTCTTTTTCAAATGTGACATAGGTGGTTGTAGAAATCTAGTCCATGGGCATCACAGAAGACACGTTTTTGACTTTTTCTGCTGATCCAACATACCACAAATACAGTTTCATTCCTACTTGGAATTTTTTTTTTGGATACACAAAAACAGACTTACGGCAAATCCATTGATAGACAGTATCTGACGGTGCACTGCATTTTACATTCGTCTCTGCCATTACCAATGATGTAAAGCTTCAGCTTGCCAAACCACAATTTCCATCCCTATCACAAGCATTTTCCAGGATTGCACAATCTCAATTCCAAAGAATCTCAATTCTTCTTAAATGGTGTAATAGATAACCGCAGTCAGAAAAAAGCTATTTAACCCATTAAAGGGAACCTGTTGACGCTTTTATGCATAAAAAATTGTCTCTTAAAAAAAAAAAAAACATCACCTTAGTTATATGCAAATGAGCTAAGAAAAGGCAGAGATGAGTCACTTTGAGTGGCGGAGTGTCACTTCAGATGCCCCTATTTAGGTTCTGGCATACTCATATAAAGAAGAGTATCTCAAGAGTCACAAGGCACCATGATTGTGCACCGTGGTTGTGTGCGCTACAGATACAGGCAGTTCATGAATGTTATAGCTTGGGATGCAAGTTGTAGATAAAGATCCATATCTTATATAACTTTAACTATCTACATCTCCGTAGTATAATACAAAAATCATGATGTGTTTTTAAAGAAGAGAATCTTATCTTTACAATAACATAAAAACTGGCTGCTATAGACCCAAAGATATGAGAATCAGATATGATACTAGGAGCCATTGTTAAAAATTGAATTTCCCTACGCTGTATCTGCTACTGCATTAGTTTTCTTCTTTCTACACCTTTCAGCCTCTTTACAATGTATTTAATACCCTCTTTAGAACAAAGGCATAGAAAGAAGATTAAAAGTGCACCAACAGGCATGACCACACCCCTAGTGCACCAAGAGTCTCATTTCCATAAAGGTAATACCGTAATTGAATTTTCTCAGACATGACTGAAAAGCTATGCATTATGAACTATAGAGAACCCTTCCCCTAATGTTTTGCTTCATTTGTAGCATAGAAAATAAATGTCACATTAAAGAGAACCCATCATGCAAAATAACCCCCCTAAACTAAATATATTTTCATAAACTGCCATTAGAGAGCATTGCCTCTATCCCTTCATTGTCTCTCTACATGCCTGTAAACTTAAGCAATGAGGTCCTAAAGCTGTTTGCAAATGACCTGTGAAATGTCCAATGATGCATTAGCATATTCAAGCTGTCTACGTGGATTCGGGTCTTCCGGCGATTCACTAAGGCAGTTCCTGACGTCCACCAGGGTCGTTGGTGCGCTGAAGTCCGCGGAGTTCCGATCCGTTGAGTGGTGCAGGTAAGCGGTGTCCAGCGACATTCTTTTTAAAAAATGCGGGAGTTTCCCAAATCCGTCGGGTTTTCGTTCGGCCACGGACCCAATTTCGTTGCGTGATGCGGCGCCGATGCGCCAAAATCCAATCACATGTGACCAAAAACCGGGGCAATCAGGGAAGGAAAATCTGTTGTAAAACGGAAAAAATTCGGGTAACCCGCCGTAAAAAACGTGATCGGGCCTTAGTAAAATACCTCACTGTCTGTAGTTTGTTAGGAGCAAGTATCTGCATGCTGCTTGCTGCAGGAAGTGCCTGTGTCTGATCTGAAACTTTTAATTCAGGGAGGAGGGGCAGAGGCAGAGACATGCAGTATGCAAACAAGGAGAAGCTATAAATGAGAAGAATATAGCCATAGTCAGAAGATTACCAGTTGGATCCAAGGGAAACCCAAATTTTAAACACTAGAACTGATTATATCTGTGAAAATTTTGTATTTTAGTTAATAATCTGAGAATTAGAGATGTTTTTTTATTCTAAGAGCAACTGTAAAATATTTTAACAAATCAATAGCTCTTCGGAGTAAACAAAATTGCCTATTATCTTTGTTACTACACTCATCGGCCACTTTATTAGGTACACCATGCTAGTAACGGGTTGGGACCCCCTTTGCCTCAGAACGCCTCAATTCTTCGTGGCATAGATTCAACAAGGTGACTGGAAGATCGCATCAGAGATTTGGTCCATATTGACATGATACATCACACAGTTCGCCGCAGAGTTTGTCGGTCTGCCCCATCATGATGCCAGAATCTCCCGTCACACCACATCCCAAAGATACTCTTGGATTGAGATCTGGTGACTGTGGAGGGCCATTGTGTTCCATGTGAAACCTCATGTCATGTTAAGAAACCAGTCGAGTATGATTGCAGCCTTTATGACATGGCCAATTATCCCCTGCTGAAAGTAGCCATCAGAAATTGGGGTTACATTGGGGTCAAAAGGGAGTGGAAGGTCAGCAACAAACTCAGCTAGGCTGTGGGTACGTGCAAACGATTGCTCAATTGGTACTTAATAGGGGCCAAAAGATGCACCAAACGAAAATATTCCCCACACCATGACCACCACCACCACCAGCCTGAACGTTGATACAAGGGCAGGATGATCAGCTTTCATGTTTGTGAGCCAAATTCTGATACCCTACATCCCACAATGTGTGCAGAGAGAATCGAGAATCATCAGGACCAGGCAAACGTTTTTTTCCCAATCTTTCACGTCCAAGTTTCGATGAAGCTTGTGCAAATTGAGCCTCAAGTTTCCTTCCTTAGCTTGAAGAAGGTGAAGGGTGGACACCGGGTGGTACTTCGCTGCTGTAGCCTCATCGCCATCAAAGTTCGACGTACGTGCGTTCAAGAATGTGCTTCTTTGACTACCTTGGTTGTAACGGGGGTGGCGATTTTGAGTCACTGTTCCGTTTCTATCAGCCGAACCGGTCTGCAATTTCCTCTGACCGTGGCCATCAGCAGGCATTTCTGGCAACACAGAACTGCCGTCACTCGGATGTTTTTCTTTTCGGGACCATTCTCTGTAAACCCTTAGAGATGGTTGGCGTTGAATGAAACTCCCAGTAGCGTCAGCAGTTCTTCGGCAAAATACAGACCAACTTCTGGCGACAAACAAATGCCAATGTTCAAAGGCATCTAAAATCACTTTATCCCCCATACTGATGTCGTTGTTTGAATCTGCAGGAGATTGTTGACATGTCTACATGCCTGATGCACTGAGTTACCGCCATGTGATTGGTGATTAGAAATTTAAGTGTAAACGAGCTTAGTTGGACAGTGTTGTACACCTAATAAAGTGCGCGGTGTGTATATCCAGCAGGTTTTTCTGCTATATCCCTTCAGGTTACTCAGTGCTGAAGTTAGCTGCTTACGCTGCTGGCTAGAAGCACCCGTGAATCCGTAGTTGTATCGGTCGGACTCACTGGCGAGGGGGCGTGCTGCTCTATGCTCACCAGAGGAGGCGAACGGGTAATGTGACAGAGCTGTCTTTGTGTGTATAGCAGAGCGGATGTGTTCAGAACTGGCGTATAAAGATGTCCTGCAACAGAATAGTGAGGCTGACAAGATACTCGTTCCCTATCTGTACCTACCATCCCAGTTCGGTGATTCTACAGAAACTTCTCTGTCTCTCTCTGCTCCTTCTCCCCCACCTTGTCATCAGGTATCAGCTCTGTGCAAGATAAAGCCTGTTAAGCCCTCGTGCTCCCACAGCACAGACTATACACTTCACGTTCATACTTTTTATGATACTTATGGAAGTGCCAGGCTGGTACACTAAGTAGCATCTGTATGTGCAATGTGCAAGGTGTTCAGAGACTTGTACTTGTGGGACAATCAAATGGATTTAGGTTTCTTTGAGAGATAACGACAAGGCATATTGGATCTGTGGGCAATTAACTGCCTCAGCTTGAGGGCATAGGATGACAGACATAGTCTACATCCAACTTCACCTCTGAGTGAGATAACGATTTGGTCAAACACTATTCACAACAGAAAATTGCATAACTTAGAAAGAAAAGGACAAGCAGCACACGTAAAGTAGGCATCATTCTGTTTGTTTTTAAAGGGGGAATACACGTATAAATTTAATTTTAAAGTACCCTTTAAGTATATTAAGGAATATGTCTTTGTGTGGGGAATACCTCTTTAATGATCAGGGGGGAGCCCAAAATTCTAGCTGTACATGTTTGACATGGACCAGAACATTGCAGGTTGGGCTCAAATCATCACTACACATAGGTATTCCACTAAGGACTTGTACTTTGAGGAATGTGCTGTAGCTATGTGACATTTCATGTAGCATCATCAATGGTAAAAGAA
This sequence comes from Engystomops pustulosus, assembly GCA_019512145.1. Taxonomy (NCBI): domain Eukaryota; kingdom Metazoa; phylum Chordata; class Amphibia; order Anura; family Leptodactylidae; genus Engystomops; species Engystomops pustulosus. Next base: position 59,576,269 of record CM033643.1, on the reverse strand, counting down.
GCACTCAGAAATAAGATGCAATGGGGGTAGGATATAGGGATTGTTATAAAGGCATGATAACGTTACAGGGTGTATATTTTTATTCCTGGGTCATAGGACAAAGACAAACCCTTGATATACCAGTTTACAAGATGTAGTTTAATGAAGAAATGAACCAGGGATGTACAAATGTAGTATTTAACAGTAAGCCTGCTACAGTTTTACTCAGAAGCAAAGGCGGAAAGATGCGGTGGAACAACTTTAGGGGTTTGGCCACTTCACCCTCTTTTTATTGTATATGTGGTGTAAGTATTGTGGGTGGGATATTGAGGTAATGTTTAATATTATCAGTACATCTATAAAGTTCTGCTCCGCTTTCTGATATGTAAAGTGAAATCTCCTGTTGTATTTCCTGATAGCCAGACATTCCTGCAATACAATGGCCATACATGGAGGGTCATGTAATCTCTAGCTTGTCTTTGAAACAATTACCCTGCCTAGGACATATATCTTATATCAGGGGCACTGGGACAGGTGACAGGTGGGCATACTAAGTGCCCGCAAAGTGCGTTGGAGCTGAGCCTCCGTGCCCCTATAAACATGCAATCTACTACTTTTAAAGTTTACAACATGTGAAAGTGTACGCGACCATAAAAATGGGCACCAAAGTCAAATTTTCCTACCTTACAGGAACAGGCTGGTCATTCAGAAATGGAATGGAAAAGTGAACTTATTGCAATTTTGATTCCATTTAACTTCTGACTGTGATTAAGCTAGGGTAGTGTGAAGAAAAATATGAGAGAAGATGTATTTGGAGGGGAAATATGTTTGATGGCATTTAGTTTAGAATGGCAAAGGGCCAGGTAGGATGCAATTCCGTTGTCAAACGTGTGGTATGTGTCTGGGATTGCAACCAAAAATAACAGAGGTGATGGTTAGGTAGTGGCGGAGGAAGTGGAATAGCATTTGAACTGCATGTTGGGGTATTACAGAGTTAAAGAAATCAGTGAAAAGTTTGGGTGGGAAGGGGGGGGGGGATTTGGTCAGCATTACATAATATAAACAGGGCAGCTGTAAAAGTGGAATCAAGTAGGAAAACACCTTAATAAGGAATAGAATAACAAGCTACACTGGCTGTGGTACAATGGTATTCGTACGGTAAAGCGGGAATAACACGATATAATATGTTCTCATTACAAGCTCCCTATAAAAATGCTATTAACAAATATGGTTTTAACGCCTTCACGTGAGGCTATATGAGGGACTCACGGCAACATATCTAGCAAACACCCACGCTAATACCCACCGATCCGATGATCACCTTCCGATGCACGCCGGCGAACATCTAAAAGACGGCCCATGGTCGCCGCAAATCTCCTTTTGGTTATGAACGTAGTTCCCCGTGACTTAATAAGGGTACCGGCAAGCGAGATTTCCCTTGACAACGCGTCAGATCTCTGTCAGACCCCAGAGGCTGCATGGCATCTCTCAGTGTTGTGTACAATGAGCCAATGGGCCTGGAATGTAATACTGTGTTAAGTAAAATAAAAATAAGTAAAAATTCTAATCACGTCCCTTTTCCCAGAACTTATTAAAAGTATAAACAAAAATGAAAGAAAAACACCTTGTCCTCTTAAGGGGTTAAAAACTATGTTTACTTTTTGGTAAGTAATTTAAGCAACGTTACAGTTCCCCCCAAGGGGGATTGTTTGAGCAAGTACGGAACAGATTGCCTCTTATCTACGTGTAAGCAGCCCCGTAACATTCAAGCAGTCTTCACAAGAAGCCAAATGATGTGACATAACAATAAGTAAAAAAAAAAAAAAAAAAAAAAACAGTGGCTACCCTTAACAAATAGTCATGTTGGAAAAACGCAGGAACTGAATGAAAGTTGTGCTACACTTTATATCTGTACACCAAGAGATGGGTTGTCAAAAAAACTGCCCCTTTCTCCAATTGGTAAATGTTCACATCTGCTGGATTTTGGTTGTTAGGTTCTAATCGGTCTTAGGAGTCATAAAGATAAACCGACATTTACATGGTATCCTGTAACTGCTCCATGCAAATGAGCTGGGAAAACAAATTAGTTGACCTACACTTTCGCTAAATACTAGTGACAGCATGAGATAGGGCGCTTCCCTATAAGAACCTGATCAGTAACATGAGGAGTTGAAGGGGAATTCAGGGGTTCAAGTGGGCATCCATGCGTTTCCACCACACAGTTCACCAGACGGAATTAAGAGGGGAGGGGTAACAGGGGTGACATCACTGCCTCTGACCATGTGACCAGCCTCATTTACATGATAAAGAATAGATGATTTTACAATGATTAATGTATGAAATAACTAGATAAAGGCTGGGATGGGATCATTGTGAGCTGCTCCAACAGGTAGAGGTGACAGGACAAGTGACACAGACCTGATGACAGGTGTCCTTCAGATACGTAAAATGTATCAATAATAACAAAGCAACAGAAATGAATTGCAGAAAGTGTCTTTATACTCTCCACACAGCTACACCTGAGTACAACGCCCGTATTCATAAAGTCATACATGTATGCAACACAGCGCTTTCTATGAAATGCCAAAAATTCCAGCGCATATTTTACATTTGGATTAATTGTTCCAACAACATATGGGTTCTGCTTTAACTTGTAACTGCAAAAACGCAAAGTCAGCAACAATAGACAGCTGGTTAACCATTTCACACTTACAATAATAGTAAATGCATGTGAGAGAATCTATACATGGTGAGACGCTTGCTTAATAAACGTGTACACAGAATTCTCTATATTCCTCTCTGGTATAAATAAATGAATCTTTAAAATGTTTTACATTCCAGATTTGCTGATGCAATGACTTAATCACAGGCAAGTGACTAACAGGAATGTAATGTAGGTCATCATTACAGCATTTATTAGTACCATTATTTATTCCATGAGACAGAACAAACTATACAAGTTGTGCAAACACAAATTATACTCATTCTTCTTTTACTTTCAGCAAATACTTTCTTCAAATATGGTTTACTGGACTTTCCGTATATACTCGAGTATAAGCCGACCCGAGTATAAGCCGAGACCCCTCATTTTACCACCAAAAACTGGGAAAACCTATTGACTCGAGTATAAGCCGAGGGTGTAGTATACAGCCAGTCTCCGTGTAGTATACAGCCACTCCCAATGTTGTATACAGCCTGCCCCCATGTTGTATACAGCCTGCCCCCGTGTTGTATACAGCCTGCTCCCGTGTTGTATACAGCCTGCCCCCATGTTGTATACAGCCTGCCCCCATAGAGTATACAGCCTGCCCCCATAGAGTATACAGCCTGCCCCCATAGAGTATACAGCCTGCCCCCATAGAGTATACAGCCTGCCCACTATATAACCGTATAGACTCGTTATAAGCCGAGTTTTTCAGCACAAAAATGTGCTGAAAACTTCACTTCGGCTTATACACGAGTCCAGAAAAATAAAAACCGTAATACTCACCCTCCGGTGTCCTGATCTTCAGCGCGGGTCCCGTCTTCTCAGCGCGAGGCTCCCGATCCTCGGCGCGTACCAGGCGCGGCGGTCCTCTTCTCTCTTCTGTGCCAGCAGATCGCGTCCATGTTGATCTTGCCGGCGGGCCACAATAGAATGCAGCGGTGTCGCGCTGATGACGTCATCACCCGCACCCCGCGGTATCCTAGTGCGCTCCGCCGGGAGATCACATGGCCGCGATCTGCTGGCTACAGAAGAGAGAGGAGCCGCCGCCGCCGGTACCCGCCCGAGGATCGGGATCCTCGCGCTGAAGATCGTACCCGCGCTGAAGATCGGGACACCGAGGGTGAGTATTCGGTTTTTATTTTTCTATTCGCTGGCAGGGGGCAGGCGTATACCTAGGGGCAAAGGCTGTATACTCTATGGGGCAGGCTGTATACTCTATGGGGGAGGCTGTTACTCTATGGGGCAGGCTGTATACAACACGGGCAGGCTGTAACAACACGGGAGCAGGCTTGTAAACACACGGGGCAGGCTGTATACAACATGGGGCAAGGCTGTATACAACATTGGGAGTGGCTGTACTACACGGAGCACTGCTGTATACTACACACCCTCGGCTTTATACTCGAGTCAATAGGTTTTCTCCAGTTTTTTGGTGTAAATGAGGGTCTCGGCTATCACTCGGGTCGGCCTTATACTCGAGTATATACGGAAAGTCCAGTAAACCATTTTGAAGAAAGTATTTGCTGAAAGTAAAAGAAGAATGAGTATAATTTGGTGTTTGGCACAACTTGGTATAGTTTGTGTTCTGTCTCATGAATAAATGGTACTAATAAATGCTGTAATGATGACCTCCATTACATTCCTGTTAGTCACTTGCCCTGTGATTAAGTCATTGCCTTGCTCAGCAAATCTGGAATGTAAAACCATTTTAAAGATTCATTTTTTAACCAGAGAGGAATATAGAGATTCTGTGTACCACGTTTATTAAGCAAGCGTCTCACCATGTATAATTTCTCTCACATGCATTTACTATATTGTAAGTGTGAAATGGTAAAACCGCTGTCTATTGTTTGCTGACTTTGCGTTTTTTGCAGTTACAAGTTAAGCAGACCCATATTTTGTTGGAACAATTAATCCAAATGTAATATGCGCTGGAATTTTTGGCATTTCATAGAAAGCGCTGTGTTGCATACTGTATGACTTTATGAATACGGCGTTGTACTCAGGTGTAGCTGTGTGGAGAGTATAAGACACTTTCTTCTGCACATTCATTTCTGTGCTTTGTTATTATTGATACATTTACGTATCTGAAGGACACCTGTCATCAGTCTGTGTCACTTGTCCTGTCACCTCTACCTGTTGGAGCGCTCACACTGATCCCTCCCACAGCCTTACATTATTATTTCTACATTAATCATTGTAAATCATCTATTCTTTATCATGTAATGAGGCTGGTCCCATGGTCAGAGGCAGTGATGTCACCCCTGTTACCCCTCCCCTCTTCCTCCCCCTGCTCATGTCTGTGTGTAATGTTAGTAAAGCTGGCTAGTGTGTGTGCTGCATCTGCTGACATGCTGCATCCTCCTAATATCAGGGTGAGAGACACAGACATCAGCTAACACATGAATGTGACATGTTCTGCTGTTACATGGCTTCCTGGAGCTGCTGTTCTCTCCTATCACACACACATGCACACACGGCTGCAGGGGGCGTGGCCACCAGCACCATGAAGCACATCATTATCAGCCTCACATCTTATACAGGCTGTCAGTCATGCGCACTGGGGGTGTGCTGTACCTCCCACTCATGAATAAGATGGACAGCTTGAATATGCTATGCCATCATTGACATTTCACAGGTCATTTGCAAACAGCTTTAGGACCTCATTGTCTTAAGTTTACAGCATGTAGAGAGACAATGAAGGGATAGAGGCAATGCTCTCTAATTGCAGTTTTATGAAAATATATCTTAGTTTGGGGGTTTTTTTGCATGATGGGTTTCTCTTAATGTGACATTTATTTTCTATGCTACAATTGAAGCAAAACATTAGGGAAGGGTTCTCTATAGTTCATAATGCATCTTTTCAGTCATGTCTGAGAAATTCAATTACGGTATTACCTTTTAGGAAGAGACCTTGGTGCACTAGGGTGTGTCATGCCTGTTGGTGCACTTTTAATCTTCTTTCTATGCCTTTGTTCTAAGAGGGTATTAATACATTGTAAAAGGCTGAAAGGTGTAGAAGAAAAAACTAATGCAGTAGCAGATACAGCGTAGGGAATTCATTTTTAACAATGGCTCCTAGTATCATATCTGATTCTCATATCTTTGGGTCTATAGCAACCAGTTTTTATGTTATTGTAAAATAAGATTCTCTTCTTTAAACACATCATGATTTTTGTATTATACTACGGAGATTTAGATAGTTAAAGTTATATAAGATATGTGTCTTTTATCTACAACTTTGCATCCCAAGCTAGAACATTCATGATGCTCCTGTATCTGTAGCGCACACACCACGGTGCACATCATGGTTGCCTTGTGACTCTCTCTTGAGATACTCTTCTTTATATAGTATGCCAGACCTCAAATAGGGGCATCTGATTGACACCTTCTCCGCCACTCAAATGACTCATCTCTGCCTTTTCTTAGCTCGATTTGCATATAACTAAGGTGATGTTTTTTTTTTTTTAAAGAACAATTTTTGCATAAAAGCTGTCAACAGGTTCCCTTAATGGGTTAAATAGCTTTTTTCTGACTGCGGTTATCTATTACACACCAATTTAAGAAGAATTGAGATTCTTTGGAATTGAGTTGGCATCCTGGAAATGCTTGTGATAGGATGGAAATTGTGGTTTGGCGAGCTGAAGCTTTACCATCATTTGGTAATGGCAAGACGAATGTAAATGCAGTGCACCGTCAGATACTGTCTATCAATGGATTTGCCGTAAGTCTGTTTTTGTGTATCCAAAAAAATTTCAAGTAGGAATGAAACTGTATTTGTGGTATTTGGATCAGCAAAAAAAGTCAAAACGTGTCTTCGTGATGCCCATGGACTAGATTTCTACAACCACCTATGTCCATTTGAAAAAGACAAAAAGTAGAGATTTTATTTGTACCTTGCAGTTGCTGCCATTCCTATGAAATATCTGTAATTCTTAGTCACTAAAGGTGGTGTCAGATATATTTTTCATGAATTTGATAATTTAACTTCAACATTGTCCAAAGACCAAGACATATTTGAAAGTATGTAATGTCTTAGTTTATATAGTCAAAATGGATTTTTGTAGAATTGAGAAGAAGCTAAGAACAGCCCAAATGGATTCACAGTCTTATCTTCCCGGTTACTGTATTTTCCGGATTATAAAGCCACACCGGTTATAAGGCGGCCCATCCAATAAATGCCTGCTAAAACATCTAGGTTCATATATGAGGCTCACCAGATTAAAAGGCGCACCTGATTATAATGGATGATGACCAGCAGGTGGCAGACCTTACACAGTTTCAAGGCAGCTGTTTGTCTCTAAGTATGGGTCTAATAAGGTGCACCAGACTATAAGGCGCACCTTTGACTTCTGAGAAAATCAAATGATTTTTGTGCACAAAAATGACGGTACTAAATTCTGGCTGAAACTAGTAAAAGCATGTTGGAATCCGCCCTGTCCACCTCCTTGTTGAATCCAAGTGTCCATTTCATGGATGGGGTATCGCGCTATTGTCTTACCCACTCGGCAGTATTGATGGTCACAGGATTTTATGAGGAAAAGTAGATAATCGTATTGCCTGGAAGGATATTAAAGAAAACATGATTTTTATTTGGACACCAAAATCTAATGCTGATCTGAGCTATAACTAGAGATGAGCGAGCACTAAATGCTCGGGTGCTCGTTACTCGAGCCGAACATTTCCCGATGCTCGAGTGCTTCGTTTCGAGTAACGAGCCCATGTTAATCAATTGGGAGACCGAGCTATTTTTTCAGAAATTATAAACTGAACAGCACGTGAAATAACACAGTGCAAACAGATTGCAGATGTTCGGGAACATGTCTGATCTGTTCCGGAGACACGCGTGCAGAACGGTGTTCCTCCGCAATAGTATTTTGAAGAACAATATGTGTGAAGAACAACTTGCAGATGTTTGAAACATCTCAGTTGTTCTTCACACATATTGTTCTTCAAGATACTATGCGGAGAACACCGTTTCTGCACGCGTGTCTCCGGGACATCTGCGATCTGCTCCGGAGACACACTTGCAGAACGGTGTTCTCTGCAATAGTATTTTGAAGAACATATTGTAGAGAACAACTTGCAGATGTTGCCAACATCTGCAATGTGTTCTTTCACACATATTGTTCTTCAAATACTATTGCGGAGAACACCGTTCTGCACGCGTGTCTCCGGAACAGATCGCAGATGTTCCCGAACACTGCAATCTGTTCTGCACTGTGTTCTTTCACTGTTTTCTTCAATTAAACAATTAATTAAATGTTTAATTGTATCTTTTTCTGTTCTTCACTTTTTTTTTTTTAATTAATGCTCGTTATCGAGCAGGCAAATACTCGTCCGAGCAACAGCCGGTCGGTGTCTGTAATACTCGCCCGAGCACACGCTCGGACGAGTAATACTCCGCTCTCACTACGTATAACCTATGACACCTGTCATTGTCATCTTCAGTAGTGACATTAAGCTATGTTCTTTTTCAAATCCTTTTATGCTAAAGAATTTCTTTATTGTAGTGGAATATTATATGTGAGTTATGTCTTCTAGTATTAGACCTCGAGACTGTATTGTCTGTTTGATATATAAAACACTTGTGTTTTTGTGTGGGTCGAGACGGTGATTGAGGAAAGGTATGGAACTCGCTGATTCATCTGTGTTAACGGGTTTGTTGGTTCCACAGAGAGATTCACTTACTTAAACCAATGGTGTTTCCTTTTAGCACAGCGCGATAACCAACATTTTGTGAAAAAGGGTGCCACAGTAATACTTCGGCGGCTGTTTTAGCTCTGCTGAATGGGAAACCCTGCTTATAATTTGCATGTCTATCATCTATACCAAAGAGGCATAAAACCCTGAAGGGATGGGATAGGAATGTCCACATACTAAGATTTAAAGATACAATCACAATGAATGCGCAAACCCACGTATGAAGGCCAAACATGGAGAGCTTGATATGCGGTGCACAAGAGGTGATGGCATTATAAACAATGGCTTCTGCGTAAACTGAGGAACAGTAGATAACCCTTGTTATTCATGCTACAAAGAGGAAAGGATGCATTTCAAATCCTCTGCTCAGTCACTTTGTGTATCCCCTTTAAAGAAAAGGAGAGATCTGCAGCGTTTGGATCTAATCATTCGGGGCCGTGTACTATCCACAATGCTATTACCTGGGGAGGCTCGTGGTTACAAAGAGGTTGCCACATTGCTTTTTCTAATAATGAAAACCATCGAGCTGGGATAAACCTAGGTTATGTTGTATAACCTTTCTTTTGTTTGCCTTGCGAAGTAGTTGTTCATGCACTTATTATAGTAAATAGGCCAGCTGGACATAGTTATCATGGGTTTTAGTTGAGCCATAGCTGAGAAATAGATAAGAGCGGCGCAGAGACTGACGGTGAGGTTGTATGAAATCCTGATACTGGCCACAACTACCCTTTGTAGTTGTGGCAGTTTTGCCAAGCAGGAGAGACTAGAACTTCCCTTGTTCTCCATTGTGGAAGTAAAGCTAAAATGGCACTTTAATGTCACTCTTCTGTTTAAAGGGGTTTTCCTACGAAGGAAGTTAGGCCCTATCCACAGGATAGGCCCCTAACTTGCTGATCAGTGGGGTCTCAGTCCACAACCCCTTTGCCGCTCCTCAGACATGGAGCAGACGGCCCGCCACGAACAAGGCCAAACTTGCCTTCATGGGAAAACCCCTTAAGGGACAATATTGACATTTCTTCTTTGCCCTTCTTTGGTGATGGTTGTACCGTCCGGGTATTGCTAGATCAGTGCACTCTTCCTACCTGATTGGTTAGTATGCTGAATAGGATCTCCAATGATCAAGTTTGGCCTATCCAAGGAAAGCCCTCTAATATTATAGAGAACCTGTATCTCTCCTAAATGTCTGCTTTAGTAAAACTTGTTTTTCCACTTAGTGGACTTTTATTTTGTATGTCACAGAACCAGGTGTTGACAAGGGCGGGGGAGGGGGGAGGTTAGAAGAATATTTTCCTATGATATTATCATAGGAAATCTTTGCAGCAGTTTCCCATTAAATGTACTGAACCATTGTGATTGGAGTTTTTTCATTTTTTTAAAAAAATCTGAATTCTCTCACATTCTGTACATGAATGTTGTGTGCATTAGGGCAGAAAACATGGCCATCGGTGTTGTTTGCAGCCCTGTTGTCAGCGGTGCCTGAGGTCTCCTCCTCTCCAATGACAATATAAAAAGATTGTCCGAACCACAAATTCCACAGGAATAGAATCTGCTCTATAATTTGATGCCTGCATAGTCGGCTCACTCACATCACATACGTGGGCATGAGACCCACAATATATTCAGATTCACAAGCTGTACAAAAAAGCATATAGGAGGTGTCAATTTATTTAAAAACGGGTCCAATTAATAGTGAAGAATTTTTTTTTTTTTAAAACAAATAACAAATATATACCCGTAATTTTGAGTTTTCTCCTTTGGTCTCTGTGTCTTTCAATCCACGCCACATTACATCATATAAATTAGGATGAGAAGCTGTTAAGGTTTGGGTTCAGCCAAGTTTGGGTTGGTCTTGCCAGCAATGATCACAGGTGTTAAAGGGGTTTGCCCATGACAGAAAGTTTACAAATTGTAATCCCCTACTAATGTTTACACAATAAAGATAATTTTAACCCCTTATTTTACAATTTTACCCAGTCTAATTGCTGTTTTAGATCCTATGACTCAGTGATGGCCGGTAAAAATACCAGTGTGGGCAGGGACTCTCTAATCTGACACATAGAAAAAGATATATGAGACACATCCATTAGCTCTGCTAACTGACCTATAACACACTGGGGCAGATTTACTTACCCGGTCCATTCGCGAACCAGCAGCGCGTTCTCTACGGTGGATTCGGGTCTTCCGGCGATTCACTAAGGCAGTTCCTCTGACGTCCACCAGGTGTCGTTGGTGCGCTGAAGTCCGCCGGAGTTCACGATCCGTTGCTGGGTGCAGGTAAGCGTGTGTCCAGCGACATTCTTTTTAAAAAATGCGGGAGTTTTCCCAAATCCGTCGGGTTTTCGTTCGGCCACGGACCCCAATTTCCGTTGCGTGCATGCCGGCGCCGATGCGCCACAATCCAATCACATGTGCCAAAAACCCGGGGCAATTCAGGGAAAAATCTGTGTAAAACGGAAAAATTCGGGTAACCCGCCGTAAAAACGTGATTCGGGCCCTTAGTAAATTACCCTCACTGTCTGTAGTTTGTAGAGCAAGTCTCTGCATGCTGCTTGCCTGCAGGAAGTGCCTGTGTCTGATCTGAACTTTTAATTCAGGGAGGAGGGGCATGAGGCAGAGAGCACTGCAGTATGCAAACAAGAGAAGCTATTAATGAGAAGAATATAGCCATAGTCAGAAGATTTACAGTTGGATCCAAGGGAAACCAAATTTTAAACACTAGAACTGCGATTAATCTGTGAAAATTTTGTATTATTTAGTTAATAATCAGACGAATTAGAGAATGTATTTTGTTATCACAAGAGCAACTGTAAAATATTTAACAACTCAAATAGCTCTTCGGACGTAAACAAATTGCCTATATCTTGTTACATACATCATCGGCACTTTATAGTAACACAGCTAGTAACGGGTTGGACCCCTCCCTTTTGCACTTCAGAACTGCCTCAAATTCTTCGTGGTGTCCCCGCGCCTGCGCACTCGCTGCTGCCGGAGACTTTTCATACGTTTATCCTACTTTTCATACGTAGGATAAACGCTGCGCAACTGGCAGCCCGATACATGAAGAGGCAGAAGCCTCTTCATGTATCAGGCTGCGAATTTGCAGCGGCGGGGCTATCATACGCTGGCGCACGAGCGCCAGCATATGATAAATATCCCCCTATGACTCAGTGATGGCCGGGAAAAATACCAGTGTGGGCAGGGACTCTCTATTCTGACACATAGAAAAAGATATATGAGACACATCCATTAGCTCTGCTAACTGACCTATAACACACTGGGGCAGATTTACTTACCCGGTCCATTCACGAACCAGCGGCGCGTTCTCTGCGGTGGATTTGGGTCTTCCGGCGATTCACTAAGGCAGTTCCTCTGACGTCCAGCAGGTGTCGCTGCTGCGCTGAAGTCTGCCGGAGTTCACGATCCGTTGCTGGGTGCAGGTAAGCGTATGTCCAGCGACATTCTTTTTAAAAAATGCGGGAGTTTTCCCGAATCCGTCGGGTTTTCATTTGGCCACGGACCCCAATTTCCGTTGCGTGCATGCCGGCGCCGATGCGCCACAATCCGATCACATGTGCCAAAAACCCGAGGCAACTCAGGGAAAAATCGGTGTAACCCGCCGTAAAAACGTGATTCGGGCCCTTAGTAAATTACCCGGCCACGGACCCCAATTTCCGTTGCGTGCATGCCGGCGCCGATGCGCCACAATCCGATCACATGTGCCAAAAACCCGAGGCAACTCAGGGAAAAATCGGTGTAACCCGCCGTAAAAACGTGATTCGGGCCCTTAGTAAATTACCCCCACTGTCTGTAGTTTGTAGAGCAAGTCTCCGCATGCTGCTTGCCTGCAGGAAGTGCCTGTGTCTTATCTGAACTTGTAATTCAGGGAGCACTGCAGTATGCAAACAAGAGAAGCTATTAATGAGAAGAATATGGCCATAGTCAGAAGATTTACAGTTGGATCCAAGGGAAACCAAATTTTTTGGCCTAAAATGCCTGCTGATGCCAGGTCAGAGGAGAATGCAGACTGGTTCGAGCTGATAGAAAGGCAACAGTGACTCAAATCGCCACCCGTTACAACCAAGGTAGGCATAGAAGCATATTCTGAACGCACGTACGTCGAACTTTGAGCGCGTGGGCTACAGCAGCGAAGACCCACCGGTGCCACTCCTTTCAGCTAAGAACGGAAACTGAGGCTCAATTTGCACAAGCTCATCGAAATTGGGACGTGAAAGATTGGAAAAAACGTTTGCCTGGTCTGATGATCTCGATTCTTCTGCACACATTTGGATGTAGGGTATCAGAATTTGGCTCACAAACATGAAAGCATGGATCATCCTGCCTTGTATCAACAGTCCAGGCTGGTGGTGGTGGTGTCATGGTGTGGGGAATATTTTTTCCTTGGTGCTCTTTGGGCCCCTTGGTACCAATTGAGCATCGTTGCACGAGACCCCACAGCCTAGCTGAGGTATTGTTGCTGACCTTCCATCCCTTTACTGACCCGACAATGTAACCCACATATGATGGCTACTTTCACAGGATAATCGGCCATGTCTAAAGCTGGAATCATCTCAGACTGGTTTCTAACATGACATGATGTTTCACTGGAACACCAACTGCCTCCACAGTCCCAGATCTCAATCCAGAGAGTATCTTTGGGATGTGGTGTACGGGAGATTCGCATCATGGATGGTGGCAGCCGACAATCTGCGGCAACTGTGTGATGTCATCATGTCACTATGGACCAAATCTCTGAGCGTGCTTCCAGCACCTTGTTGAATCTATGCCACGAAGAATTGAGGCGTCTGAAGGCAAAAGGGGGGTCCCAACCCGTTACTAGCATGGTGTACCTAATAAAGTGGGCCGATGAGTGTAAGTACAAAGATATAGGCAATTTTGTTTTACGTCCGAAGAGCTATTGAGTTGTTAAAATATTTTACAGTTGCTCTTAGATAACAAAATACATTCTCTAATTCTCAGTTATTAACTAAAATCAAAATTTCACAGAATATAATCAGTTCTAGTGTTTAAAATTTGGTTTCCCTTGGATCCAACTGTAAATCTTCTGACTATGGCTATATTCTTCTCATTAATAGCTTCTCTTCTGTTGATACTGCATGCTCTCTGCCTCTGTCCCCTCCTCCGCTGAATTAAAGTTTCAGATCAACACAGGCACTTCCTGCATGGCAAGCAGCAGCAGATATCATGCTCGCTCACAAACTACAGACAGTGAGGTTTTTACTAAGGGCCCCGATCACGTTTTTACGGCGGGTTACCGAATTTTTTCCGTTTTTACACAGATTTTCCGTTTTCCCTGATTGTGCCCCGGTTTTTGGTCACAATTTGATTGGATTTGTGCGACACTCGGCGCCGCATCACGCAACGAAATTGGGTTCCGTGCCCGAACGAAACCCGACGGATTTGGGAAACTCCCGCATTTTTTAAAAGAATGTCCGCTGTGACACCGCGTACCTGCACCACACAACGGATCGAACTCCGCGGACTTCAGCGCACCAACGTACCCTGTGTGACGTCAGGAACTGCCTTAGTTAATCGCCGACAGACCCGATCCACCGTAAGAACGCGTGCTGGTTCGCGAATGGACGGGTAAGTAAACTGCCCAGTTGTGTGTATGTCGTTTAGCAAGCTAATGGATGTTCTCATATATCTTTTTCTATGTGGTCAATTAAGAGTCCCCTGCCCACACTGGATTTTTACCAAACCGGCCATCACTGAAGTCATAGGATCTAAACAAACAATTAGACTGGGTAAAATTGTAAAATAAGGGGTTTAAAATTCATCTTATTGTGTAAACTTAGTAGGGGATACAATTTGTAACTTTCTTTGTCTGGGCAACCCCTTTAAACCCTGTATCATTGCCACATGGTCATGAGCACCAACCCAACGTGGCTACCCAAAACTTAACATGCTTCTCCATCCTAATTTTCATGTCATGTGGCGTGGATGAAAGCACTGAGACCAAAGAGAAAACTCAAAATTAACGGTATATATTTTGTTATTTGTTTTAAAAAAAACAAATTCTCTCACTATTAATTGAGCCCCACAGTTTTTTAATCAATTTACACCCGTCCTATATTCTTTTTTGTTTGTACAGCTTTGTGAATCTCGAATATATTGTGGGTCTCAGCCCACGTATGTGATGGACGTGAGGGCCACTTGGCAGGCATCAATTATAGACAGATTCTATTCCTGTGGAATTGTTGGTGGTTTCGGACAATCTTTTTATATTGTCATTGGTGAGCGGGAGGAGACCATCAGGGACACCCCTGACAACATGGCTGCAAAACAAACACGATGGCCCATGTGTTTTCTGCCCTAATGCCAAAATTCGTGTACAATGTGAGAGAAGTTCAGATTTTTTAAAATAAATGAAAAACTCGCAATCAGCAAGGTTCGTACATTTAATGGGAAACTGCTGCCGAAAGGATTTCCTATGATAATATCATAGGAAAATATTCTTCTATAACCCCCCCCCTGCCCCGTCCACACCATGGTTCTGTGTACATACAAAATAAAAGTCCCACTATATAACCGTATATACTCGTTATAGCCGAGTTTTTCAGCACAAAAATGTCTGAAAACTTCACGTTCGGCGTATACACGATCAGAAAAATAAAAAACCGTAATACTCACCCTCCGGTTCCTGATCTTCAGCGCGGGTCACGATCTTCTCAGCGCGAGGCTCCCCGATCCTCCGCGCGTACCAGGGCGCGTCGGTCCTCTTCTCTGCATTCTGTAGCCAGCTAGATCGCTCCATTGTCTGGTATCTTGCCGCGGGGGACCAGCCACATAGATCAGCGGTGTCGCGCTGATGTACGTCATCATGCCCGACCCGCGGTATCCTAGTGCGCCCCCGAGATCACACTGGACCGTATCTGCTGGCTACAGAAGCGAGAGAGGAGCCGCCGCCGCCGTGGTACCCAGCCGAGGATCGGGAGACTCCTGCGCTGAAGACGATACCCGCGCTGAAGATCGGGACACCGTAGGGGAGTATGTCGGTTTTTATTTTTCTATCGCTGGCAGGGGCAGGCTATACCTAGGGGGCACTTATCTCTATGAGAGCTGTTAACTCTATGGTGGGAATGGCTGTATACTCTATGGGGGAGCTTTACAGGCAGTGTATACAAACAGGGTGACAGCTTTGAACACACGGGAGCGAAGCTTGTACATACACGCGGGGGCAGGCTGTATACAACATGGGGCATGCTGTATACCAACATTGGGAGTGGCTGTATCTACACGGAGACTGGCTGTATAACTACAAAAACACCCCTAAAAACCTGGCTTACTATACTCGAGTCAATAGTTTTTCCCAGTTTTTTGGTGTAAACTGAGGGTCTCGGACTTTATACTCTCGGGTCGGCTTATCCTCGAGTATATACGGAAGTCCAGTAAACCATAATTTGAAGAAAGTATCTTGCTGCAAAGTAAAAGAAGAATGAGTATAATTTGTGTTTGCACACTTGGTATCAGTTTGGTGTCTGTCTCATGTAATAGAATAGTACTATAAATGCTGTAATGACATGACCCCATTACATTCCTGTTAGTCACTTGCCTGATAGTCTATTGCTTGCATCAGCAATCATGGAATGTAAAACCATTTTAAAGATTCATTATTTTAGCAGAGACGGAAATAGACTATCTGTGTACACAACGTTTATTAGCAGCGTCTCACCAGTATAATTTCTCTCTCACATGCATTTACTATTATTGTAAGTGTGAAATGGTAGAACCGACTGTCTATGTTTGCTGACTTTGCGTTTTTGCATGTTACGTTAAGCAGACCCATATTCTTGTTGAACAATTAGACCCAAATGTAATAATTGCGCGGAATTTTTGGCATTTCATAGAAAGCCGCTGTGTTGCATACATGTCATGACTTATATGAATCGGCGTTGTGACTCAGGTGGTAGCTGTGTGGAGATATAAGATCACTTTCTTTGCATTCATTTCCTGTTGCTTGGTTATTATTGATACTTTAACGTATCTGAAGGCACCTGTCATCAGTCGTGTCACTTGTCCTGTCCACCTCTAACCTGTTGGAGCCAGCTCACACATGATCCTCCCACCCAGCCTTATCATCTAGTTATTTCCTACATTAATCATTGTAAAATCTATTCTTTATCTGGGGTAACTGAGGCTGGTTCCTGTCTAGTAGGCAGCTGATGTTCACCCCGGTTCCCCTCCCCTCTTCCGCCCCCTGCTCATGTCTGTGTGTAATGTTAGTAAGCTGGCTAGTGTGTGTTCTGCATCTGCTGACTGCTGTCAGCCTCCGAATATACAGGGAGAGACACAGACATCACTACAGCATGTAATGTGGGACATGTTTCTCGTCTATGGCTCCTGAGCTGCTGGTCTTCATCTCCTATAGACACACACAATGCACACACCGGCGGCAAGGAAGGGCGTTGGCCACCACCTTCAAGCTTACATCATTATACAGCCTCACTCTTATGCAGCTGTCAGTCAGGCACTGGGGGTGTGTCTGTACCTCCCACTCATTGAATAGTAGGACAGCTTGAATATGCTATAGCCATCATTGGACATTTCACATGTCAATTTGCAAAACAGCTTTAGAGACCTCATTGTCTTAAGTTTACAGCAGGTAGAGAGACAATGTAAGGATTAGAGCAATGCTCTCTAATTGGCAGTTTATATGAAAATATATCTTAGTTTTAGGGGGTTATTTTTGCATGAGGTTCTCCTTAATGTGACATTTATTTTCCTATGTGCTCACAAAATGAAGCAAAACATTAGGGAAGGGTTCTCTATAGTTCTAATGCTAATCTTTTCAGTCATGTCTGAGAAATTACAATTACGTATTACCTTTTAGAGGAAGATGATCGTCTTGGTGCACTAGGGGTGTGGTCCTTCCTGTTTGTGCCCTGTTTAATCTTCTTTCCTTATGCCTTGTTCTAAGAGGGTATAATACATTGTAAAGAGGCTGGAAGGTGTAGACAAGAAAGAAAACTAATGCAGTAGGCAGATACAGCGTAGGGACATTCACTTTTTTACAATGGCTCCTAGTATCCACTATCTGATTCTCATATCTTTGGGTCATATCACCAGTTTTTATGTTATTGTAAAATATAGATTCTCTTCCTTTAAACCAACATCATGATTTTGTATTATACGTGTACGGTTGTAGATAGTTAAAGTTATATAAGATATGGTCTTATTATGCTACACATGCATCCTCAGTCTAGAAACATTCATGACAGCTCGCCTGTATCTGTTAGCGCACACAACCACGGGCACATCATAGGTTGCCTTGTACTCTCACTCTTGAGATACTCTTCTTTTAATAAGCTATGCCAAACCTAATAGGGGCAATCTGATGTGCACACGCTTTGCGACTCCGCTCCACTCAAAGTGCTCATTCTGCCGTTTCTTAGCTCGATTTGCATATAACTCAGGTGATGTTTTTTTTTTTTAAAGAACCAATTTGTTTGCATAAAAGCTGTCAACAGGTTCTTAATGGTTAAATCAGCTTTTTCTTACCTGCGGTTATCTATTACTACCAATTTAATGAAGATTTAGATTCTTCTGGAATTGAGCTATGTGCATCCTCGGAAAATGCCTTGTATAGGGATGGAAATTGTGTTTGGCGACTGAAGCTTTACATCATTGTGGTAATAGGCATAGAAACGAATGTTCAATGTCGAGTCACCGTTCAGCTACCGTCTACAATGGATTTGGCCGTAAGTCTGTTTTTTGTGTATCCAAAAAAATTTCAAGTAGGAATGAAACTGTATTTGTGGTAAGTTTGGATCAGCAAAAATTCAAAAATCGTGTCTTCGTGTATGCCCATGGACTAGATTTCTACAACCCACCTATCGTCCATTTGAAAAAGACAAAAAGTGAGAGATTTTTGTATTTACCTTGCAGTTAGCTGCCATTCCGTAATAAATATCTGTAATCCTTAGTCACTACAAGGTTGGTGTCAGATATATTTTCATGAATTTGATATTTAACCTTCAACATTGTCCACAAGACAAGACAATTGAAGTATGTAAAGTCTTGTTTATATAGATCAAATGGATTATTTTGTGAAGTTGAGTAAGAGGCTAAGAACAGGCCCAATGATCACAGTCTTATTCCCGGTACTGTATTTTCCTTTCGGATTTAAGCCAACCGGATTATAAGCGTGCCATCATAAATGCCTGCTAAAACATCTAGTTCATATTGAGGCTCACCAGATTAAAGGCGCACCTGATTATAATGGATGATGACGCCAGCAGGTGGCAGACCTTACACAGTCAAGGGCAGCTGTTGTCTCTAAGTATGGGTCATATATAAAGGTGCACCAGACTAAAGGCGCACCTTTTGACTTCTGAGAAAATAAATGATTTTTTGTGCACAAAAATGACGTACTAAATTCACTGCTGAACTATAAAAGCACATGTTGGAATCCGCCCTTGTCCACCTCCTTGTTGCGAATCCAAGTTCCATTTCAGGATGGGTGTATCGCGCTAGGTTGTCTTACCCACCTCTGGCAGTAATTGATGGTCACAGGATTATTCATTAGAGGAAAAGTAGATTAATTCTGTATTGCCCTGGAGGGATATTAAAAGAAAACAGATTTTTTATTTGGACACCAAATCTTAATGCTGTCTGAGCTATATACCTAGAGATGAGCGAGCACTAAATGCTCGGGTGCTCGTTACTCGAGCCGAACATTTCTCCCGTGCTCGAGTGCTCGTTTCGAGTAACGCAGCCCATTTCGAATCAATTGTGGAGACCGGCTCATTTTTCATTCAGCAAATTATAACTGAACACACGTGAATCACACAGTGCAAATCAGATTGCAGATGTTCGTGGGAACATGTCTATCTTGTCCGGAGACACGCGTGCAGAACGGTGTCCTCCGCAATAGTATTTGAAGAACAATTGTGTGAAGAACAACTTGCAGATGTTTGGAAACATCTACAGTTGTTCTTCACACATAATTGTTCTTCAAGATATTGCGGAGACACCGTCTGCACGCGTGTCTCCGGGACTCTGCGATCTGGCTCCGGCGACACGACCGTGCATAACGGTGTTCTCTGCAATAGTAATTTACAGAACATATTGTAGAGAACAACTTGCAGATGTTGGCTCAACATCTGCAATGTGTTCTTTCACCATATTGTTCTTCCAATACTATTGCGGAGAACACCGTTCTGGCACGCGTGTCTCCGGAAAGATTCCAGATGTTCCCGAACACTGCAATCTGTTCTGGCACTGTGTTCTTTCATCTGTTTTCTTCAATTAACATTAATTACAGTTTAAATTGTATCTTTTTCTGTTTTCTTCACTTTTTTTTTTTTTAAGTTAAATGCTCGTTTATCGAGCAGGCAAATACTCCCGTCCGAGCAACGAGCCGGCGGCTGGTCTGTAATACGCCACCGAGCAGTCAGCTCGGACGAGTATACTTCCCTCCCACTACTATAACCTATGACCCCTGTCATTGTCATCTTCTAACAGTAGTGACATTAGCTATGTCTTTTTCAAATCCTTTATGCTAAAGAATTTCTTTATATGTAGTGGAATATTATATGTGGTTAATGTCTTCAGTATATAGACCTCGTAGACGTATTGTCTGTTTGATATATAAAACACTTGTTTTTTGGTGTGGGTGCTACAGAGACGGTGTATTGAGGAGAAAGGTATGAGGAACCTCGCTGATTCATCTGTGTAGCAACGGTTTGTTGTTCACAGAGTAGATTTCACTTACTTAAACACAATGTGTTTCCTTTTAAGCACAGCGCGATACCACATTTTGGACAAAAGGGTGCCCAGTAAGTACATGCTCGGTCGGCTGCATTTGAGGCTCTGCTGAATGGGAACACCCTACTTATAATTTGCATGTCTATAACATACTATACCAAAGAGCATCAAAACCCCCTGAAGGGATGTGGATAGGATGTCCCATTACTAAGTTTAAGATACAATCACAATGAATGCGCAAACACGGTATGAGAGGCCAACATGGAGAGTTGATGGATGCGGTGCACAAGAGGTTGATGGCATTATATAACAATGGCTTCTGCGTAAACTGTGGAAACAGTAGATAACCCTTGTTTTCATGCTACAAAGAGGAAAGGATGTCGATTTCAAATCCTCTGCTCAGTCACTTTGTGTATCCCCTTTAAGAAAAGGAGAGATCTGCAAAGCGTTTGGGATCTAATCACTTCGGGCGCCGTGTACTATCCACAATGCTATTACCGTGGGAGCGCTCGTGGTTACAACGAGGTTGCCACATTGCTTTTTCTAATAATGAAAACCATCGAGCTGGATCAAACTAGGGTTATGTATTGTAATACCTTTCTTTGTGTTTGGCCTGCGAAGTAGTTGTTCTACTAGCAGCTTATTATAGTAATTAGGCCAGCTGGACATAGTTCAATCAGGGTTTAGTTGTAGTCCTAGCTGAGAAATAGATAAGAGGCGCGCAGAGACAGTGACCGTGGGTGTTGAAATCCTGATACTTGGCCCACAACTACCCTTATGTGAGTTTGTGGCAGTTTGCCAAGCATGGAGAGACTAGAACTCCTTGTTGGCCTCCATTGTGGAAGTAGAAGCAAAATGGCACTTTAATGCACATCTCTCTGTTAAAGGGGTTTTCTACGAAGGAAGTTAGGCCCTTCCCACGGATAGGCCCTAAGCTTGCTGATCAGTGGGGTCTCAGTCCCACAGACGGGAAGAGGCCCATTTCCTCCCTCAGACATGGAGCGACGGACTCGCGCGCCGACAAAGGCAAACTTTGCCTTCAATGGGAAAACCCCTTTAAGGACAAATATTGACATTCTTCTTTGCACGCCTTCTTTGGTGATGGGTTTGTTAACCGTGCCGGGTCATTCTGATCAGTGCAACTCTCTCCTAATCCTGACTTGATGGTTGTATGCTGATATAGGAGCTCCAATGATCAAGTTTTGGCCTATCCGTAAGGAAAGGCCCTCTATATTATAGAGAACCTGTATCTCTCTCTAAAATGTCTGCTTTACGTAAAACTTGTTTTTCCACTGCCCACAGAACTGCCGCTCACTGGATGTTTTTTCTTTTTCGGACCATTCTCTGTAAACCCTAGAGATGGTTGTGCGTGAAAATCCCAGTAGATCAGCAGTTTCTGAAATACTCAGACCAGCCCTTCTGGCACCAACAACCATGCCATGTTCAAAGGCACTCAAATCACCTTTCTTCCCCATACTGATGTCGGTTTGAACTGCAGGAGATTGTCTTGACCATGTCTACATGCCTGAATGCACTGAGTTGCCGCCATGTGATTGGCTGATTAGAAATTAAGTGTTAACGAGCAGTTGGACAGGTGTACCTAATAAAGTGGCCGGTGTGTGTATATCCAGCAGTTTTTTTGCTATATCCCTCAGGTTATCTCAGTGCTGAAGTAGCTGCTTCCGCTGCCTGTGCTGATAAGCCCCGTGAATCCGTAGTTTATCTGTCGGACTCCTGGGAGGGGCTGCTGCTCTATGCTCACAGAGGAGGAGGTCATGTGACAGAGCTTTCTTTGTGTATGAAGCAGAGCTGGATACACAGAGCTGTGGATAAAGATGTCTCCTGCACAGAATAGTGAGGTACAAGATCTCCCCTGTTCCCTATCAGTCCCTCCATCCCAGTCTGTCATTCTACAGAACTTTCTCTGTCTCTCTCTGCTCCTCTCCCCCACCTTGTCATCAGCAGTATCAGCTCTGTGCAAATAAGCTGTTAACCCTTAGTGCTCCCACAGCACAGACTATACACTTCACGTTCATACTTTACTTATGATTACTTATGGAAGCTGCCAGGCTGGTCACTAATTACATCCTGTATGTGCAATGTGCAGTGTTCAGTAGATTTACTTGTGGGAAACTAAATGGATTTAGTTTCTTTGAGAGATAACACAAGGCATCATGGGATCTGTGGGCAATTTAACTAGCCTCAGCTTGAGGGCATAGACTGACAGACATTAGTCTCCATCCACTTCACCTCTGGTGAGAAAGATTTTTGTCAAACACTTTCACAACAGAAAATGCCATAACTTTAGAAAGAAAAGGACAAGCAGCACAAAGTAGGCATCATTCTGTTTGTTTTTAAAGGGGGAATCACGTATAATAATTTTAATTTTAAAGTTACCCTTTAAGTATATTTAAGAATCTTGTCTTTGTGTGGGAATACCTCTTTAATGATCAGGGGCGAGCCCAAAATTCTAGCTGTACATGTTTGACATGGACCAGAACATTGCAGGTTTGGGTCCAATCATCACTACACATAGGTATTCCACTAAGACTTGTACTTTTAGAGAATGTGCTGTAGCTATGTGACATTTCATGTATGCATCATCAAGGTAAAAGGAATGCTCAGAAATAAGATGCAATGATGGTAGGATATAGGGATTGTTATAAAGGCATGATAAGTTACAGGGTGTATATTTTATTCCTGGGTTAGGACAAGACAACCCCTGATTACCAGTTTACTAGATGTATTTTATGAAGAAATGAACCAGGGATGTACAAAATGTAGTATTTAACAGTAAGCCTGCTACAGTTTTTACTCAGAGCAAAGGAAAGATGCTGTGGAACAACTTTAGGGGTTTGCCACTTCACCTCTTTTTATTGTAATGTGTGTGTAAGTATTGTGGGTGGGATATTAGGTAATGTATTAATATACAGTACATCTATAAAAAGTTCTGCTCCGCTTTCTTGATATGTAAAGTGAAATCTCCTGTTTTATTTCCTGATTAGCCAGACATTCCTGTCAATACAATGGCCATACATGGAGGGTCATGTAATCTCTAGCTGTCTTTGAACAATTACCCTGCTAGGACATTAATCTTATATCAGGCACTGGGACATGGTGACAGGTGGGCATACCAAGTGCCCGCAAGTTGTTGGAGCTGAGCTTCCGTGCCCCTATAAACATGCAAATCTACTACTTTTTAAAGTTTACAACAATGTAAAGTTTACTGACCATAAAAACTGTGCACCAAAGTCAAATTTCCTACCTTACAGGAACAGGCATTGGTCATCAGAAATGGAATGGAAAAGTGAACTTTATTGCAATTTTGAATTCCATTTAACTTTCTGACTGTGATATAAGCTAGGGTAGTGTGAAGAAAATATATGATAGAAGATATTCTGGAGGAAATATGTTGGACATGTTATGTTTAGAATGGCAAAGGGCCATGTAGGATGCAATTCCAGTTGCACACTGTGTTATGTTGGTCTGGGATGCAAACCAAAATAACAGAGGTGTATGGTTAGTGGCTGGGAGACGGAATACATTTACTGCATGTTGGTATTGAAGAGTAAGAAACAGTGAAAAGTGGGTGGGGGGGGGGGGGGGATTGTGTCTAGATTACATAATATAAACAGGGCAGCTGTAAAAGTGTGAATCAAGTAGGAAAACACCTTAATAAGGAATAGAATACATACTACACTGGCTGTGGTACAATGGTATTCGTACGTAAAGCGGGTAACACGTATAATATGATTCTCATTACAAGCCTTAAAAAGCATAACAAATATGGTTTTAACCCTTCACGCTGAGGCTATATGAAGAGGACTCACGGCAAACATTCTAGAAAACACCCACCGCTAATACCCACCGATCCTGAGTGATCAACCTTCCGATGCCGCCGGCGACATCTAAAAGACGGCCCATGGGCGCCGCAATCTTTTGTTATGAGTCGAGTTCCCCGTGACCTTGATGAGGTGCCGGCAGTCGATTTCCCGACAGCCTCAGGTCCTGTCAGACCCAGGCTGCATGGCATCTGCCAGTTTGTTACAATGAGCCAATGGTGCATTGGAATGAATACTGTGTTAAGTAATAAAAATAGTAAAAATCTAATCACTCCCTTTCCCAGAACTTATTAAAAGTAATAAACAAAAATGAAAGAAAAACACCTTGTCCTTAAGGGGTTAAAATATATGTTTACTTTTTGGTAAAGTAATAAGCAAGTACATGTTCCAGGATGGCAATAGGAACAGATTGCCTCTTATCTACTTGTAAGACAGCCCCTTAACATCTCAAGCATGTCTTCAAGAAGCCTAAAATGATGTGACATAACAATAAGTAAAAAAAAAACAGTGGCTACCCTAACAAATAGTCATGTTGTGAAAAACCAGGTAACTGAACTGAAAGTTTGCTACACTTTATATTGTACACCAAGAGATGGGTTGTCAAAAAAACTGCCCCTTTCTCCACATTGGTAATGTTCACATCTGCTGGACTTTTGGTTGTAGGTTCTAATCTGCGTTTCTTAGGAGTCATAAAATAAACCGACATTTACATGGCTCATTGTAACTGCTCCATGAAATGAGCTGGAAAACAAATTAGTTGACTACACTTTGCGCTACCATACTAGTGACAGCATGAGATAGGGCCGCTTCCCTATAAGAACCTGATCAGTTAACATTGAGGAGGTCTGAAGGTGGAACAGGGGTTCAAGTGGGCATCCATGCTGTTTCCACCACACAGTTCACCAGACGGAATTAACAAGAGAACCCGTCATGCTAAAATAACCCCCTAAACTAAATATATTTCATAAACTGCCATATGAGAGCATTGCATCTATCCTTCATTGTCCCTCTACATGCCTGTAAACTAAGCAATGAGGTCCCTAAAGCCGTATGCAAATGACCTGTGAAATGTCCAATGATGCATAGCATATTCAAGCTGTCCACCTATTCAGAGTGGGATGGCACAGCACACCCCCAGTGCGATGACAGCCGTATAATGATATGAGGCTGATAATGATGTGCTTAATGGTGATGGTGGCCACACCCCTGCAGCCTGTGTGTGCATGTGTGTGTTTATAGGAGAGATACAGCAGCTCCAGGAGCCATGTTACGCAGAACATGTCAGATTCATGGGTCTCTCACCATGTATATTAGAAGGATGCAGCATGTCAGAGATTGCAGCACACACACAAGCCAGCTTACTATATATTACACCAGACGAGCAGGGGGAGGAGAGGGGAGGGGAAACGGGTTGACATCACTGCCTCTGACCAGGACCAGCCTCATTACCCTATAAAGAATAGATGATTTACAGATAATGATGAACTCACTAGATAAGTGCGGGATGCGACGATCTTGTGAGCTGCTCCAACAGGTAGAGGTGACACGGACATAGTGACACGACTGAGACAGGTGTCCTATAAGGAATCTCCTTGGTTCCAGGTGAAATGGTCTACTGAGGCTAAAGGAAGAAAGAGTAGGTCTGGACAGGGTGAGATTTTCATGAAGCTTCTGCTTGCAGGGTCCCAAGAGGGCTCTCAAGGGTTCCAATTACAATAGTCACTGATTTTGGCGGTTCTCTCCAGCAATCATTCAAAGTGTGATAGCAGAGTGAGCAAGAAGACTGACAATAAGTAGCTGTTTTTTTTTTTTTTTTTTGTTTTTTAATACTGTGTGCACTTTGCAATAAATGAATGGGCTCGGGGATGCAGTTTGGGTACTCTGTCTCTAAAAGGTTCAATCTTACACTTTTTATATAGAACGGCGCAATCCTATTCAGAGACATAGGGGGTGACCCTGGAGGTTTATACAGCTGTGCAGCCAGGTTTATGTACAACAGGGCTCCGTGGTATAACAAATTGTATGTCATTTCAATGATTTGTATATTTTAATTTTAGTTCTGGAAAGTATGCAAGTACCAACATGTCCTCTTCCCTATCTTTGTGAAGTTGACAAGCTAACAGGAAGACAGAGCTTCTGCCACAATTCTGAAGTGACGCTGTCACCGGAGGAAATACTGAAACTGATCACAGTGAATCACTCCGGTCAGTATTGATAAATCTGCTGAAGAAGTCACACAAGTTCAAGGGCAAGCAGCTGCTTGTACCAGAAGTGAAGAAGGGAATGAGTGACATGGCAGAGCCAAAGGCTTCTTCAAATATACAATATAGAATTTCTGTATGGAAGGTCTTTGGATTAGAGAAAGTGTGTAATATCAGTATGTAACAAAAAACTGTGCTGATCAAATAGAATTTTGTTATATTAGGAGATGCGATAACATACTAAGATTTGTCCTGGTGCAACTACCCTAAAGGGGTCAGGAGAAATAATTTTATAATGTTTCTTGATAATGTTATTGGCAGATTGTAGGGTGTTGAAGGAAGAGTGTTTGGAGAGTGGAACCTTCATGTTACATGTGGGGATTTGGTTTGGTAAAATGCAAACAAGTCTCTGACCTAACACCATGACCCTTGTCTGAAGGTGGCCCCCAATGTAATCAGTTTCATTTCAGTAATACAAATGCAACATACATGTATGACAAAGAATGGCAGCTACATAGTTTGTTACATGCGACAGGGGAAAGAGGAGGTGGAATCCAAGGAAAAGTTGGACGGTGCTATTGCCCGGAGCAGACAGCAGTCTTCAGTTAGACAAAATGAAATGAAGGAATGTGCAGGAGAACTTCTCAAACATGCGTGACAGGATTTGTACAGCTTGAGTTTGTTACACAGACTACACTAAATACACACATAGTGCAGTACATAAAGCCCACAGAACACACACTGTGCTAACACCAATTAGAAAAGTACAAGTTTTATGGCTTCTTACTCATTGTCTTCTTTCATTTACCCCCTTAGTGACCTCCAAGGTTTTATCCCTTCTCATATTCTTCACACATATAACATCAAACGTATGAGCAGAATAATTCCTGGGAGGATACGGCCAGAATTAGTACTTCATGTGTTGCTATATTTTTCTGCAGTAAGACAATGTGGGATTATGTTTCAATAGATATATTAGGCGTTAACAAGTAGATGTTAAACTTTAGAGGTGGATAGGGAATCAACTAGATTACCATGACAATGACGTCTATTTGCTTTCTATAATTATATGCTCAGGAGGCCAACCTTCTACCCAGGTGTAACTATATGAAATATTGTTACTATATAAAGATATCGTATATTAAATTACACCATATTTATTTATAGCCTAATTTTTATTATAAACATAATTCAAGTCTCTCTCTTGATCGAAATTAAGAATTTTATTTAAACCAAAAGAAATACCTAATGAATCAAATAAAAGAAGCCCAAATATGGGACTGTGTCACTTATCAGATAAAGCAGCTGTTTAGTGAAACTGCTAAACAATATAGAAAGGAATAACCTTGTGTGTTCAGTGATCATGAACTAGCGCACTTATTACCCATGGCAGCTCTAAATTCCAATATCACAATAAACCGCAGAAGTATCCTATAACTAAGAAGCATAAAAGTGACATTGCAGCATCTGGCTTTACACATATCATACCAGCAAGTTATTGGCAATTCAGAGGTTTAAGAAATCTTTATGTTCCCGTTGAAACCTTATGCAAATGCTAAAGAGTGTATGCCGCAAGGAATGATGGCAAAGGAGTACACTTCCAAACTGCTTCATAGTTCACCTCCTCAGTCATTTTTGACTTATTGCCGAGGTTCATGTAATTAATGCAGAATAATGTTGGGGCTTTCATGTGACATAGTTTCGCTGCACTTGACTGGTTCCACATGAAAAATCAAGAGGGACAGACACAAAGGTTATATTTTTGTGACCTTTCATGCTGCTTGTATTGCAATATACCAAGTTTGTTTCTTCTACTTTTCTTGAGAAACATGCTAGGTACTTATTATTCTACACCTTATTTTCCTTAATTAATTTCTAGAAGAAAAATCTCTATCTACTAAGGGTCCGTCGGACGCATTCCCGTCGGTTTTTCACAATTTTTCCGGTTTGCCATGAATTGCCCCAAGTTTTTGGCGCACGCGATCGGATTTTGGTGCATCGACGCCAGCTTGCACACGACAGAAATCGAGGGGAGGGGGGGTTGGGTAGTGGCCGCCGGACAATGCGCAAGATTTAACATTTAGAATTGTGTCGTAAGACACGCACTTACTAGCACCGAGAAGGAGAAGGTGAACTCCGGCGGATCTTGGCGGGGAAGCGACGGTTGCAGGAACTCGGGCGCACGATCTTCATGAATCGCGCCGGACTTCATCCTCGTCTGACCGTCCGAATCAGGGATCGTGACAGGACCAGGTAAGTAAATTTGCCCCAATGTGTCAAATGACTATGAAAAAAGGCCTGATTTAAGTACAATGAATTAAAGGGGTTTTGTTATCATAGTTATGGTGCTTCTGGTTTGGGAACCAACCGATTTGGAACCAAACAACTCCTGGTGGTTATAGAACTAGATTCATCCAGTGACTGGCTTCTAGAACCAGGGGAAAATGGACCCTGGAAAATAGAAGTGAACTCCCATGTCCGAGATGGCCAGTTATCAGATGAAGTGGATCCTGTACCCCTGGAACTTCAGGTCAGGTGCAGGGCTCGAAGCTGGAAGTTTTTTTCTTACCCTTTTCTAACTCCCATTTTCAAGGCAATCACCTTGACCATGTCAGGAAAGAACATTTAATGTATATAATATAATAAGACAGATTCTCATCTTATTTCTGATAATAGTCAGTTTTTTTCATGGATCACGGACAGCACATGGAGATGAAACAAGTCCATGTGTCTAGAGCAGAAGACCCCAATAGTAAAGTAGCAAATGTTAATGTGTGCTGGTTGACTAGGTAGATCAGCAGGTAAAACCCAGGCTACCTTCCCTTCCCCCCTGTCCACTCGTTTGGAAGCAGAATATAAAAGTATAACAGAAAGTTAGAAGGCTGCGCACGCTCTGCAATTATCTTTTATTTACTTAAATCTACGGGACCTCTTTGTGTTACTATGGATCACTTTTACAAATAACACATATGTTTAAATTACAGCCATGACTAATGATTTCCACCCGATACACATTTCCCCAGAGAATTTGATACCAAATGCAAGTCCCACTCATATTCCACAGGTCTTTACTTCCACACGCTCCATCATATGGCACTTCTGACCTAACCAGTAAAGTTGTTTATCAGAACGAGCCAGGTTGTTGGCTTTCATGATACTTCTAATTAACTCTAAGATACAGGGAGGGAAATCTTACAGACTTGGAGTATTTAGTCCATGCAGCCAGCATACTTTCCCTAATTACTGTAAATACTTAAACTTTATCTGAACTCTTGCTTTTCACTCCCCTCTATTTTGGGTCCCCTTTCCTCTATTCCGAGAATTATTTTAGTGTATCTAACTCAGTTTGACATCAGTGGGGCCTGTCTTGCATTTGCTCACTAGTGCAGGGTAAGCTTCACCACCGCCATAGGAGTTAAAATCTACAGTTATGTCTGGTTTTCTTAAGACTGTATTCAGAACATCTGGTTATGGCTACAACTACACATAGCAACAAAGGCATCTCCTTTGCTGCAAATAGCATGCTAAGAAATCAGGAAATCTAACAATCCCAGGATTAGATTAGTAAGAATATCATAAAGAAAACTTTGCTATGTAGTTTTGATATAGGACAGGTTTTTGATTAATTAAAGGAAGCAAGACTTTTCATTGTAAAGCAGGGAAAATGGGACAAATTTTGCAAATGTGAATATTTGTCTAGATTAGGAAGAAAAAAAACCAAACTGAACTATATAATATTGCCTCTTTTTTCAATTTAATTTGCCATGAAGCATTTTTGTTATGGTTAATTTGCAATCCAGAGCTGGCAAGACAAACCAACAGGAGCCAGAATGGAGGCCACATTGTAAGATACTACAGAGAAGGACTTCAGTTTTGCATTAGCTACTTGAGATTTCCGTAACTGAAGAGAAAAACACAAAGCGTCAGTACTCATGTGAACCCATCCTAATACAGTATAAATGTATACTAATAAACCCCACCCAAATTCATATGGAATAACACCAACTATGAATGGACAAGATGTGAAATCATTAGAGCCTGCAACCAGCTGTTCTCACAACATGTACAGAAACACGGATGGAGTATGTGTCACATTCATTCTGGTGATGAGCAGATGAAATTACTTTTCACTAAGGCACAGCTAGTAATTCTAGTATGCCATCTGCCATCTAACAGTTCTTATGGCCCCAAATACATAAATCCATTTATCACCACTCTAGATCATCCTCCCAACACGGCAACTATTGCATCTTTGTATTGTACACAGAGATTCTGTAGACACATTATCAAAGTGAATACATGGGTTCGCACTGGGCCTCTGTTTAGAGGACTACAATGCAAAACTGCACATGACATCCTGTAACTGTGGAGAATACAGGTGACATTACAAAATATGGGGATGTGACTGTGTGTTGTGAGGCCATCAGCATTTCTTTCTTAGTGATAGTTGCTGTTGAAATGGTTTGTGTCATAAAGACGCCACTTATCTACACATCCAACTTTTGGTATCACTAATGCAAGCTTATTGAATAAGATGCTGACCATTCAACTAGCCATGTAAAATGTAAACTTGCCAGGTCTATCAGCAGAAGCCTCTTTCAATTTTGGTGGGCATATTATGATTTGTAAAGCGCTACGGAATTTGATGGCGCTATATAAATAAAGATTATTATTATTATTATTATAGTCAACCAACTACTGCATAGCTGGTCCTCCAGACACTCCTCACATGTTGGGGGGGGGGGGGGGAATCAGGGTATGACTCCATGCACACAACCATTGTTTTTTGTCATGTGCTAGTAATTGTTTCAGTTGCTAGCACAGAGTCCCATTTATTTCTATGGGCTCATGCACACACTCATGGTATCCACAGCCAGTTGTATGAGCCGACTTCCTGAGGTCAGCTCCAGCGGGTGCAGGTCTTATTCCTGCCTGGTCAAGAGACAGGAACAGAAAATACAAGGGCACAGCCAGCACCAAGACCAAGCAGCGCAACACAGTAAAGAGGACAGGGGGGTTTCGGAGGCATGCATCTTCACCGTGGTGGTGCTCAAACTTCCAAGTGACACAGATACAGTCCGCAAGAAGGAAAGAACGAAGTGGCACTCACCTGTGGTGAAAACTCTTCTTTATTCGTTAAAAACATACACAGGGAGGCACGCAGTGCCGCAAAGCCTTATTCCTGCCTGGGTTTGTGGCTCGGGCAGTATTTTCTCCAATCAATGGTGAGTGGATCTTACATGCCAACGAAACATTGGCCAAAAAATGAGCCACCAGCCCAAGAACAGCCCACGGTCCTGTGCTTGATGCAAGAAAATATGGCAGCAGCCTCCACTGCATGTACACTATACTACTTCTATAATACTTCTGTTTTACAGGTCTGTGATGTCAAAACCTTTAGTGGTGCCACATCCAGCATGATCTCTTTGCATCTCAGTTTCATTAAATTGAATGGGCAGAACAGCAGTACTATAGGCACCAGAGCTATACAATGTACAGCACTGTGCTCGGTACACTTTGAAGACGAAGCATGGCTCTTCCAAATTAGTTGGCCTCTCGGATGAATGAGAGTGCCGGGTGGATTATAAGAAAAAAGTACACTATGTGCTCTTTCGTTTTCTTCTCCAGATGATCTGTTCTTTACTAGGTTCAATACACCCTAACTTAATGCTTGGTACATCCTGCAGCCATGACAGGTACAGTATGTATACAAGTTAATAAATAGTGTTCTTGGACCTTTGAGCTTTTTCGCACATCATGGAAATGACAGTGCAGAAGGACAAGGATACTGTATGCCTTAGAAATGCCAGCAACTAAAAATATGAAGAAAGAAAAAAAAAAAAATCAATAATACTCATCCAGCTAAGTTTTAGTATTTTACATGATTTCTGTACAGAACTAAATATTTTCTGACCATCTGGAGCTAGTCATGGCAGCAAGCCAACATTTTGCTAGTTTTTTTCCCCCCTCAAAGTAAACGACAAATCTGTAACTGCCACGTTGCTAATGAAAAGCCAAGAGAAAGCACATCTTATCTGTGTGTAGATTCATACAAGCTGTAAAGGATATATCTCCATTAAATACAACAAAATGCAAACATGGCTAAGGCATCGTGCAAACAAACGTCTGGGTCGCAAGCAACGTCTGGTGTGCCTTTGCTTGTGGCCTATGGTCAGTGGGCGAGCTCTTCTCACCCCCCTGATGTCCATTCCATGTCCATAGGCAGTCGGAACATTTCTGTTCCCACAAGGCACAACACATGCACCGTTCATCACTACACCGGGAACATGCCCCATAATCTAATTAATATTTGGTGGTGCTATTACATAAACAACCCTTGCCAATCTGATACTGGTGGTCTATATTATGGACACTCCATTAAATTAGCCCAGAGAACTCCTTTAAGCACAGGTCATCCCCTTATTATTATCTAGTCCTTTGAATTGTGTACCATATGACTGATTTTAACTCTTGAACCTTTCTGGACCTGCTATCATAAAATAGGGGAATGGACTTCCCTGTATGTTTGGCCTGAACACTTAGAGAATGGAACTGAACTCACATGAGGAGTTTAGTTCCGGTCTCTAAGCGTTTGGGCCAGACATTCGGCAAGCTTACGATGCGAGTAAATCACATCACACTCACTCGTGGGCTAAAGGTCTAAAGGGCAAAGATAAAATGATATAATATTAGAGGTAGCCATTTACTGCATCTGACTAGTTATCTCAGTCTACAGATTTACAAATAAGTAAGGTAATATAAATCTCTTTATGGAATTGTACATGAAATATAAAGCACATTTTAGAATTTAGGCTATGGGGAAAGTCCAGCAACAAAAACCATGCACACTGTAATGACTGCTACCAGTGTGGTTTACCCATTATCTACATTCCCCATATTATACACTAGTATTGAAGACTCTATTTAAAATTATACCTTGGGTTGTTCTGATATTGGTCCTCTAATTTGGGAATATACTGACAAGTGGGTTTTCTGGCGGTGACCAATCATTGTTGACTCTGTCAGGTTATCCAAGGAAAAACTCTTTACCAAGGGCACTGAACTATTCCTAGGTGAAATCTAGATAAAGTTATAGTTTCTCATGGTCTTACTCTCATATAGACATCATAAAGTAAGAACAATTTTCTTACGTGAGATCAATTTGTATTTATGTGGATATAAAGGCTGTTGAGTAAAGTTTTGCAACTTTGAGGAATGATCAGAAGTGCAGGACATGCAATGACTGGGGGAATGTTATATGAAAAGGAGTAAGTTAAAGGGGCTATAAACAAATAATGACAAAGCTTTCTTTAAAATGAGGTAACAAAGTTTTACAAGGGAGGACTTTGCAGCTCACAAAGAGATCACAGGTTGCTGGCTGCACTGACTCGGCTCTTGTTAGCTGGGTCACATAGTTTGGGTATACAAAGCTATTTCCTGCCCACCATATAAAGTCATTTAACAGACTACTATTCTGTCTTAACTCATTTGGGATGTTATTAAGTTTACAATGTGTGATCAGTCAGCAATCTTAAACACTTCTATAAAGTCAAGGGGATTAATACCAATGCGTTATTTCTCACCAGACTTATGATCCTGCGACAGTTCATATCTGCACTTACCATTACCACACAAATGAAAGGAAGGGAGAACTACTGAAATATTTGTTAACCCCTCCAGTAGAAAAAAAAATCTTCATTTTGTCATCTTCTGGCGCTAATAACTTTTTCATACTTTGGTGTACGGAGCTGTGGGTGGTGTCATTGTTTGCGACTTTTGATGACATTTTCAATGCTACAATTTTAAGGATTGTAAAGCTTTTTGATATCTTTTTATTGAATTTTTTTTATGTTTTTCAAAATGGCAAATGTTTATTTACATTTATATTACTTCATGGGAAAGGGGGGTGATTTGAACTTTTCGGGGTTTTGTAATATAATTTTTTGTTTTTTTACAATTTAAAAAAAAAACCCATAGGGTACTTTAACCCTAGGTTGTCTGATTGATCTTACCATATACTGCCATGGCAGTATATGTGGATTTTCCTCCTCACAATGTGCAAATAAGACACAAAAGGGGGCATTTATTCATAGTGTTGCATTTTCCATGTTTTTGGCGCACAAATTGTGCGATAATTAACACTGGGATGTTAGATTGTGGCGCGAGGGCTTAATAAATTGATGCACAACCAAATATGGTCTGACTTCTCATTCATGGAAGTGAACTAAATCTTGCTAAACCGGCTTAAAGGTGAAATCTTAAAGCCCATTTATTTATGCACCAAAAATTACAAAAAAAAAGCATTGTGAACTTGGAAGCGCAGATAAAAAAAAGTGTCAAGATTACTAAGCTTCGCCCAAATTGAGCGACAAGAAAAAAAAGGCACCGACACGTAATAAATATGGTGCAAGAGAAAAATAAAAAGTCTTCCAAAAAAACTGTCTGAAAGCCAATAATGAATACCCCTCAAACTGCTCAAAACAGGCACAAACACAATGGTAGATGTGGACCAAAATTCTCAAAATCGCACAACCATGAGTAGGAACTGTGTATGCAAACCAATAAATGATACTAACGTAGCCCGGCAAGCGGGTAAAAAGTAATGTCCTTTGAATATTGCGTCAGAGAAAACACCTGCAAGTAACTAAGATTTCAGTGTGTGAGATAATTGGAATTGAAATTATACTGAACATCTGAACCAATCCAAAAGGAAATCAGAAAGTACTGTATGTACAGAATACAGCTGCAACAATATTACTGCTTTCCAATCCCTTAAGAAAATAGGCTCATACCATTGTTACAGATAGGAGGATAGAACTTAGCAATTTGTATTTTCTTTGAGTTTCCTCTATTTTTTAATTTTATCTTTTTGGCAGACTTAAATGTGTCACTGTGACTTCCTTGATCAGCCTATGAATGTGTACAGCTGCAATAACCAAATGGTTTAGGGAGACAAAGATACAACTGATTTCCATGGCCGTGTATTATCAGTTAATATACAAAACATGTTCATCACAATAATTCCATATAAATGCGCCTACCTTTCCTGGGTGCACTGGGAGTCATATCTAGGCAAGTCTAAACATTTTTTTTATAGCGGCCACAGGGTGATGGACAATTAATGTCAATAAGGACTTTGATTTAGTTGCCCCAAATCACCCTCAAAGGTTCCACTTAAACAGTTATTTTGGAGGGCCAACACTAGATTTAATAAATTTATGAACAAAAAAAAACACAGGTTTTTTGTTTTATTATAAGTAATGCTAAACACTTCTTTAGCAACACAGTATTACTTCCTTTACTGGTTATCAACGACACAGCTATGTAACTAGCCCCCATCATCTACCCTTGCATTCTTGTGGGGTTCAGTGTGGACATACTTCATAAAGTAAATATGTTACAAATCATAGAAAAACACAATTTCCCCAAATTTCAAAAACAAAATTCATGGCTGTCTGAGCAGAAAGTTACCATAAAACCTAGAGGATACAGTATGAAAAGAAGAGCGTAAATTTGGCCTTCACAAAGGCAAAGTGATACAGCTGCCCACACGTGTTCATTATCTTCTTGTTGATCTAGCAGAATAAGCTCCCACACTCATCATCATCTGGCATTTCTGGACTGGATGCAAACCAATAACCTTATAGAAAGTCAAATTATATTTTATATTGTAAAACATCCATAACTTTAAGGTGGACCTAATTAGTCATCAGAAAGAACAATTGAGAGGCTCCAAAGTTTTATGTAAAAAAAAATAATGAAGTTCCCTATAGAATTACACTAAGCATGTATTCATGTTGATAATTATTGTTGACCTTCAATATGGCATCCATGATTGAGGGGATTTTGTCAGATCTCCATAACTGTGCAATAGAGGCAGTGTCAGACTTGGGGGCCTAGGGTCCACTAGTGATATTGATTCTGGGAGCCCACCTACTGCTACATGGAAATATTACCTATATATTCTAAGGCCACGTTTATAGAAGTGTTTTCATTGCGTTTTAGAAGGCACAGCAAATGCAAATGGTAAAATGCATCCCAAAACATATCAGTATTTATAATGGTAAAAATACAGATGTATTTTGAGATGTGTTTTGCAATGTATTTTAAAACGCAATGCAAACACATAATGTGAACGAAACTTAAGACTGTGTGCACAAGATGCGATTGAATTAATTTTTAATATGCATTTTAGGCACATCTAGAGATTCTCCTCCCAGAACGTTTGCACTCAGACTCAGGGAGGAGATTCCCCAGTTGCGCCTAACATTTTGTGAACATGGATGTTAGGTCCAGCATTAGGTAGGACCTACTGAAAGTAATCAGTCCCTCTACTAGCTCCTATTGTGGCCCCTCACCTCATGGCGCTTTGCATCATCTTGTTATTCGCCTTGTTGGAGTCCTAAACCAGCCAGCGGGGGAGTCAGCACGTGGTGGAGCTGAGGTAATAGGCATCGGGACTCACCAGGGTTTTCACCGGCCCATCGTTGGGCCAGTCTGACCCTGAATAGAGGAGTAGGCAATGACGTTTTACCTGACCAAATTGTGCCTGTTCCGCTCAGGTTTAAAGAAGACCTGTCGCCCCCCCCCCCAAAAGACCCCCATAAACTATGCCCCATAATCCTCCCCCCAGCCCCTTTCTATTTATGCCATTTTTAAAAAAATTTATGTTGGGGAACTTGGTTTTAATCGATCTGACCTCTTACCAAATAAGAGGTTGGATCCTCGTATCCTGGGCGCTGCAGTTGCCCTTATTCTATAGGAGGCCGGCCGACACACCCCCACCAGGCCCTTGTCACGGGGACCTGTAAGAATAGCTGGCAGCAGTGGATATATTGCATAATCGCTAACGGCTCTCTGTGATGCGGCCGTGCTGTGCTTTTTGACAGTGCCGGATGAATGTTATGTATATATATTCGGACGGCGCTGTCAAAAAGCACGGCGCTGTGAATAAGCACGGCGCGCCCACTGTCAGCGCGGCCACATCAGAGGGAGTCGGCAGCGATTACGCAATATATATGCGCTGCTGCCTGTTGGTAGGGTTAGATGACTAATGGATACTAAGGTTTGTCCCAGAGCCACAAGTGCCACAACACACAACTTCATGGGCTAACAGAAGTAATCAAACCGTATAATCAATTGTCAAACCCATAGAGTTATGGTGGTTCTTATGAGATACCTTTTTTTTTTGCTTGTCTCAGTTATTTAGGAAACTCTTGTAACAAAACAAGGACGTGCACATTGGACAACTGAATAAATTAATTGAGGCACTCTTTCTCAGTAACGCTAAAAAGCTTTTCCATTAAACACACTAATAAAATCAATTGTCTACATTTTTAAAATAAGATTTTTTAAATTCTTCTATATTAACATACATTTTATGTAACAACTTCATATATACTTTACATGGCAACAAATTGAACTGTTTTAGGCTTTTCTGTGTGGGTGTATTACACTCTGCCTTTTGGAAACATTAACATTTTGATAATACACAGATGAGTTTTGATCACAGAATAAGAGAGTCAAATGAGGACATACTGGAGAGAACTCCAGAAAACAAAAAGAATAATGGATTTTTAGATTATTGATGACATAGGAGTCCTTGGACATATGATGAGTGGATGAGCCTGGGAGTAATCTAAGCATTGCTCCCATATTAGATTGTAAACATTATGCTTTTACAATAAAAAATAAATATATATATCTGTAACATCTGTTCTGCACTAGTATGAACACTGCCTTGCTCCACTCTTGTCCGTCTTAATTTATTTCCACCACACCCATCTGTCTCCTGTTGATTTTGTTCTGGGCTGCAGACAGTTAACCGAGCTGTGATTTACAGATGCCCCCTACATATTCCGCACCTGCAGTCTGGACGTCAAGGGACTCAGATATCTCAGATATCACCTATTGCCTATTTTCTGACCATCTGTCTCCCAATTCTGTACTTCATTGTCCTTTTGGTTTTGACCTGCTGTTTTGTCTCTGTATTTGCACTTTGGTGCAGGAAGGGAATGTCGACCAGTTTCGCTTAAAGGTGTATTCCTGGAATATGAACGTCTGATACAAAACCCATAATTGTATAAATAAATCAATATAACAAAACTCAATGTCATTAGTCACAAAATGGAGCTTAAATAGTTTGATTTTATGACTTACAAAATGTTATGGCTTTCTAAAAGTATGCAGAGTTATCATCAAGATGGTCACCACTGGAAACTACCCATGATCCTTTGGTTCTCAGTAGTGATGCTTCTCAGTAATTATGTGTAACTGATATCACTACACATTGCCTCACTGAGAAGACGTCTCACCACAACACTGTCCATACTGGATGCACTGCAACCAACCAATTACAGTCAAACCTAGGGATGATCACATGACCTGCCCATACAGGTGCAGGACATGTGACCGGCGGCCATCTTCTGTCCTGTGTCCTCTTCCCCAGGGACAGAGTCACATGACTGATTAAAGGGCCAGTAGCATTTTAATTCTTCATTACAGTCTATGTCAACAGCATTTTTCTGCTTAGGGTAGCAACATTTTAAATAACTAATTACATATTAGATTATATTTTAAGGAACCATTTGTATATAAATTATGCTTATTCTTGGAATACCCCATTATAGCAATTAGGTAGGGACAGCAAGGGGGTCTATACTTAGGGCTCACTCTCTGTGTCTATTCCACCTTTCCATATTTCCTTGTCCCCTTACGGCAGCATAACAATATCTTGGTAAGCTTTACAATCTAGAATAATTGCATGCAACTACTCAACATTGAAGACCTATCAAATATATATCTATATAATACAACATTAGAAATGAATAACAGATGTCTGAGACCACCATTCCAGACTGTACATTAACTTCTTTCTATAAAATGGTATTTATAACATACATTGTTAACCTTACATACATAAAGGCTTTGTTAACACTGCAGACCACACAGCAATATAAAAAGCATCAAATACATGAATTTATAAATACAAAGTGAAAAACTCAGATCAAGCTGACATGACATTTGCAGTCATTATGATCATAATTTTCACTTACACAACAAACAACAATGTAAAAGTAGTCCACGTGTTACTCTTAGACCCCCTACCATAAGGCTACTAAGTTGTGTTGTAAATGAGGAGGGGTTGTTGAGTAAAAAGAATGGCCCTTGCACTGGGCGGATTTCACCGACCAAGCACAGTGAAGTGGATGGGACACTGACCATCATAGTAATATATGATGCATAAAGTCCCTTATTCCTTGCGAAAACAACAACACCAATATGTAATCATAATTAGACTCAGTCTATGAAATCTATCCAGCACATGGTCCATCCTCCACTGACGGATTGTGGTTACATTCCATCGGCTGTACTCTCTCAGATATTACAGCAATTTAGTATAATGCACCTAATCACCAGAAGGCCTTCCCTTCTAAATCACAGCACATGTGGGCTCCTGGATATTACAGAGTTCTGTAAACTTATAGTCACACTATGGGTATATCCACAGTAAAAAGGTCAAAATGATGGCTGCAAATAAACTGGAATGAGACAAAGTGAGTTGTCATTTATAGGTCCAATAGAAAAAAAACAAAAAGATCTACAGGGTTTTAACACACTGTACACTAAGAATCTAAATGAATTATAATTAACAAATAAATTATAGATCTTGTGTATGATATTTTGGGCACAATAGTCACAGATGAAGCTGAGATTATAAAAGCAGTGCAGTCTGGGCTCCTTCTCCTGCAGTGATACACATCTTATGTAGCCAAGTAGACAGTAACTGAAAGCAGTGATGTACCCAGTCAATAATACGAGGTAAGAGACGTGGTTCTCTCGATTATGGAGCCAAAACAACCATGGGACCACCCAAAACAAGGCAATAACTTAAAAGTTAGGCTGGATTCACATTTTTCCGCAATCATGACGTGAGAAGTGCCGTTCCACAAACTCAAATTGATATATGATGCAAGGATTTCTTATTTCCCCAATATGCAGCAGAGCCAACAGTACATATATCAATATTATGCACAGAGTTCAGTCCCCAGCAGAGTGATCAGTCTGTGGCACGGCACTTCTCACTCTGATAGATTGAGTATAAATGTTATTTTTTGACCTATTGATGAATCTAAACAATAAGTAGTAAACAACAGAAAAGTAACACACAACAAAAAAGTCAACCCCAAACAGAATAAAACTGATAAATGTATACTTCTAATATTAAGTATGGGATGCATGTAACACTACTGAAGAGGAAAGCTAAACACATCAATGGACTGTCTCTGCCTGCTCCATGAAATAACAGCTCTGTCAATTGGAATAACTTTGGGACTGTCATCTACATCAAAGATGATGCACAAATATTCCATGTAGCAGACATTCCTTCCTGTAGGTGGCACATTCCTGCTTTATACCCATCGTCAGAAACTTTAGCTAAGTTCACATTTCCTCTTGTATCAAGAAGTATAAAAGTTTGGGTTCCCTATTACAAGCCACAGGAAATGTGCATTCTGTGTGTGACTGAATTTATATAATCTAACGATAGAGGTCACAGTGACAGGGTGGTCTCATGGATCACATAATCAGGGATTTGCTCCTGTCATTAGTCCAGGTCAAAGGACAGCACAAGTCCAACATTCAATTTGTGGTAAAAGCTATTGGTTATGGGAGATTTTTGGTGAGGTGACAGTACTATTAATGGTACCTTTAGCTTTGCCCTAAAGTAAACTATGTTTTTATCCTTATGTAATAACTGAAATATGTCACTACCAACAGCTGTGTGTAAATATTTCCTGCTCCTGTAATGATATAAAAGTAACACAACAATATTTTAAATAATAAACTGTGATCTTACATTGTTTTATCACAAACATCACTCATTCAGAGAGAATGTATTCCAGTAGATTAAAAATATCTGGAAGTATGTATGGAGAAGTGACAGCAGTGCCTTCATTTCTCCAATGTGCCCCCTGGATCCAGACATTTGCACTGTCTTTCCAGATAGCTGGAGGCTTCAGATTCTTTGGAGTTTTTTTTATTATAGGAGGAGCTTTGCCTTCACCTGAGTGACATCTGGCAAAACTGTGTGCCAGACAGTACGTGCTGCACAAGAAGCCTCCTTCATTCCCAGCCTCTTCCCTGTGTCTGCCTTAGGCCATACATTTCTTCTGCTCCCCTGTTTGTTTACCCACAAGTCTTCCTAGAGGTTAATGGCAACTACTGACAGGGGAACCTTCCCAAATGTCATCTCTGCCATTGTTCTGGCCAATGTGTGATAGAACTGCAACATCTACACTCAGTCCAATAATAATGCCACTACCACAAGCCATAAGGACACAAGTGACCATAAAGAGCAGACACTGTCATCCCTCTATGCCAACAACACTGGGTACAATATATAAGATTCTTCTTGAAAATGTGTTTTAAACTTTTTATTGGTCTGTAACCGCAGGGATGTACAATGCTGATGCCACTATGTGCGCCTACCATACACATGCCAATCAGAAATGAAGCGCATTTACAATTCTTTCCAAATTCTGCCCCCAATCCTCCAGCACTAGGACTACATCCCCGGCCCGGGGAGAGTGTGCAGAGGATTTGGCAGGGAGCGCACAAGAAGTGATCGGCAGCCAGATGGAAGGGAGTCAGGAGACTGCAGAGAGACACAGGGATCAGGCAGAGCCTTCCTGGAATGCTAGGGTATGATGGAGGGAGGCAGCCTGCTCTCCGGGACATCACCCGGGCTGCCAGGGTGCGTGCCCGGCACTGGGTGCCCACCCTGTCCCCAGGAGACCAGGGAGGCGCTGGTGCCACCGAGAGGAGCGCGTCCATCCCGGCACAGGGAGGATGCTGCCTGTCACATCCCTGCCAGCAGCGGTCATGT
This sequence comes from Engystomops pustulosus, assembly GCA_019512145.1. Classification (NCBI taxonomy): domain Eukaryota; kingdom Metazoa; phylum Chordata; class Amphibia; order Anura; family Leptodactylidae; genus Engystomops; species Engystomops pustulosus. The sequence goes on along the minus strand of CM033643.1, from coordinate 59,534,224 downwards.
GCCCGGATGCCAGTCTCAGTGCCATGCTCAACACCTAGCGGATCTACATTACACATCGGGAAACTTTTTATTGCATTGTGTTGTGAGCAGCCAGAAAAACAGCGTTAGCGCAGCACATGGGGACGTGTGTGAATAGAAGCAGAGAGCTGATCCGTTACCTTATGTAGCGCTGAAATAATGGGGTTTGGACAGCAGGTCTCTCGCCCGGCGCAGCCGCTCCAGTAATCCCTGCCAGCATGAGCCCTACGCGGCAGTGAGGGGCCTCCCAGTCCCCGGCTGCTAGAGGAGCGCCCTCCAGCCCCGGCCCCGCCCCCCGGCCTGTGATTGGCCGACCCGCCGTGCTCTGCCTGGCGCTCGCTGTATTCCTGTGATGCCCATATTATTACATACGGGATACAAGCGCTGGTGACACGACTACATGTAGCCGCACTGACCACTGCCTGCTGTGCTCTGGTCACAGTCATTATTCATCTCTCTCTCTCTCATCTTACATGAGGCGGTTTGTCCCTCAGTAAATCTTCCTGGTTAATGACACTAAGGCTGTGTTCACATCTCGTTTTTTGCATACAAGTGACAGACACGTTTTTTCACAGAAAGTATCAAAATTTGTGCCACGGCCTAGGACACGGCAGATGTACATTGTGCCCCCTCCCCCCCTCCTTATCCTTTTATGGTGTAGAAAAATGTGTTGTGCTGCGTGTTTCATGTCCTTTTCGAAAACTTTTTTAACATTGGTGTCTATGGACCACGTGTGCATAAAGTGTTACAGTGCATGCATGAATCTGCCACATCCGTTTTAATTCTCTTCTTAAAGGACATCTACCACCAGGATGAAGGATTGTAAACCAAGCACACTGACATGCTGGTGTGGAAACCTGCCAACTTAATAGGTACATCCGGTGGCAGGTTCCTCTAATGAATGTCATGGGAGCCCTTATTAGGGATAATCCTTGAGTGGCCAGTAACTTTATGAATCTTTTATCACTTAATATGCAAATACGCTGAAGATCTCGGTGAAGCCTCTCATATCTTTGCATATTAGGTGATAAAAGATTTATAAAGTTACAGGCCACTCAAGGATTAGCCCTAATAAGGGCTCCCATGTCATTAGTTTAACCTGCCATCGGATATACCTTAATATGTAGATCCAAGATGGTAGGTTTCCTTCTTATGCCCTTGTTTTTAAGAATAAAAGGCTTTAAACTGCACCAAGAATCCCACAAAAAGTTGCAGAAAAAACTGCAGAAACTGCCACAAAATGTACTAAATCAGATACACCACTCATCGATGAGCAATTGCTGTTTTTATTGCGACATTTGAAGTGTAAAACCCAATGATTTCGCTGTCATATTATTCTCAGTGCGGAGTTGGAGTGACAAAACAGGTACAAAAAAAAAAAAATCTATAGGAAATCAGCCAAACACACAAACACACCAAAATATCCTTACTCCCCCCCCCCAGCGTATCCTGCGCTCTGGCAATCAGACTGGTCTGCTCTTGTGCCTATACTTACTGGTGTCTTACTGAGACGGCTTGCCGTTATTCCACCTGGCTACTGTCACTAAGGCTATATTCACACGATGTGTGCCCGCCGTACCGTAGCACGGCGGGCACAGGTCAGCGCCCGGGAGAGGAGGAGGGAGTGCTGCTCACCTCCACCCCTCTCCATAACAATGTATTGCAACATGTCCTATCTTTTTCCCGGGCACCATGCGCCCATCGCCGGCCTATAGGGGATGTATGTACGATGTATATTCGTCAGCCGTATATATACGTCCCCCAACGGCCATCTAAATGAGGCCTTAGTACATCTCTGCTGCTGTCTCTCTGGTCATTAGTGTAGCTGGTCCATTCTGATCATATGTATCCTCCTGTAGTCTCTCCCCGACATATTTCATCATGGAGCTGACCAGCATAGTGACAGGTAGCAGATATCAGGTGCTTCTTACCAGTGAGGTATTCCTTCTTCTTATCACCTCTGCACTGTAGCCATCATATTTAACCCCTGGAGTGTCTATAATATCAGAACAATAAAACAGTGATCAGTCTCTATATGGGGTGAGGCAGTTGGCCAGACGTGTTTCAGAACCATATACAGCTCTTTCCTCAGTGGATAGTGACCAGTAGCCTAAGACGGACTAAACCTTGATAGTGGAGTATTAGTGGTTCTATGGCAAACGGTAAATGGATGGGTGGTGAATTATATGAAGAGAATTAAGAATAATAAGCATTTGAAGATAACAATGTAAACAGACGCACCTACTAAATACATGATAAGCAGTCGAATAGCATCGCTTCAGAAAGTGTGCATGTATCAATAGCATAAAAAGGAATTGCAAGGGAACAGAGAGGAACGTGAAATTTCCTTATTTATTTTTGTTTGTGATAACAATAATAACATTCAGTATGATTTATGTCTTGAGGAATTACAGGAATTACAAGAATAATAAAGAAAAACAGAGGAATCTCTTGTTTTTTTTTATGTAACAGTAATAACATTTGGTAAGATTATTGTAGGGGAAAAATGATAGAATATCATAAAATAAGGGGCAGGGGGAATTGCAGAGGAACATAAGGGACTATAAATGAAAATGAGGGATACGCTTGATCTTTTTTATCAAATGATAATGAGAGGAAAATATGGAGTTTCTGCTCAATTACATGTATAACACGCATGAGAACCAGGTAGTAGGGGGGTGGGAATTGCTTGTAATGGTATCCGCCTGAAGTGGATCACAGGAAACCAACAGCTCCAACTCAAGCCTCAAGAACGCAGGCGTCTTAAATATACGGACTAAAAACACATGCTTAAAAGCGGTCGAAAAACGCAGCACGTGGCATCACCCTTAGGTATCAAAGTTTCTAAGTTGCATATAATCTAGTCCTTGTTAATTCTTTGTAGGGCTGTAAAGGTCAGATCTGTTGGATCCGATTAATGACTGGTCTTAAAATGAGAAGATAGAGAATACTTGTCAAAACCAAAACTCTTGTGTTCTGACATTTTTTTTTTTATCAGGGTTCTCATCATTCTCCCTATATACTGTTTCCTGAAAGGACACTGGGGCACATTTACTATGGGACTTTGCATGTTCTTTTAGGTGTAAACTGCTTGCGACACAAATTAGGGGGTGTTTTGGTGATCAGTCGAACCGTGCGCTGGATTTGTGTCTGTTGCACACCCTGTGTTAAAGGTGCGCCACAAAAAAGTTGGTGAATTCAGTCGGGCCAGTGCAGGGAAGCGACAGATTCATGATTTCTGGTGCACGTTCTTCATGAATCTGTCGCACCCAGTATTATACACAGGCAGAGCACTTTTAGTGCAGTTTCCCACATTCTTAGTAAATGAGTCCCACTCTGTCAGTATAACTCCTAAGTATCACATGTCAGGATCTCATTGATGGTGTGGTTGTAATTGCTTATTATTGTAGAATTTACTTCCATAGTTTTTCTCTGGAAAGTGGTTTCTAGGTGGTAGGTGTCAACGTTTGCTATTTAGGTTTCCTTAATGTGGATGCTACACTGATGCCTAGATTTCCAGTTTTGGAATAGCCAATAGCGGGGGGGGGGGGGGGGACTCCTTCGTACCAATAATTTTATCTTATTTAATGTAATATCAATGTATACAGGGGCGCAACTAGGAGAGGCAGGGCCCCATAGCAGACTTCTGAATGGGGTCCCCCTTCCTACTAATTAATACAGTTATGTGAACACATATAGCGCATATACATACACATACAGTTTAAAAGGGAGAGAGAAAAAAGGGATCCAGTAGCTGGCACTGCTCACACCATAATTAGCAGGCACATTTGGCAGACAAATAGCAGGAGACTAGGTGTTCGGTAGCTCCAGGCAGCCGGGGTGCACATCCAGTATACACAGTCCAATTGCAGTAGAAAAAAAGGAAAAAATGAAGCACTCACCGGAATAGTGTTGGGCAAACTTCTTTTTATTGCAGCAGAGGTAACAGGACAGAGTGAGGAGCTGCCTCGCCAAGGCGACGAGCCGTTTCGCGCGTACACACACGCTTTCTCAAGCCTTCTGGCTATGCAGTGCCATATACAAATGTGCAGCACATTTTGGATACAGCATGAATACAACACATATATGTTATATACATATTATTCTGTACAATGTGTAGCATAATATGTATATAATGGTGCACATCCTCCACTCATTAGTGTGACTGGTCAGATGCCAGAGCCCCCTGACACTGCGGGCCTCAAAGCAGCTGCTATGGCTGTTGCTTTTCCCCCTCTGTACAGGGGGTTTGTTAGTTGAATTGTGAACTGTGAAATGAATGGCTCCAGTGAAACGAATGGTTTCATTATTTACTGAGTTGATGCTTCTTACGATATACGTGTCTTTTTTTGTTTAAAATGTCATTATTATGATCTCGTAAGTTTTCACCAGAGTTCAAGTTTTGCTCTGGTTCTATGTTATCCTGCTCTCAGATAGGGCTGTAGAAATGCCCCCTCTTACAATTATATTAGTATTCCAAGGGTCAGTCCCTTCAATAAGAACCATGCACTGTTTGCCTTAGTATACATGCAAAGATATGTATAATTTCTTATGGATTCAGTTCAGCCTTAGGTAAAAAAGCATTTATCATTACTCTTTGTGTAACTACTGTCCATTTAAATAGGACTTTAATGTTGCTGTGCACTTACAGTTATCCAGCTTAGCCTCCCCTGCTTACTGTGAAATCCCCTTTAAACGACAATAGCACGCTTATCAGTGACCAGACTAGATTCCTTTAGAGTTGTTTTGCAGACAGGAAATGCTGCTGACACGTTTTTTTAATCCTATCATTCATAACCTTTTGCTAAAGTTCATGAATCAAAATAACTTTTATACATTTTTTTCATAAAAGTACAGAACAAAGAACCAGTTTATCTTTAATATTGAACTTGACATTATAAAGATAGTTAATGCAGTAACAAGCGTTGGAAATATTGTTGTCAATTCAATAGAGATATTTAATATGTTTACACATTGATGTTATACACAACAGGGACCTGACCAGGTGATGGATGTGTTTTCTATATTTGATCTGCTTGACTGCACTCATCTAGGCAAAACAGACAGCAGTCTTTAGATCTATGTCCTAAAAGGTGGCTTTGGTGTAAAACGATGGCCATGGCACTATTAGATGCTAGAGGAACCCAAAGAGAATTGGCAATAAATGTGTGGACTTGTTCCTTCCCTCCCTGCTCACCCGTGAGCCATCTCCATACTCTTTTAATGACACCAAAACATACTGTTCCGCAATGGGTCATCCATATATATTTATGGGTCATCCATATATATTTATATATGTATTGACATATTAGGGCCAGTAGTGGATTGTAATATAGGCAGTTTGGGCGGTAACCCATGGCCTAAGCCTTCTAAGTGGCCCATGGCCACCAAAACCACCCACCAAAGTTTAGATTGAGAAGGACCTTTACCCATGAAATCCTCTTTCTCGCTCTCAATACACAAGACACATGTACCCAAAAGCCATTTTGAAGGTCCTCCAAAGTTTTTGAAACCACAGTTTGAAATCCGGCAGAAGGGACACATCCTTCATTCCCAAAGAGTGGGCCGGTGTATCATTCCTTGTAAGCTGTTCTTTGCATACAGGGCATTAAGACCCTAAAGTATTCTAGGTTCAAGATACTGATGAGGTCTGCATTGGAACAGTCACCAATATCAGATCATCTGAATATGACAGCCTCAGGCCAGAGCTGTATTTGCCATTAGGTGAATTAAACAGCTCAGGTGGCAGATTACAGGATCATTGAGGGTGGCAGTACCATCAGCACCACTTCCCTCTGAAAAGTATCAATTGTATGCAAATCTTTAACCTTAGTGCTCTTCTTATTCTATTACACTGTAGTCTGCAGTATAGAGGTTAAAACACTAGTTCAGTATTTTTTTTACCAAAAAGCTTTGAATTGGTAAATGCAACCAGTTTTTATTATTCTACAAGCTGCAGCCTCTCCATGGGTTGAACTTTCAATATCAGATTAATAGGTGTCTGACTCCTGACACTCAAAGAAATTAGCTAACTGAATGTTCTGCAGGGCACCAGGTCCACTTGCGTGTTGCCAGGTCCACCACCAATTTCATTTTACCTAATAGATAACCACACAGTTTTGTGGTCCTGAAATACTCCTATAAGGTGTATCTTTTGTCTCATGCAGGAAAACCTCTTTTATGTAATTTATGTTTGGATATTACAGTATATATTTTATGTGCTTATCACCAGTTTAGTGCATTTGTTAACTTACAGTTTGCTCAGCAAATGTGCAGAAAACAATAACAACATAGAATAGCTGTGATACAGGGCTTCTTGTCTTTGTTCTCGTTTGGGAGTTTTTGTCTTTGAGGATTTGTTCACATAAATGTGGTAATGAGTCATCATACGTTGCTGAATTAGTGGAAGGTTACTTACTAATGTTTTCCAGAGAACATTAGCCTGATTTTTGCCAAGTACATTTTTTTAGCACAATGACGACGCTCTGTTTTATGCATTTAAAGGGATATTGGATGAGAAATGTATTTCATTATTTCCTGCCAGCAGATTGTATTTAACATCATTGCAGATTTATATGTAAATGTAATACATCTCTCAGTACCTGTTTAGAAGGTGAGTGTTATGGAAAATGCTTATATCAGATGTAAGCTGAACCTCCATAAGAGATGATTAATATCACAGGTCCCAATAGAAGACTCACTTAGAATCCACATCTTTTCTGTATAATATGTGTGAGTCATTTTTCAAGCCTTACTTGAAACAATAATTATAAGAAAAGTAGCAGTTTTTTACATGCATGATATATTTTAGTATACAGAAAGTCCCCGGGTTACATAGAGGATAGGCTCTATAGATTTGTATATAAGTTGGAACACTTTGGAAGTGTGCAACAACCCTGCCAACACATAGGGTTAGGTAGGTGTTGCAAATGTGTCCCTCTCGATGTCTGGAGCTGCCTGGTGAGACTGATTACCTTATTAGGAGGTCTTTAGCATGGGAAACTTGGTAAATGCAGCTGTGAGTCTCTGCCTGGGAGGTGAAGTTTTAATTGTCAAAATGTATGGCCTGTGTTACTCAGATGGTAGGAGCATGCTGGTTGGACAAGGGATCTGCCAGCTCACAAGGGGAGGTTATAAAGCCCCTTGCGGCTGGAAAGTTCCAGGTCAGTCAGGCCAGTTCAGCCCAGAAGTTCAATACATGAAGAAGCAGTGTCTAAGGCAGGCTGCCCTGACACCACACCATAGCAGAGCTCAACCACAAGGACTCTGCTCCTACACAACTAGCCCAGCCTGAAGCTATTTACCAGGCTGCGTGCACACCTTCCTGAGGACCTGAGCTCCAACCAGCAACCTGCTTCCAGCTGAAGTTTAGCTGCTGTTAAGGCTGTAGCTTGTTCCTAGAAAGAACTTCACCAATGTGCTTCTGCATGATCCCTGGATCCGGCTGTACACCATCACAGGTGCCCCATACTTCATTCCCAGGGATCCTTATTTACATACCAGGGTTGCCCCAGGGTGAAACCTACTCTGTCATCCCTGTTTTTTCTTGCACACAACACCTGCTGCAGACCTACTAGCCTGTGGACAAGGCCCGCTAGGCTGCATTAGCCAGCCACTCCGGTTTTCAGGACCCTGGCTTCTTACAGCCACCGAAGAAAGGCTAGGCCCCCGTGGGGGAAGTTGCAAGTATAACTCCGGACAAATTTTTTTTTGGACAAATTTGAAAAATTTTGGGTTGACAAGGAACCTAATATAAACAATAAAGCTTCCTTACAGGCATCTTATAGTTGATCATTGCTGTCTGGGACTACAGTTTAGTAAATTACCAGTGTCTCACATGGGGGAGAAAGGTAAGTTTGTAAGCAGGGGTTGCCTGTAAGTTAGGGACAGCCTGCAGTTAAAAGTGGGGTGGCACCATTTCGCACTGTACATGGGAAAAAGAGCATGTTCTATCTTTCCCTGTGTGTGAGACAGTGCAGCGCTGTTTTCTATGGAAAGGGGAGGGGTGCCTCTTCTCCACTATGCTGCCATTTGCCCGCCTGGCTACAACCGGGCGGGCATACATCTGTGTGAATGTACCCTAAAACAAACAGAAAGAGACTGCACTAAACTAATCACACTGGTGCGGTTAATCAATCAGGAGATTTATCATTCTCTTACACCATATTTGTGTTATGAAAAATTTACAAACATTTCACAGTTTCCAAACACCGGGCTGGGTGTGAGGTAGACTGTACTATGTGTAGTTTGCCTGTGGAGTCTGCAGATTAATCAAAACTGGCGCATTAATCATTACTCTGGCCCCCTCTGCACTGCTCAGAAAGTGTGCACATGTTTTTAGTACACTTTTGTTCATGCTGGCAGAATTGTGGCGCACGTCAGTAATAAATGTTTTGGTGCAATACCGACTAAATACTAACACACACCCCTTCAGAAGCACATTTTTTTTGTCTTGTCGGACAGATTACAACAGCCTCAACACGAACTGGTGTAGACACTTTGTAAATAAATGTACAAGCAGTTGGTATTTTTTTTTAGAAAGAAAACTGGCTCTCAGTCTCTACTCTCTTTACATTGACATCAGAATGGCAACAGGATCCATACTTTTTTTTTAAAACTGTAGTTTTATTAAGGTTTTTTTTCATTTTTACAGAAAGAAGCATATAACACATTAGTAGTGTACAAATGAAGCCCCAATGATATAGCATAAAAGGTAAAACATTTAAACCGTATAATATAAAACCTAGATCAAGCAAATTGGACAAGACAACAGGACTGGGGGGAAGTCTCAGGACAACAGCAAAACTGTATTCACAGAGGGGAATAGTTCAATGGCCGGGAAGGTTATCCTCCTCCTGCTACATACCACTACGGCAGTGGTTGGCGAACCTATGGCATGGTTGCCAGAGGTGCACTCAGAGCCCTTTCTGTGGGCACTATAGACATTGACCCCAGCAAGATTTCACCAAACAAGACCAAATCTACCGAATCTTCCTGCAGTCCAGCAACTTAAGAGATGCTGCTCTCAGAGCTATTTTAAAGCGACATTTCATTGGCTGTTTGAACTGCGGAAAAGGTGGGAAGGTGGTTGATAGAACTGTATTATCTTTGTAGGTAATTCTAACTGGACCCCCAATCTTACTGTACAGAGAGACCCTGGAGAGAAGCTACAATGATAGTCTGAATGTGCCCTCCTTCTTTCAACTGTATTGGTGTCTCAGAGGGCCGATATGATGATGTTGATGAACAGGTAGCAATAAGTTACTGCTTAAAATGCACTGTTGGCACTTCATAGAAATAAGTGGATTTTGGTTGTATTTTGGGCACTTGGTCCTAAAAGGTCCGCCATCACTGCCTAAGGCATACCTCCCAACCATTCCTGGATTCAAGGGACCGTCACGGTTTTTTAACCTCTGTCCGCCGTCACGGTGGCTGAGAGAATGTGCCAATGTTCCCTCCTTATCCCCCCACCTGGGGTTGTCATACTCCGTGTCCCCACCCCCGAGTACGCCCCATCTTCCTGCTGTCTTCAGCTCCATTGGACTGACTATCTCAAAAGCACAATAGGGGCCATTCCATGCTGTTATTTTTCATAAGGTCCATATCCGATGGGGGGGGCCATCTGGCCCCCATGGTCTTGCCAAAGGCATTTACTGCCCAAGAGGCTTAGGAACAGTTTGGTAGAATTTTTCGCATTTTCTTAGGGGGAACAGTAGATACACCAAAGAGTCCAGTTGTACACTAGTGCCCCCTCAAGGCCTATACCCCTCCCAGAAGGACGTATAAGGGAACAGTCAGAAAACAAGATACAGGGTACCAATGTTCCGGCACTGTCTATTATGGCCCTGGGCTAATGTGACTATCATCAATCACTATCGTATCAGAGCACTAACCTCCAACTTTAGATGGGCACTTCAGTTAGGGTATGTAGCAGTGCCGGAGAACCAGTGTATTGGATCTTATATTGGGTTTCTTTGTAGTAGTACAGATAGACGATATGCAGTTCGCGCCATATAATTTGCCACATGGAAGGAGAGTCATCGTATTAAGTGCTGTCTCACATTTCAGCACTATTTGGTGGGCGGGAGAGGTTCCTCTGTGGGAGCAGACAGGCTCTGGTAATTTGTGGATATGGTCCTTTACCAAGGCAACCCTTTCTTACATAATCTTACAATTCGGTCGGCTTAGCACTGAAGCTGACCAAATTTACTCACATAAAAGTCCTCCTTGGGTGATACACTCCTTTCTAGCAAATTGAGCTTCTGCAGTAGATATCAACTGACCTGCATCGACCATGTCTGCCATGTGAAACAACCCCTCTCCTGGTCCAGTTTCATAACCATAGTTTGCTGTTAGGCTCTCCGGGACATCAGGATTGTAGAGGACCAACACACAATAGGGAACAACTGGGAAGTTAGATTGAAGCGTTTTCTACATATGTGCACACTAAAAGCATAAAAGCCATAGGCTCAATAGAGAATATAAGGGATGAAATAAAAATATATAGATTTCTTATCTGACCGGAGCTCCTATGTTCACAGAGGTTTCACCTCCAAACACGTTCACAATAATGTTCTCGTTTGTCTCCGTTCTGCTCACAAGCACAAATCCACAAATTCTCCAGTTAAGAATAGCCCACTGTTCAGACCCATGTGGATGCAGTTTTTCGGTTGCTCCCGTATTGTTACCACCATACCCCGTTCACCACAAGCGACCACTAGAAGAACACGCACTCAATCGTGTAGAATGTCTTCATAAAATCTTTAATAAAATTAAATACTACTCACAACGTTTTAGTAAAATGCGCATATCTATAGAAGGACACCACCCTCACACGACCGCGTGTAAGGCTATCTTTTATATTTTAACATTGGGACTTCTGGATCATCTCCTGGATCGTTGTTTTAGCTCCAAGAAGGGTTAAAGTTAAGTGTCAGCACTACACCCAAGAGGAAATAAGGCTTAGGAGTAAAGGCCCCCATAAAAATGTGTTTAAGGTGTAAGGGCACCATCCACAATTTCTCAACCCATTTAGTGTATGCAGCTTGTAGCTGTCCAGAAATTTTGGCATTCTATGATGTCTGTTATCCCAAATGAAATTAAAGGAAGGTCCTTGCAAGGCCTCGAGTTCATTATTAGCTATCCCACTGGCAGAGTTTTGAATAGTAAAATCGCCTTAGGAAGCCCGATCATCTTACCACGACCATTCTAACTTTAGGGATCTGTGCCCACCACTTATTTAGCATAAATTTAGATGCCGAAATAAAGTTCCATATAATGGCCGTATGAGCCGTATGAGCCGTTAGTTGCCCCCCCCCCCTAAATCTTTGAGGGAAGTCGTTTTCCCTTGAAAGTTCAAGTTGTATTGTAGTAAAGCTAATTCCCTCTGCTGTATATTTTAAGGGAGGGTCTCCCATTAAAGGTTTTGGAGGTAGATCCTACTTTTTAGCCTCCTCTCCATGCAGCCGTGCTTAACAGATCTGTTAAGAAAAGAATTGTTGGTCGGGACCTTGCTTCTTACTTTGCTGATCTCCCCAAGCAAAAAGACAACTGCAATTTACAGCAGTATTGATCATTTACTTGTGGCTAGAAGATAGGATTTCTTTTAGATAACTTTAGCCAACTATCACGCATATATAGGAGTGACAACCATTTGATTTAGATAATAACTGTAACTGTCCGCACATTCCAAATATGAAGCCTATTATGAGGATTGTTTTGTGTCCTTTTTTTTTAACATCCCAGAACTTTGTCAACTTCATAAGCACAGATTGACAGAACTGGAACTGCAAGGAACATTAGTAATATATCAAGCTGTGTCTGCAAACATACCATCATTTGACATTTGTAACCTTGAAGTTCAAAGGCAGATTCTGAAATTACTTCTTTGTTCTAGATTTGACCAAAACTCATATGCTATTGCTACATTACACCTCTTGAACACCATAACCTCAATGCATTTTTAAATTTTTAGGATAAAGAAAACCACTTTATTCCACTTCCTTTATTGTCTATAATTTCACACTGCGTAGTTTTCCCAGAACCACTAATGGTCTAAGACTAAATGAACTAAGAATAAACATACAGGGCAGATTTATCAAAAATGTCTTAATAGTAAGACAGTGGCCCACATTTAACAAGCAGTCTGCACCATTATTCTGGATAGACGCACATAAATACAGGTACACACAGGTTGCACATCAATGTATTGTCACGGCTGCAACTATGCATGGTGTGACCAATACTGTGCACATATTGGGCGCTTTGGCGTGCATTTGTACCATGCACCACATTTATTTTGGAATCCCCAACACATTGTGGCGCAGGGTCCGTAAAAAACTGGTCAACCTCATGCACTTTGGGTACCCGCAGGGTTGCCAGATTCATGAAGACTGCTCCGGTTTTGATTGTTCTTGGTGACACAGCCTCTTTAAGCAAAGTAGTCCATACACAGAAATATATCATAATGGGTATTTATTTCTTTCCACCATAATAAAATTTAATTTTACTTGATAATATAAACACAAGGACTTGATACCAGGGCCTGTGCTGTTTGAAAAAGGAGAGCTTTTATAAGGCACTGTGTTCCATACACCAAGTCTCCACCTTGCTAAGGAGGACAGAAGCCAAGTTATGTTATCTCAATTTGGATAGTCAGGTGGCCTGGGCTTGCTTTTCTGCACAGGCTGAATTATTTGTATAATTGATGTGTGGGCATGTTTGCAATTAGCTGGTTGTGGGAGTAAGCACACAGACTGTGCCTTCCATGTCAAACATTGTTTTACCAATAATGGCCCGCTGAGGGTAAAATTAACAGTCTGACTAAAATGTTAAAACTTACAGGTTATTCCAGGAATAGCATAATTCATATTAATCATTAGATATAAACATCTCATTAGAATATAAACTGTTATTAGTTGTTATTACAATTTTGCTCCCCGAGCAGAAAAAATGTTGTGGTCATACAAACATGAAGAATTTAAATGCTACATGCCTTTTATCATCATGTGACTTTGTCCCCATGGAAGAGTCAAAGGATAGAAGATGGCCGCTTTCACATGTCCACATCAAATGTCCTGCACTTGCCTGGGCAGGTCATGTGATCATCACTACGTTTTGGCGTAGTCAGTTGGGTTGCAGTGCATCCAGTATGGCCGTTGTTAGTGTGAGACCCATCTCAGTGGGGTAATGTGCAGTGATTCAGTTATACACATCATTATATAGTTACAGTCTTTTAGGCATTACTGGGATAGAACATAAAGAGGAGGATCTGTGCGATGAACTGAGAACTGGCCCTTTAAAATTTCCTAGAAGTGCCACGCGTGCCCAGGCACGGGCCCGCGCACTGAGCGAGGCCGGGACTCGGGAGCGGGGAGAGGTGAGACGCGCTGGCGCAGCAGCTTGCGGGAGCGAGAGCAGCGGGTGAGCCCCCGACCCACATGTGGGCACGGGTCCACCCGTGACAAACATTTTGTGATTCATGACATTAAGTTTTGTTTTATTATTTATTATAGCTTATAGGGTTTTGTATCAGAAGTTAATTTCTCTGACTACCCCTTTAGGCAAATTGTGACTCAAAAATATGTCAGATGAAATGTCACATCCATAAGTCATCAGGGCAGTGTGACCAGTGGAAGTGACCATGCAGAAGAATGCCAAATATTAGACAAGGTTCATTACTTCTGGTCGTGCAGAGAAATGTTGTCCAAGTATGGATATAAATTCAAAACAATCATGGTATGAAACTATGTCTCCCTGCACCACTAGTAGTATGATTCTGGAAAGTTGTAGACTAGTCAATAATGACTTTGAATGTAACTGGTTTTAGATCTTATGAAAATATTTTTAAAAATATTTAAAGGAGTTTTCCAGGCTCTAAATGAAACTTCTCTCCTATTGGAATAAAGCTGCAAAGACATTGTCAGGATCGGAGATAGTGGTATCCTGTGGATCACCGCGGACGTGACACCAAGCCGACACCTAGGACTGGAATCTAAGTGGCACCCGGTCCTTCACCGAGCTCGACGCAAAGCAGAATGGTCTTTTGCTGCGCGTGGTACCACCAGGGTGTCTTTCCAATCACTAGCACGAGGCAATCGAACAGCTTTCTCGTAGAGCATAACAACTAAGATCCACAGGGAAATGCTGGGCGAACGTAGTGGCTTTATCCTTCTGGAAAGGGCCAGCTCAATTGCGTTGCGCTGCCCTTCAGATCTTCTGAAGCCGTGCACGCGCACCCTAGGATGACGGGACCCGCGACCGCGCACACGGCCGATGGACGCGGGAATCAGGAACGAGGAGAGATAGAAATGGTGAGGGGCGCTGGGGCACAACCGAGGATCCGGGTGAGCCCCGCGACAGGCATTGTACAGTCACTAACCGGAATGGGGTAGTTATTAAATTGTCTGTATATAAAATAACAAATAACAGGGAGCAATTAATAATTACATGACACAATTGGTGGGGGAAATTGACATGTCCCTTGTCGACAGTTCCAAGAACAATTGGCATGTAACACACCCCATTACAACTTTTGTTTGTCAATCTCCTCCCCATGGCTCTTTAGAGATGTGGGCATGAGAGCGGGATTGCAGGCTCTGAACACCTGCCTACCTGTATTTGGTCGAACCTGCAAAAATTAAGATTGGTGTTCACTATTCCCAATCTTTTTAATTAAATGTCAACGAATATAAACGCCAACTTAAGGACACCCCACTTACAACAACTCCTAGTTACAGAGGACCCCTCTGATTTTGGTATATTTACTAAGCTTTACCCTCAGGCTTCAATATAAACTGTAAGCATATTCACACGTGTCTGAAATAAATCGTTTATTGTTTAATAATTCTTCTCTGTACAAACGATATTTTGAAATACAGATTGTCCCAGGGCAAAATAAGTTTTTGTCTAGAGTTACACGTACAAAATATACCTGTTTCCGACTTACAGAAAATTAACTTAAGAACAAACCTACAAACCCTATCTTTTACGTAACACTTCTGCTCTGCCTGTATATAAAAGCAGAACGGCATAATACAGAATAATAAACACCTAGGTCACAGAGAACACACACCAACATTGTGGTATCAGAGACACCAAAACCAGCTCTCACATCTACTGTTGCACAAGAAAAACCAGCAATTTTCCCAAAGTACAATAACAATATAATCAAAAACTTTTGAAGGTGGCATCTAGACAGAGGGTTCACATGCACTGGTCACAAGTACAACCATCCCCTACTTAAGGAACACCCAACCTTACAGACACCCCTATGTTACAGACGGACCCCTGTGCCCCCCTGACCTCTGGGTGGAAGCTCTCTGATACGTTTACTTATGCCAAGCTGCACATGATTCGCTGTACAGGTTCGGTAATGAAGCTTTATGGATAATCTTTGGTCCCATTAACAGCAAAAACATTTTAAACTCCAATTATTCACTGGGGCAAAAATAGTTTTTGTCTGTATCTCAATTATAAATATACAGTTTCCAACATCATTTCAACTTAAAAAGGGTTGTTTCCGAGAGTTCCCGAAAAAAAAACTATAGGTGGCCAGGGAGCGGGCTCTTAAACAATAAAGATGTACTTACCTTCCGTGGCCCTCCAGTATCCAGCGCTGCTGTTGCTTTTGCTCGCTCGTTCCGGGCACCATGTAAAACAACATGGCCGCCGAGCACAAGTGCATCAGCTTCCGTCGAACCGACAACCTTCCGGCCCCCATACACACATTCTGTGTATAGGGTGTATAGGCGTACCCGCGGCCTAGCTGAATGCAGTGCTGGATGACCGGGAGGCAACCGAAGGTAAATAACATCTTTATTGTTTAAGCAGCCCACTCCCCGGCCACCTTAGTTTTTTTTTTCAAACTCGGACAACCCCTTTAAGAAAAACCTCCGGAATCATCTGTAATATCTTATACTGCCTGTATACAGAGTTTTGATATTAACGGTTGGATATCTCACAACTACATTTCCTTGAGCTGTTTCCCTAATGGCATTACGGATCTATGAATAATTAGTTTCATTAGATTCCTGAACATATATAAAGTAGTGATTTAGCAGCAATGTTCTGTATGTAGACTCAATTATTCTTTCCTTAGGACCACCTATTTTGGGGCCAAAGTGATCAAGCAATTACTTTTATATGTTTTTCATACCATGAGCATCTTAACAGTTTTAAGATTGTATTGATACATCAGTCTAACACACTTTTTTTCTCCAGTTAAGCTTCATTAAGCTGTATTTTTCAATGCTAACCATTTTAGGTACAAACCTGACAAACTCTGAAATTTAACATCATTGTTTTGGATAAAAATTCTCTTGAAAGATACAATCGGTATTTGAACTTTGATTTTCCCTGTTTTGTTACAGTTGCAAGTTTTTAATGGCCGACCATATTTGGATTACGGTACATAAACAATGGGCAGATTTACTTACCAGTCCCTGTCGCGTATCTCAGCAGTTCGCATTCTCATTGGAGGATTTGGGTCTTTTCTTCTGGCGATTCACTAAGTAGTGCGCCCAGTTCCACTAGGTGTCGCTGCTTGCCGCTGAACTTCCGTCGGAGTTCACTAAGTTCACCAAGCTAACGTTGGTAGCAGGTAACGCATTTCAACGACACTGTTTAAAACAAAAAACTTGTGTTTGTCCTGAATCCGTCTGGTTTTCTTATGGCCACGCCCCCGCGATTTTCCGCGGTGCTGCCGATGCGCCACAATCCCGATTCGTGCTACCAAAATCCCTGGCAGTTCAATAGAAAATGTCGACGCAATCGTGTAATATCGTTAACCCGTCAGAACAACGATTCAGCACGGGCCCTTAGAAAATGACCCCCTTGTGTCCAGGCTTGCGGTGGCTGGATCCTCTGGACTACGGCAGACGATGAGCACACTACCCGGGACCGGAGTCAAGTGCTACCCAGGCTCTCACCAGAGCCCGCTGCACAAGCGGGTTAGACAGCTGCGGCGTGTGTACACCCCCCCCGTCCGGTTCCACAGGCGTGACTTGTCTCCAATGGTGGCCAAGGTTGAGGTACAGAGACGTGCAGACAATCTCCGTGGGTCAAAGTCCACGTCAGGGCAGGCTGTGTCTGTCAGGCAGGCTGAGATGTGCAACGTCAGAGTCCGATCCGTGGTCAGCAACAGGGGTCCAGCAGATGTGGTAGGGGCAGCACGCACACATGGAAAGCAGACACGAGGAACCCTGGACCCACGACACGGAGGGGCTCCGGTACACGGAACACGGAGGGACTCAGAACGCTGGAGACAAAACAGTAACGCTAGATCACAGGAACGTCTAGAGCACATGTACGCAGGAGACACGGTAACACAGAGCACAGAACGCAGGAGCACAGGAACGCAGGAGACACAAGAACGCAGAGACCCAAGAACTGCAGGAGCACAGGAAGCGCAGGAGACACAGAACGCAGGTAAATCGCAGAAGAGCTTTTCTCTCAGGTTGTGAGTGCACAAAGATCCAGCAGGGAGTACGGAAGATGCTGGCTTTTAAGGGGAGTTCAGCCGCGCCCAATTAACCATGCACTGGCCCTTAATTTCTGGAGTCCCCACGCGCCCTAAGCAGACGGTGATGCGAGCGCATGAACCAGCAGGGAAATCATGCATGGCGGGTAATCTGCGCTGCCGCCCCGGGGAGCCGTGACCACGACCGCGAAAAGGGTCCGGGACCACCATTGACACATTGAATTTGAACTCGAAGTGAATTGTTGTGTGTTATGTTTCCAGTTTTTGACTAAACACATGAGAAACAACAAGTACAAATATAAATGACATTGGATAAATGATTTCAGATCAACACCGCGCATGTAAAAATTACATTAAAACAACAAAACATAACTATTATTTTAGAAGTGAACTCTAGCATAACTCCAGTAACATAGAAAAGGACACCACCTAGGATGGTATTATGGCTAGTGGGGGCCCCTGGGCGCAAAAATCTGGTGAGGCCCCACTGATGTAGCATCATCCACGTCCTCCTGCTCACTATCCCAGTAGTTAAACCCAGCTACATATCAGCCGCCTCCCCGTTACACAGCTCATACATCCGCCTCACCCCCAGTACAACAGCTACATACGCCGTCCTCGCCCCCATGAACACAGCTACATACAACTGCCTCACCCCCATAACACAGCTACATACAGCCGCTCGCCCCAGTAACACAGCGCCATCACCTCAGCCACACCAGCCATGCAGGCCCATGTAACATACCCTCAGCCACACCAACCTGCATTCCCAGTATACCTGGGTAAACACCAGCTGCTGTGTGGGTGGGCGCACAGTGAAATAAAAGGGTTTCACCCCGGTGGTGCAAGCTACGGCGTGTCCTGATCGCAAGACGTTGCGTTCAACTTAATTCAAGAAGTAGCAGCACTCCGTTCCAATTCAGGGTGTTTATTCACCAAGTACAGTGTAGCAACGTTCATCAGCTAAACTCAATGTAGCCATTATCAATGCAGTGATACGTTTACAAAAGGCGGGTTTAAATCCCCCCGCAGGAAAGCGACGTCACGTGACGTTTGCAAGATAGTGTACAAAAGATGTGCAAAATGTCAAAACTAATGCAGATGCAAACATATCATTATACTTCAAGTTGCGCACAGTGGAATAAATATTGTGCATTCCTGTGTAGTGAATACTTGAGATCACGCACGACACCGCAGCATTCCCAGCTCCCGTGTCACTGAAGAGTCCATCTGCGCATTCAGCGTTGCTTGGTAACTCCCCAACATTGCGTGGGAGAAACAAAAACAAACACTAAATCTGGACTCATGGATCTTCCACATTTCTTGCACTCAGATGGAACCACCAGCAATGCCCGTATTGACCTTCCATCAGGGATTGCTCAGGACGCGACTGACATAGTCCGCGATCGTATCGCGTCTACTGACATCCCCGCTCTGCATCCACCCCCGGAGTCAACCTCTCGCGATAGTATCCGCTGAGGTACGGTAACGGCCATCTTGGAAGAGGGAAGCGAGTTGACAGGGACTCCACTCGGTGGGGCTCCCGCGGGGGAAACAGGTAAGTATGTCCACTTGTGATATCGCCGTCCTGACCAGAGGAACAGCGTCTCTTGGACGTTACCACTCAAGGGTCAAAAAATGGACCGGTGAAACCTTTTCCCAATAACCCATCAGGACTGAAACACCTCCATCGACACCTATTCGGGGAATCCCTCGGTGCCACTAAGGCGTCACTGACAGTCTGAATCCCTCGCGAAGGTAAATGCAACATCGGGCAATGTTTGTGCATGATCACAAAAAATCGATAAATAAAAGAAGGGAGTGATGGGTTGCTTTCCGTGGTGGGTGTCTCTCTTGAGGGGGGAGGTCGGGGGGGTGAAGAACATAATCTTGTGGGCAACAAAGAGAGAAATCGTATAGATATAAAAACAGACAAAAGCTTCATATTGTAACCTAAGGAAAACATCCTAACTCAGAATATGGAGGTGCCACTCTAATGGTCGTACTAGGGCAAACTCACAAGACGTGTTCAAATAAATTCAATCTTGAGACAGCGGGGTGGAGAGAATTAGTCTTGTATCCACCCTTTTTTCCTCTTTGTTTCAATCTCTTTGTCTGTCTCCTCTCCCCCCTCGCCTCAACGGGGGACATGATCATGGATACAACATTTCCCACTGGTGGGTATTGTGTCTCACATTCGAAATGTGTCGTGGGACCGGTAAATTCATTTTGCCGTATTGATGTTAGAAGGGGATTGTTTCATCTCAGTCTGGCATTCAGTCGTGGTTTCCACCCACATAAATTGTTTTGGACAAGGGCAAGTTAAATGTAGACTATCATTGATCTGATCTACAAGTGACATGTTTGGTGTATTAAATATTCTTTCTTGGTAATCGATGGGGAATCTGTCACCTTTTTGTCATATATTGGCAGTTCTCCTGCATTCCTTGCACGGAAAACAAGCCAGTGTTTCAGTATTGTCGAGAGGTTTGTGTTTTGGGCACAGTGGGGAACCAATGTCAGCGTCTTCTCACCAAACGGTCCCTATATTTCTGGTCTCTTATGAAAATAAGGGATGGGATTGTAATTCCCTGATGTCACAATGATACTGTGCGGGAGACCATTTTTTGCGTATTGCCTGGGAGACAATCAGCTATGCGGCTCCCAAAGTTTGTCACACAGGGAATGCGGTCTGGTGTGGTCCGCTGTTTATTGGACTGGAGGAGATCATTTCTGGTAAGTTTTTTTGTACCCTTTCCTGTGTAGAGATACCAACTTCCTGGGATAAACCCTAGAATAATTTATCAACATCTCGTTAAGTCTGGCTTCGGCCTGATAGGATCATCCACTATCTCCTCCGTATCCCGGGCAAGATTTGAGAGGGAAAATAATGTAATGACAAATAACACATCCAAATAATGATACTTTAAAAAGAGAGGGAAAAAGCGGATTTGCAAAACACATACATTTTTTATTTCATCAATATAACAAGATAAAAAAACAACATTTAAAAACCCAAAAAAAATGGGAACAATAAAACACAATGGCCTCCTCAGAAATATTTCATATGGTACAACCAACAATGAATAACAAAGCTGCTAAATCTAACGGGGTAAAAATATGCACAACATCACATGTAATAATCAGGTGCAAAGTCCTAGGCTGAATACATACAAGGTCTTGGACTGTGTTGCGTGTGTGTACAAGACAAGTAGCGACGTGGTCCAATGCAAGGGTTTTACATATTAGTTAAGTCAAAAAACGAAACAAAACAAGATAAGGCTGCGTGGCAGAAATAGCAGCTAGTGGTGTAGTGACACATTCAGTGATACATAAATCAGTACCTCAATCACATTATATTACCTATGTAAGAGCATGACGAAGGAAGACCACAAACGCCCCACGCTTAACGCCCGTCTGGCGGGGCCTTCCTCAGGGGATAAGGAAGGGAAATCACCAGCTTATTTAAATCATCGGTCCCGCCCCCCAGCGGTGTATGGATGTCCTACCTACCGCCCCTTTTAGTGTTAAGAACCGTCAAAGTATGCTTCAAGTTCATTGTGAGTCTAAAAGGTACTGATCAGAGGGTTCCCCTGGCCGGTTGTAAGTTTGTTTAAGTTAATCTGATTTGTGAGCCTGGTGCGGCATAAACTACTTCCGGTCAAGAGTCAGAGATCCTGAGTCAAGTATGCATGTTTTCCAAGCAACAGGACAGACCCGTGCTAATGTGTTTGAAGATCCGATCCGTACAACAGAAAAAAGGAAAAAACTCCTAAGGTATATGCAAGCCATCAGTGAATGGGCAACACAGTAATTCATAAGCAGTAGCAGCACACTCTCCGTGTCCAATTCACGGTTGTTTTTCACCAAGTGACCGTTGTAGCAAAAGCAACTTTTCAGCTAACTCAATTAGCATTCATCAAGCGTGATACGAGTGTACAAGCGGGTTTAAATCCCCCGCAGGATCTGACGTCACAGATGAACGTTTGACAAATAGTGTACAAAAAAAGATGTGCAAATTGCAAAACATAATGCAGATGGCAAACTGATACATTAATACATCAAGTTGGCAACAGTGAATAATGATTGTGCATCAGAGTGGTTAGTGAATACTGAGATCACTCACGACACCGCATCTTCCCGCTCCCGGTACTGAAGATTCAATCGCTGCGCATGTTCCAGCGTGCTTGTAACCTCCCCAAACATTGCGTGGAAAACAAAACCAACAACTAAAAATCTGGACTCATGAGTCTCCACATTCTTGCACTCAGTTGAACACAAGGCAAGGCCGTATTAGTCTTCCATCGAGGTGTTGCTTTGGACGCGACTGACAGAGTTTCCGCAGCGTTCGCGTCTACTGACCCCTCCTGCATCCCAAGACACGAGTCTAACCTCTCGCGAGAGTATCGCTGGAGGTAACGGTATCGGCCATCTGGAAGAGGAAGCGATTGACATTATCCAAAAGGTACAAGACACAACAGATTTTGTTCAAGTTTTGCCAATCTTTCATCTGGGCATACTAGACATTGTGTTGACATGCAATTAGTGTCTTGATTTTGGGATCAGTTTTTTTGCAGCTACGAGTACGGCGATGGGGGCCAATATGGCCCCCACGTACTTCCAATATATTATGACGGACCAGTTGCGTAATCAGTTAAATCGATCCGTTACCATTCTATGCAAATGTTCTTAGATGTTGCGTATATTTGACTATGTCGTCCTAATCTGGACTGGGACGGGCGACATTGACAATTTTTGTTTATTCTTCGATTGTCTTCTTCACCAATGGACCCTGAGATTAAATTTACGGAAGCTCAATTCTTTTTGCCTTCATTCAATTTCTGGATACTACATTATATGTAGATGTGGATAGACTTAAAAACAGATTTATTTCATTACCTACGACCCGCAAACCAACTCTATTGGATATATAGTGCCCACCCGACACAATCACACAATCCCTTCGTACAGCCACTGGTTGGATACGGAGGATAGTGGAGGATCTATCAGGGCCAACTCAGCTTTAACGAGATGTCTGATAAATTTATTCTAGGGTTATGACCAGAAGTGGTATCTCTAAACAAGGAAAGGTCAAAAAACGCTACCAGAAATGATCTCCTCCGGGGGGGTCCCAATAAAGCGCGGACCAAACCAGACCGCATTCCCTGTGTGGACACTTTTGAGCTATAGCCGATTTTTTTCTCAGGCATCGCAAACACGGTCTCTCCTGTCACAGTATCATTGTGACTCAGGAATTACAATCCCCTCTCCTATTTTCATACAGTAGATCCAGAAATCTTAGGACCGTTTGGTGAGAAGTGACATTGGTCCACTGTGCACCCCCCCCCGCCCCCCCCCCACCCCCCCCCCGCAACCCAACCTCTCACAATACTGAACCGGCTGTTTTCTCCCGTGCATGAATTGCGAGAAACTGCCATAGATGACAAATGTGACGATTCACCCATCCGATTACCAAGAACGAAGATTTAATTTACAACAACCATGTCACTTGTATATCAGATCATGTAGTCTACATTTTACTTGCCTTGTCCTAAATTGATGTGGGTGAAACCACGACTGAAATGCGACTGAGACGTAACAATCACCGTTCTAAACTATCAATACGGCAAAAATTTATTTACCGTCCGCAGACACTTTATTCGAATGTGGAAACCATACCCACCATTTAAATTTTGTATCATTGATCATGTCCCCGTTGAGGAGAGGGGTAGAGAACAGAGTATTGAAACCAAGAGAAACCCAGGTGGATACACAGACTTAATTGCTCTCCACTGGTCTCAATATTGAATTTAATTTGAACACTCTCTTGTGAGTTTGCCCTATGTACGACCCATTTATGTGCCAACCATCATCCTTCTTCTGTTCGGCTGTTTTTTCCTTATGTTACAAATATGAAAGCTTGTCTGTTTTTATTATTTAATACGATTCTCTCTTTGTTTCCCCCTCCCCCACAGATTAATTTTCTTCACAAACGAGAGACAAACCCACCACCGGACGCAACCCATCCCTTCATCCCTTCTTTTTATTTATATCGATTTTTGTTGATCTGACAAACATTGCCGTGTTGCATACCTCGCTTGAGGGGATTCAGACTGTCCGTGACAGCCTTGTGGCACCGATGGATTCCCGAATCGTGTCTATTGGAGGTGTTCAGTCCTGGATGGTTTATTGGGAAAGGTTTCCACCGTCATTTCTTCGACTCCTTGAGTGGTACGTCCAAGAGTACGCTTGTTCCTCTGGTCCTGACGGCGATATCACAATTGGACTACTTACCTTTTTTCCCCAGCGGGCGCACACCGGAAGGGGGATTCCCTGTCAACTCGCTTCCCTCATTCCAAGATGGCCGCTACCGTACCTCATCGATACTCTCGCTAGAGGTTAGACTCGTGTGTGGAGCAGAGCTGTCAGTATAACGCGAACGCTCGCGGAACTTTGTCCGTCACGTCCTGATAGAAATCCCTCGATGGAAGGTCCTAAAATACGGCTTGCCTTGGTGGTTCCAATCTGTTGCAAGAATGTGGAAACCTCCATGACGTCAATTTTTTAGTTGTTTTGTTTTTTTGTTTCTCCCACGCAATGTTTGGGGAGGTTACCAAGCAACACCTGGACTGCGCAGTGACTCTTCAGTACACGTGATCTGGAATCGGCTGGTCGTGAGTGATCTCATTATCATCCTACACAGAATGCACAATCATTAGTCCACTGTGCGCACTGATGTATTATGTATCATTGTTTGCATCTGCATTAGGTTTTTGCAATTTTGCACAATCTTTTTTTGTATACACTATATTGTCAACGTCATCTGTGACGTCAGATCCTGCGGGGGATTTAAACCTGCCTTGTAACCCACTCGTTCACTTGCTTGAATCATGGCTACTGAGTTTAGCTGAAACGTTGCTACACTGTCACTTGGTGAATAACACCCCTTGAATTGGACACTGAGTGCTGCTACTTCTTTAATTTACCAGTAAACAGCCACTTACCCTTCTCCCTGTAGTTTTGTTGTCACAGCACTCTCCTCTTCTTCTTGTCAACTGAAGGAGCTTCAAGGCTCCCCCCCTTCCATGACAGCACAGTTTTCCCACAGTTTTAGTCGCGCCTCTTCCCTCCATCACACCCCCCCCCAAACCTGTGGAAACCTGTGATTTCATGAGAAGGGAAGCGCCTTCCGTGAAGCCTCGGTCAGTATGGCATATATGATAAGGACGATCAGGCCACTTAGGTAAAGTACCCTAGGTAGCCCTGAAAAATAGTAAAAAAAAATTAAAAAATGTTTAAAATCTTATAATAAAAAAACTAACCTTTTAATCACCCCCCTTTCCGATATAAATATTAAAAACAGTAAAAATCATAACACATTAGCTATTGCCACATCCGAAAATGCCCGATCTATCAAAATATAATAAGGTTTTTCACTGTGTTAACCCCGTAACGGAAAAAAGTCCCAGAGTCGAAAATTGAACTTTGTGTCATTGTGAAAAATATAAAAATCAATAAAAATTGATCAAATGTCCAACATCCTAAAAAATGAATACATTAAAACCCGATGTAGGGCAGAGAGCTGAAGTTACTCGGGGCAAACTATGGGCAGTGCTTCCACCTTTCTCCTGACCTGGAATTTTCCTTGATTCTGTCACCAACAACCCTCTTCTCGTAACTTCGCAGAATGGTTGAGATCTGAGCATTTTTGTCTGAATAAATTTATTTCTAGGGGTTTATCCCAGGAAGTTGGTATCCTCTACAAACAAGGAAAGGTTCAAAAAACCTTACCAGAAATGATCTCCTCCAGTCCCAATAAACAGCGGAACCAACCCGACCGCATTCCCTGTGTGACAACTTTTGGAGCTCTAGAAGCCGATGTGTCTCCCTAGGCAATACGCAAACCTGGTCCTCCTGTTCACAAGTATCATTGTGAACATCATGGAATTACAATCCCCGCCCTTTTTTCAATACAGTAAATCCAGAAATCTTAGGTACCGTTTGTGAGACGTGACATTGGTCCCACTGTGCCCAAACCCACCTCTCGACCATACTGAAACTCCCCCTGGCTGTTTTCCGTGCTGCAATGCGAGAACTGCCAATAGATGACAAAAAGGCGACGATTCACCATCCGATTTACAAGAAAAGAATATTTATTAACACAAACATGTCACTTGTAGATCAGATCATGTATCTACATTTTAATTGCCCATTCCTAAAATTATGTGGGTGAAACACACGACTGAAATGCAGACTGAGACTGACATCACCGTTCTAACTATCATACGGCACAAATTGATTAACCGTCCGAAGACACTTTACTCGAATGTGGACACAATACCCACCAGTTGAAATTTTGTATCATTGATCAGGTCCCCCCCGTTGAGGAGATGGGGAGACAGACAGAGTAATTGAAACAAGATAAACCAGGTGGATCACAGACTTAATTCTCTCCCACTGGTCTCAATAATTGAATTTAACTTTGACACGCCTCTGTGAGTTGCCCTATGTACCGACCATTTATGTGCCCCATCATCTGCTGAGTTAGGTGTTTTTCCTTATGTTACAAATATGACTTTTGGTCTGTTTTTTAATTATTTATACGATTCTCTCTTTGTTTCCCACACAGATTATGTTCTTCACAGGACGGAGACAATAAAACCTACCACCGGACGCAACCCATCCTTCCCTTTTTTATTTTCGATTTTTGCTTGATCTGCACAACTCTTGCCCAATGTTTGCATACCTCGCTTAGGGATTAGACTTGTCCTGACAGCCTTAGTGGCCCGAGGGATTCCCCGATAGGTGTCGATTGGAGGTGTTTCAGTCCTGATGGTTATTTGGGAAAAGTTTTCACCGTCCCATTTTTTCGACCCTTGAGTGGTAACGCCAAGAGACGCTTGTTCTCTGGTCCTGACGGCGATATCACAATTGGACCATACTTACCTGTTTCCCCAGCGGGCGCACAACCCGAGTGGAGTCCCTGCCACTCCTTCCTCTTCCAGATGCCGCTACCCCCGTACCTCAGCGATACTCTCGCGAGAGGTTAGCCCCGTTTGGATGCAGAGCTGTCAGTATACTCGAACGCTCGCGTAACTTTGTCCTCACCTTCCTGAGCAATCCCTCGATGGAAGGTACTAATACGGCTTGCCTGGTGGTTCAATCTGAGTGCAAGAATGGTGGAAGACTCCATGACGGCCAGAATTTTAGTTGGTTTGTTTTTTGTTCTTTCTCCACCATGTTTGGGGAGGTACCAAGCAACACCTGGCATTGCGAGATTGACTCTTCAGGTACACGGGGTCTTGAATGCTGCGGTGTCGTGAGTGATCTCAGTATTCACCTACACATAATGCACAATCATATTTCCACTGTGCGCAACTTGAATGTATTAAATGTATCATGTTTGCATCTGCATTAATGTTTGCATTTGGCCACATCTTTTTTTGTACACTATATTGTCAAACGTCATCTGACGTCAGATCCTGCGGGGGATTTAAACCCTGCCTTGTAACACTCGTATCACTGCTTGATAATGCTACAACATTGAGTTAGCTGAAACGTTGCTACCGGTCACTTGGTGAATAAACACCCTTGAATGGCCGGAGTGCTGCTACCTCTTCTTTGAATTACCTTTAAACATCCACTTTACCCTTCTCCACCTGTATTTTTGTTGTCACCAGCACCTCTCCTCTTCTTCTTGCACGAAGGAGGCTTCAATGCTCCGCCCCTTCTCATGACATCACAGTTCCCCACAGGTTTTAGATCGCGCCTCTTCCCCCGCCATACACCCCCACCCCCAAACCTGTGGGAACTGTGATGGCTGAGAAGGGGCACAAGAGCGCCTTCCGTGAAGCCCGGGCAGTAGGCAGTATATTATAGGATCATCAGCAACTTAAGTTTAAAGTTCCCTAGGTAGCCTGAAAATAGTAAAAGATAAAAGAAAAAATTAAAAAAATGTTTTCAAAATTATAATACAAAAACCTAAACATTTTAATCAACCCCCCTTTCCGATATAGATATTAATAACAGTAAAAATCATAAACACATTAGCTATTGCCACAATCCGAAAATGCCCCGCTCTATCAAAATATAATCAGTTTTTCACTGGGTTTTTAAAACCCCGTACGGAAAATAGTGCCCAAGTCGAAAATGGGAACTTTTTTTGGCATTTTGAAATATACAAAAAAATCAATAAAAAGTGTCAAAGGTCAACAGTCCTAAAATTATACAATGAAACCCATGTGGGAGAGCTGTAGTTCGGGCAATACTAGGGCAAGTGCTTTCCACCTTTCTCCTGACCTGGAAGTTCCTTGTCTGTCAACAACAACCCCTTCATCGTACTCGCAGGATGGTTAGTCTGAGGCATTCTTTCATAGTGAACGACCTAAATATTCGTTGAGTTCATAAAATGAGCTGTTTGTGTTTGCATATACTCTGCTAAGGACTCGACAATCACTGTTTTTTATGGAGATAACTGACCATGGAGTGGTGGTCAGTGTGATTGTTTATGTAAATGTGGTTCGCATTACTTTGGGTACATACAATTGATGCTTGTTTGTGTTTGCATACCTTTGCACAGGAACCTCTGACTGTCACCGTGTCCTATTGAGAGACTTGACCACAAGTGGTGGTCAGTAGGATGTGGTTATCTTTCATCTTAAATTATTTGATTAAAAGTATAATGTATATTGAATGGGTTGTGACCACTAATAGCGGTCTATAAGTTGCCCTTGGCCATACCTGAGTTAAAGGCTATTAATCATTTATACTTTAACAAAGTTATTCAATTCACAGTATTATCTTACTATGATTATAAATTTTGTGCACTTTTAGGGCATTTACTGAATGTGTTCCCACATTCCCTCCCTGCAATCGGGCACCAAACCCATTTTTGTAAAATCTGTTTTTTCTTGCACACAACACCTGCTGCAGACCTACTAGCCTGTGGACAAGGCCCGCTAGGCTGCATTAGCCAGCCACTCCGGTTTTCAGGACCCTGGCTTCTTACAGCCACCGAAGAAAGGCTAGGCCCCCGAGGGGGAAGTTGCAAGTATAACTCCGGACAAATTTTTTTTTGGACAAATTTGAAAAATTTTGGGTTGACAAGGAACCTAATATAAACAATAAAGCTTCCTTACAGGCATCTTATAGTTGATCATTGGACATGGGAAAACGAGCATGCTCTATCTTTCCCTGTGTGTGAGACAGTGCAGCGCTGTTTTCTATGGAAAGGGGAGGGGTGCCTCTTCTCCACTATGCTGCCATTTGCCCGCCAGGCTACAACTGGGCGGGCATACATCTGTGTGAATGTACCCTAAAACAAACAGAAAGAGACTGCACTAAACTAATCACACTGGTGCGGTTAATCAATCAGGAGATTTATCATTCTCTTACACCATATTTGTGTTATGAAAAATTTACAAACATTTCACAGTTTCCAAACACCGGGCTGGGTGTGAGGTAGACTGTACTATGTGTAGTTTGCCTGTGGAGTCTGCAGATTAATCAAAACTGGCGCATTAATCATTACTCTGGCCCCCTCTGAACTGCTCCAGAAGTGTGCAGCATTTTTAGTACACTTTGTTCATGCTGCAGAATTGTGGCGCACGTCAGTAATAAATGTTGGTGCAAATCCCGACTAAATACTAACACACCCCTTCAGAAGCACATTTTTTTTGTCTTGTTGGACACATTGCAGCCTCAACACTAAACTGGTGTAGACACTTTGTAAATAAATGTACAAGCAGTTGGTATTTTTTTTTTAGAAAGAAAACTGGCTCTCAGTCTCTACTCTCTTTACATTTACGTCTGTGGGCAAAAAGATCCAAACTTTTTTTTTAAAACTGTAGTTTTTATTAAGGTTTTTTTCATTTTTACAGAAAAGAAAGGCATATAACACATTAGATAGTGTACAAATGAGAGCCACAATGATATAGCAGAAAAGGCAAAACATTTAAACCGTATTAATATAAAACCTAGAACAAGACAAATTGGACAAGACACAGGGACTGGTGGGGAAGTCTCAGGACCACAGCAAAACTGTATTCACAGAGGGGCACAGTTCAAATGGCTCGGGAAGGTTAAAGCCACCTCCCAGGCTACATACCACTAAGGTATACCTCCCAACCACCCAACCATCCTGGATTCAGAGGGACAGTCACGGTTTTTAACCTCTGTCCCGCCGTCACGGGTGGCTGAGACAATGTGCCGAATGTTCCCTCCTTATCCCGCGCTATCTAGGGTTGTCATGCTCCGTGTCCCACCCCCGAGTACCGCCTCCGTCTTCCCGCTGTCTTCAGCTCCATGCGGACTGTACTATCTCAAGCACAATAGGGGGCATTCCATGCTGTTATTTTTCCATAGGTCCATATCTGATGGGGGGGGGCATCTGCCCCCATGGTCTTGCTATAAGGCATTTAGCTGCCACACAGAGGCTTAGGAACAGTTTGGTTAGATGTTTTCGCATGTTCTTAGGGGGAACAGTAGATACACCAAAGAGTCCAGTTGTACACTAGTGCCCCCTCAAGGGCCTATACCCCCTCCCAGAAAGCAGTTATAAGGGGACAGGTACAGAAAACAAGATACAGGGTACCAATGTCTGCCTGGCACCTCCAACATGTAGATGGCACTTCACAGTTAAGTGTATGTAGCAGTGACGGAGAACCAGTGTATATGGATCTTATATTGGGTTTCTTTGTAGGTAGTACAGATGGACGATATAGCAGTTCTGCTCCATATAATTTGCCACATGGCAGGAGAGATCATCGTATTAAGTGCTGTCTCACATTTCAGCATATATTTGTGGGCGAGGAGAGGTTCCTCTGTGGGAGCAGACAGGCTCTGGTAATTTGTGGATATGGTCCTTTTACCAAGGCACCCTTTCTACATAATCTTACAAATTCGGTCGGCTTAGACACTGAAGCTGACCCAAATTTACTCACTAGAAAGTGCCTCACTTGGAGGTGATACCACTCCTTTCTAGGCAAATTGAGCTTCTGCAGTAGCTAATCAAGCTGCCATTGACTATGTCTGCCATGTGAAACACCCCTGCTCTGGTCCAGTTTCTAACCATAGTTGCTGTTAGGCTGTCCGGGACATCAGGATTGTAGAGGACCAACACCAATAGGGAACACTGGGAAGTTAGATTGAAGCGTTTCTTACATATGTGCCACACTAAAAGCATAAAAGCCATAGGGCTCAATAGAGAATATAAAGGCTAAAGAGAAGTAGGCCCCCATAAAAATGTGTTAAGGTGTAAGGGCGCCATCCACAATTTCTCAACCCATTTAGTGTATGCAGCTGTAGCTGTCCAGAAATTTTGGCATTCTATGATGTCTGTTATCCCAAATGAAATTAAAGGCCTCAAGTTCATTATTAGCTATCCACACTGGCAGAGTTTGGAAATAGTAAAATCGCTTAGGAAGCCCGATCATCACCATTCTACCTATTAGGGATCTGTCATGTGCCCACCACTTATTTAGCATAGAATTTAGATGCCGAAATAAAGTTCCATATAATGGCTCCATATAATGCACTGCACTAAGGCATACCTCCCAACCATCCTGGATTCAGAGGGACAGTCACGGTTTTTAACCTCTGTCCCGCCGTCACGGGTGGCTGAGAGAATGTGCCGAATGTTCCCTCCTTATCCCGCCCTACCTGGGGTTGTCATACTCCGTGTCCCACCCCCGAGTACCGCCTCCATCTTCCTGCTGTCTTCAGCTCCATGTGGACTGTACTATCTCAAGCACAATAGGGGGCATTCCATGCTGTTATTTTTTCATAGGTCCATATCCGATGGGGGGGCCATCTGCCCCCATGGTCTTGCCATAAGGCATTTAGCTGCCACAGAGAGGCTTAGGAACAGTTTGGTTAGATATTTTCGCATGTTCTTAGGGGGAACAGTAGATACACCAAAGAGTCCAGTTGTACACTAGTGCCCCCTCAAGGGCCTATACCCCCTCCCAGAAAGGAATTATAAGGGAACAGGTACAGAAAACAAGATACAGGGTACCAATGTCTGCCTGGCACCTGTCTATGGCCCTGGGCTAATGTGACTATCAGCAATCACTATCCGTATGCAGAGCACTAACCTCCAACATGTAGATGGCACTTCAGGGTTAAGTGTATGTAGCAGTGCCGGAGAACCAGTGTATATGGATCTTATATTGGGTTTCTTTGTAGGTAGTACAGATAGACGATATAGCAGTTCTGCGCCATATAATTTGCCACATGGAAGGAGAGATCATCGTATTAAGTGCTGTCTCACATTTCAGCACATATTTGTGGGCGGGGAGAGGTTCCTCTGTGGGAGCAGACAGGCTCTGGTAATTTGTGGATATGGTCCTTTTACCAAGGCACCCTTTCTACATAATCTTACAAATTCGGTCGGCTTAGACACTGAAGCTGACCCAAATTTACTCACTATAAAAGTGCCTCACTTGGAGGTGATACCACTCCTTTCTAGGCAAATTGAGCTTCTGCAGTAGATAATCAAACTGCCATCGACCATGTCTGCCATGTGAAACACCCCTGCTCTGGTCCAGTTTCTAACCATAGTTGCTGTTAGGCTCTCCGGGACATCAGGATTGTAGAGGACCAACACCAATAGGGAACACTGGGAAGTTAGATTGAAGCGTTTCTTACATATGTGCCACACTAAAAGCATAAAAGCCATAGGGCTCAATAGAGAATATAAAGGGATAGAAATAAAAATATATAGATTTCTTATCTGACCGGAGCTCCAGATGTTCACAGAGGTTTTCACTCCAAACGTTCACAATAATTGTTCTCGTTTGTCCTCCGTTCTGCTCACAGCACAAATCCACAAATTCTCCAGTTAAGAATAGCCCACTGTTCAGACCCATGTGGATGCAGTTTTCGTTGCTCCTATTGTTACCACCGTTCACCACAGCGGACCACTAGAAGAAACACGCACTCCAATCGTGTAGAATGTCTTCATAAAATGCTTTAATAAAATTAAATACTACTCACAAACGTTTAGTAAAAATGCGCATATCTATAGAAAGGACACCACCCTCACACGACCGCGTGTAAGGCTATCTCTTTATATTTTAACATTGGGACTTCTGGATCAGTCCTGGATCGTTGTTTTAGCTCCAAGAGGGTTAAAGTTAAGAGTGCAGCACTACACCCAAATCCCAAGAGAGATATAAGAGCTAAGAGAGTAGGCCCCCCATAACAAGTGTTAAGGTGTAAGTGCACATTCCACAATTTCTCAACCCTTTATTGTATGCAGCTTGTAGCTTCAGAAATGTTGGCATCTATGATGTCTGTTATCCCAAATGAAATTAAAGGCAGGTGCCTTGCAAGGCCTCGGTTATTATTAGCTATCCAACACTGGCAGAGGTTTGTGAAATAGTAAATCGCTTAGGAAGCCATAATCTTGACCAACGGACCATTCTAAACCATTCAAACATGTGATCTGTGCCCCCCATTATTTATCATAGAATTTAGATGCCGAAATAAAGTTTCCATATAATGGCCGTTATGAAGCCGTTGATAGCCGTTAGTTGCCCCCCCCCTTAAATCTTTGAGGGAAGTGTTTTCCCTTGGAAGTTCAAGGTTGGTTTGTGAGTAAAGCTAATTCCCTCTGCTGTATTTTTAAGGGGGGTCTCCCATAAGGTTTTGGAGGTAGATCCATACTTTTTAGCCTCCTCTTCCATGCAGCCGTGCTTAAACAGTATCGTTTTAAGAAAGAATTGTATGGTCGGAACCTTGCTTACTTGCTGATTGCCCCAAGCAAAAAGACAACTGTCAATTTACAGCAGTATTGATCATTTAGCTTTGGCTAGAAGATAGGAATTTCTTTTAGATAAACTTTAGCCAACTAATCACGCATATATAGGTGACAACTGTGATGTTTAGATAATAACTGAACTGTCCGCAGCATTTCCAAAAAATAGGAAAATGCAAATTTATGAGGATTGTTTTTGTGCCTTTGTTTTAACAATCCCAGACCTTTGTCATCTCATAAGCACAGATGACAGAACTGGAACACTGCAAGGAAATAGTAATAATCTCAAGCATGGTGTCTGCCAAACAATACCCTCATTTGACATTTATTAAACCGTTGAAGTTTCAAAGGCAGATTCTGAAAGTTTACTTCTTTTGTTCTAGTTTTGACCAAAACTGCACATTTGATATGCTACATTACACCTCTTGAAGCACCATACACTCAATGATTTAAATGATTTCGGATAAAAGGAAACCACTGTATTCCACTTCTCTTATTGCTATAATTTACACTGCGCTAGTTTTTCCAGACCACTAATGGCTAAGACAAAATGAACTAAGAATAAACTTACAGGGCTGATTTATACAAAATGTCTTAAAAGTAAAGACAGTGGCCCATTATATAAGCAGGGTCCTGCACCATTATCGGCAGACTGCAACATAATACATGGACAAACACGGTTGCACATCAATGTATTGTCACGGCTGGCACTATGGCCATGGTGTGAACCAATATGTGCCAGTAATGTGGGCCGCTTTGGCGTGCATTTTGTACATGCACCACATATTTTGGAATCGCCAACAAATTTGTGGCGCAGGAGTCCGTAAAAAACTGGTCACTCATACCGACTTTGGGTACCCAGGTTGTGCAGATTCACTGAAGACTGCTCCGGTTTTGATTGTTCTTGGTGGCACAGCTCTCGTTAAGCAAATGTCCATACACAGAAGATACTATCAAATGGTATTTATTCTTCCACCATAATAAAATTTAATTTTGACTTGATATACAATATAAACACAAGGACTTGACTACACAGGGCTCGTGCGTTGAAAAAGGAGAGCTAGTTAAAGAGCACTGGTTCCACACACAAGTCTCTCACCTTGACTAAGAGGACAAGAAGCCAAGTTATGTTATCCCTCAATATTGGGATAGTCAAGTGGCCTGGGCTTGCTTTTTTTCGCAGGCGAAACTTATTTTCATAATGATGTGTGGGCATGTTTGCATATTGAGTGGTGTGGGAGTTAAGCACGACAGAAATGTGGCCTTCCATGATCAACAGTGTTTTACTAATAAGGGCCCGCTAGTGTAAACTATAACAGTTGACTAAAATGTTCAAAACTTACAAGGGTATTCAGGAATAAGCCATAATTCATATTAATCATTAGAGTATAAACATAATCATTCGAATATAAACATGTTATTAGTTGTTATTAAACATTTTGCTCCCCTAAGCAGAGCCGAAAAAATTGTCTGTGTCCTACAACACAGAAGAATTTAAATGTACATGCCCTTTTATCAGTCATGTGACTTTGTTCCCATGGAAGAGTCACAGGATAGAAGATGCCGCTGGTCACATGTCCACATCAAAATGTCCTGCACTTGACTGGGCAGGTCATGTGATATCACTTAAGTTTTGGCGTAGTCAGTTGGGTGCAGTGCATCCAGTAGGCCGTTGTTGTGTGAGCCCATCTCAGGGGGTTGTGCAGTGATTACAGTTCATCAATCATTATAACGTTACAGTCTTTTAGGCATTACTGGGAATAGAAACACTAAGAGGAGGAGCTGTTGCTGCGAACTTGAAGAGAAGCTGCCCTTTAAAATTTCCTAGAAGTGGGCCACGCGTGCCCTAAGGCACGGGGCCCCGCGCGACG
The DNA here is from genome assembly GCA_019512145.1 of Engystomops pustulosus. Lineage (NCBI taxonomy): Eukaryota > Metazoa > Chordata > Amphibia > Anura > Leptodactylidae > Engystomops > Engystomops pustulosus. The sequence goes on along the minus strand of CM033643.1, from coordinate 59,499,099 downwards.
AAGCGAGGCGGTGACTTGCGGGGCGGGGAGAGGTGTATGAGACGCGCTGGCGCACATCTGCGGGAGCGAGGAGGACGAGGGCAGGGTGCGCCCGCCGACCCACATGTGGGGCAGGGTCCACCCGTGACAAACATTTTGTGGATTCATGGACATTAGTTTTGTTTAATTAATTTATGTAATAGCTTATGGGTTTTGCATCAGAAGTTATAGTTCTACTGACATACCCCTTTAAGCAAATTGTGACTCAAAAATAGTCAGAGAAATGTCACAACATCATTAAGTCACAGGGGCAGTGTGACCAGTGGAAGTGACCATGACAGAAGAATGCCAAATATTAGGGACAAGGTTCACTTTCTGGGTCATGCAGAGTAAATGTTGTCCAAGTAGTGGATATAAATAAAAACATCAGGTGTAATGAAATATGTATAACTCTGCACCACTAGTAGTATGATTCTGGAAGATTGTAGACTGTCAATATGACCTTTGAAGCTAACTGGTTTTTAGATTTTTATGAAAATATTTTTAAACAATTTAAAGAGGAGTTTTCCAGGCTCTCAAATGAAACTTCTCTCCTATGGGAATAAGCTGCAAAGACATTAAGGATAGGAGATAGTGGACTCCTGAGATCACCCCGCGGACGATGGAACAAGCCGGACACAACTAGGGATGGAATCTAGTGGCACCGGTCTCTCACCGGAGCCGACGCAAAGCAGGATGGTCTTTTGCTGCGCGTGGTACCACCAGGTGTCTTTCACAATCACTAGCACGAGGCAACGGAACAGCTTTTCTCGTAGATGCATAAGCACTAAGATCCCAGGGAATGCTGGAGACTCAGGGCTTTATCCTTTCTGAAAGGGCCAGCTCAATTAGCGTTGCGCGCCCTTCATATCTTCTGAAGCCGTGCAACGCGCACCCCTAGGAGACGGGACCCCGCGTCCGGTCGCACACGGCCGATGGAACGCGGGAATCAGGAACGAGGAGAGATAGAAATGGTTGAGGGGCGCTGGGGCACATACCGAGGATCACGGGTGGAGGGCCCCGCGACAGGCATGTTACAGTCACTAACCGAGAATGGGGTAGTTATTAAATTGTCTGTATCATAAATAACAAAATAACAGGGAGCAATTAATAATTACAATGACACAATTTGGGGAAATTGACATGTCCCTTGTCGACAGGGTTCCAAGCACGAAGGCATGTACACACCCCATTAACACTTTTGTTTCATCAATTCTCCTCCCGCATGGTCTCTTTAAGAGAGTGTGGGCAGAGAGCGGGATTGGCAGGCTCTGAACACCTGCCTACTGTATTTGGTCGAACCTGCAGAAATTAAGAATTGTGTTCAAATCTCCCAATTTTTAATTAAATGTCAACAGAATATAAACGCCAACTTAAGGACAACCCACTTACAACAACTCCTAGTTACAGAGGACCTCTGATTTTGTAGTATTCTAAGCTTTACCCTCAGGCTGCAATAATAAATGTAAGCATATTCAAACGTGTTGAATAAAGCTTTTATTGTTAATAATTCTTCTTCCTGTGACAAACCATACTTTTGAAAATACAATTGTCCCAGGGCAAAATAAGTTTTGTCCTAGAGTTACCCTTACAAATATACCTGTTTCCGACTTACAGAAAATTTAACTTAAGAACAAACCTACAAAACCTATTCTTTTTACGTAACACTTGCTCTGCCTGTATATAAAGCAGAACAGGCATTAACAGAATAATAAACACAAAGGTCACAGAGAACACACACCAGACATTGTGTATCAGAGACACCAAAACAAGCATCTCCATCTACTGTTGCACAAGAAAAACCAGCAATTTTTTCCCAAAGTACAATAAAATATAATCAGAAAACTATTTGAAGGTTTGCATCTAGACCATAGGGTTCACATGCACTGTACACAATACAACCAGTCCCCTACTTAAGGAACAACCGCCCTTACAGACTACCCCTATGATTTACAAGACGGACCCCGTGCCCCCCTTGACCTCTGGGTGGAAGCTCTCTTTATACTTTACTTATAGGCCAAGCTGTCCATGATTAGCTGTACAGGTTGCTGTAATGAAGCTTTATTGATAATCTTTTGGTCCCATTAACAGCAAAAACATTTTAAACTCCAATTATTCACTGGGGCAAAAATAGTTTTTGTCTGTATCTCAATTATAAAATATACAGTTTCAACATCAATTTCAACTTAAAGGGGTTTTTCCGAGAGTTCCGAAAAAAAAACTATAGGTGGCCAGGAGCGTGCTGCTTAAACAATAAAGAATGTACTTACCTTCCGTTGGCCCTCCAGTATCCAGCGCTGCTGTTGCTTTGCTGCCGTTTCCGGGCCCCATGTAAACAACATGGCCGCCGAGCAACAAAGCTCTGCATTCAGCTTCCGTCCGGAACCGACAACCTTCCGGCCCCCATACACCATTGCTGTGTATAGGGTGGATAGGCGTACCCTGCGGGCCTGAGCTGAATGCAGTGCTGGATCCGGAGGCACCGGAAGGTAAATAACATCTTTATTGTTTAAGCAGCCCACTCCCTCCCGGCCACCTTAGTTTTTTTTTTTTCAAACCGGACAACCCCTTTAAGAACAAACCTCCGGAATCTATCTTGTAATATCTTATACTTGCCTGTATACAGAGTTTTGTAATATTAACTGGTGGATATCTACAACTACATTTCCTTGAGCTTTTCCCTATATGGCATTACGGAGCTATGAATAATTAGTTTTCATTAGATTCCTGAACATATATAAAGTAGTGATTTAACGCAGAATTTCTGTAGTAGACTCAATTATTTTTCCTTGAGGGACCACCTATTTTGGGGCCAAGTGATCAAGCAATTACTTTATATGTTTTTCATACCATGAGCATCATTAACAGTTTTAGATTGTATTGATACATCAGTCTAACACACTTTTTTTCTTTCCAGTTAAGCTTCATTAACTGTATTTTTCAATGCTAACCATTTTAGGGTACAAACCTGACAAATCTGAAATTTAACAAATCATTGTTTTGGAATAAAATTCTCTTGAAAGATACAATCCCGGTATTTAACTTTGATTTTCCTGTTTTGTTACAGTTGCAAGTTTTTAATGGCAAACCATATTTGGATTAGGTACATGAAACAATGGGCAGATTTACTTACCAGTCCCTGGTCGCTATCTAGCAGTGCATTCTCATTGGAGGATTTGGGTCTTTTCTTTCTGGCGATCACTAAAGTAGTGCGCCCATGTCCCTAGGTGTCCGCTGCGCGCTGACTATCCGTCGAGTTCACTAAGTTCACCAAGCTAAAAGCGTGGGTGCAGGTAGCGCATGTCAAGCGAACACCTTTTTCAAAACAAACAATACTGTTGGTTTTCTGAATCCGTCTGGTTTTCTTATGGCCACGCCCCCGATTTTCCGCGAGTGCTGCCGATGCGCCACAATCCGAGTTCGTGCACCAAAATCCCTGGCAGTTCAATAGAAATCGACGCAAAGCGTGTATATTCGTTTAACCCGTCAGAACAACGATTCAGTCACAGGGCCCTTAGTAAAAATGACCCCCTTGTGTCCAGCCTTGCGGGGCTGGATCCTCTGGCTACGGCAGACGATGACACACGACCCGGGACCGGAGTCAAAGTGGTAACCCCACGGCTCTCACCAGAGCCCGCTGCCAAGCGGTTAGACAAGCTGCGGCGTTGTAACCCCCCGGCCGGTGTCCACAGGCGTGACTTGTCTCAATGGGGCCAAGGTTGAGGTACAGAGACGGCAGACAATCTCGTGTCAAGTCCACGTCAGGGCAGGCTGTTCTGTCAGGGCCAGGCTGCAGAGGTGCAACGTCAGAGTCCGATCCGGGGTCAGCAACAGGAGGTCCAGCAATGGGTAAGGGGAGCACGGCACACAGGAAAGCAGAGCACGAGGAACCCTGGACCCACGAACAGGAGGGGCTCCGGTAACACAGGAACACGGAGGGACTCATGAACGCTGGAGACACAGGAACGCTAGATACACAGAACGTCTAGAGCACATGTACGCAGGAGACACGGAACACAGAGCACCGAACGCAGGATACAACAGGAACGTCAGGAGACCAAAACGCAGAGACCCAAGACGGCAGGAGCCCAGGAACGCAGGAGACACAGGAACGCAGAGTAAATCGCAGAAGAGCTTTCCTCAGTTGTGAGTGCACAAAGATCCAGCAGGGAGTAAGGAAGAGCTGGCTTTTAAAGGGGAAGTTCCGCCACGCATAAAGGTTTTGGAGGTAGATCCATACTTTTTAGCCTCCTCTTCCATGCAGCCATGCTTAACAGATCTGTTAAGAAAAGAATGGTATGGTCTGGACCTTGCTTACTTTGCTGATCTCCCCAAGCAAAAAAGACAACTGCAATTTACAGCAGAATTGATCATTTAGCTTGTTGGCTAGAAGATAGGATTTCTTTTAGATAACTTTAGCCAACTATCACGCATATATAGGAGTGACAACATTTGATTTAGATAATAACTGTAACTGGGACCTTGCTTACTTTGCTGATCTCCCCAAGCAAAAAAGACAACTGCAATTTACAGCAGAATTGATCATTTAGCTTGTTGGCTAGAAGATCGGATTTCTTTTAGATAACTTTAGCCAACTATCATGCATATATAGGAGTGACAACATTTGATTTAGATAATAACTGTAACTGTCCGCATCATTCCAAAAATATGAATGCACAATATTATGAGGATTGTTTTGTGTCCTTGCGCCTTAGGACCATACATTCTTTCTTCTCTCCCCATTTGTTACCCATTCTTCCGGGTATGACACACTGACAGGGTGTAACCTTCCCCAAAGGCTCCTGCCCATTGTTCTGGCCAGTGTTGATAGAACTGACAAAATCTACACTAGCAGGAGAATAATGCCACTACACAGCCAAGGCACAAGGACCAAAAGACAACTGTCATCCCCCTCTGCCCCACTGGGTACAAATATCGAATTTCTCTTGAGAATTTGTTTAAATTATAAATGTATAATAAAGAGATGTAACATGGTCGGCCACGATCCTTGCTACGCGCCTACCATAAACATGCCCAATCAGGAACATGAAGCACATTTACAATTATTCCAAATTCTTGCTCCCCAATCCCCAGCACAGGAACTACATACACCCGGTCCCGGGAAGTGTGCAGAGGATTTGTCAGTGGCGCACACGAATCGTACTCGGCAGCACGATGAACATGATCACCGACTGCCAGAGAACCCCAGGGGTCTCGACAGAGCCTTCCTGGAAATGCTAGGTATATGAGGGATGCAGCCTGCTCTCCGGGACATCAACCACGGGCTGGCCGCTGTGCTGCCCTGTCACTGGTGCCCACCACTTCCCAGGGTATCCAGTGAGGTGCTTGGTGCCACCGCTATGTTGGGGAGCGCCTCACGTCCCCCAGATGGATCTGCTGCTTCCTGTCACAGCCCTTCCCTCAGCAGCTTTCGTCTGTTGACCGGATGCCAGTCTCAGTGCCATGGGTCAACACCCTAGGGGATTACATTACACATGGAAACTTTTTATTGCATGGTGTTTTGAGCAGCCAGAAAAGCAGCGTTAAATCGCAGCACATGGGACGTGTGTGATAGAAGCAGAGAGATGACCGTTACCCTTATGATAGCGTGAACTACTGGGTGTTTTGGACAGCAGGTCCTCTGTCCGGCCAGCCGTCTCCTAGGCTCCCTGCCAGCAATGAGCCACTACGCGGGTCAGTGACGGGGCCTCCCATCCCGGCTGCTAGTAGGAGACGCCCTCCAGTCCCCGCCCCCCCCCGCCCCACGGCCGGGTGTTGTTGGCCTACCTCCGTGCTCTCTGCGGCGCTCCTGTATTTCCTGTGATGCCCGTATTAATAATACGGTACAAGCGCTGGGGACAACGAATCATGTAGACGCATGACCACTGCGCTGTGCCGGGTACTGTCATTATCATCACTCTCGCTCTCTCATCTTACATGAGGGCGGTTTGTCCCTCAGTAAATCTTCTGGTTAATGACACTAAGGCTGTGTTCACATCTACGTTTTTTTGCATACAAGTGACAGACCACGTGTTTTTTTTTCGACAGAAAGTCTCAAAATTTGTGCCAAACGGCTAGGACACGGGCGATGAACATTGTGCCCCTCCCCCCCCTCCTATCCTTTTCTGGTGTTAGACAAAATGTGTATGTATGCTCGTGTTTATGTCCTTTCGAACACTTTTTTAACATTGGTGTCTATGGACACATGTGCCTAAAGTGTGTACATGAGTGCATCAATCTGCCACAGTTCCGTTTTTATTCTCTCTTAGGACATCTACCACCAGATTGGAAGGATTGTAAACCAGCACACTGACATTCTGGTGTGGAAACCTGCCATCTTAATAGGGTAAATCCGGTGGCAGGTTCCTCTTAATGAATGTCATGGAAGCCTCTTATTAGGGCTAATGCTTGAGTGGCCTGTAACTTTATAAATCTTTTATCACTTTATATGCAAATATCTGAAAGATGTCTCTCAAGTGGTTTAGCTGTAAGATAGAAGACGTCTCGGGAAGACTCTCTATCCTTTGCATATGGTTAGTGATAAAGATTTATAAAGTTACAGTCCCCAATAGGATTAGCCCTATAACGGGCTCCCATGTCTTCATTAGTTGAACCTGCCATCGGATCTACCTTAATATGTAGATCCAGATGGTAGGTTCCTTCTTATCCCTTGTTTTTAAGAATAAAAAGGCTTAAACAAAAAACTGCACCAAGAATCCCACAAAAGTGCAGAAAACACGTTCAGAGAAAACTGCAACCACAAATTACTAAATCAGTAACCACCCATCATGAGATACACTTGCTGTGTTTTATTGCGCACATTTGAGTGTTAAAAACCAAAGAGTTTCGCTGTTATTATTCTCAGTGGCGGAGTTGGAGTGCTCTAAATACATTACAAACCTGAAAAAAACAAACCAAAATGACAGAACAGGTACAAAAAAAAAAAACAATGAAAATCAGCCAAACTCACCAAAATTCCTACACCCCCCCCCCTAACCTCACCCTACCCCCCCCGTTCCACCTACCTCCCCCCCCCCCTCCCAGCTGTCTCCCTGCTGCTTCTGGCAAATCAGACTGGTATTGCTCTTGTGACGCTAACTTACTGGTGTCTTAGAGAGGCTTGCGGTATTCCCACCTGGCACGTCCTAAGGTCTATATTACAGCGATGTTGTCCCCCGCCGTACCGTAGCACGGCGGCGTACAGTCAGCGCCCCGGGCAGAGGAGGAGGGGGTGATTGCTGATCACCTCCACCACCCCCTCCTCCATAAACATGTAATGCACATACTATCTTTTTCCCGGGCACACCGTGCGCCCATCGCCGGCCTTATAGGGGATGTATATAGAGTTATATTCGTCTCCCGTTAGATTATACGCCCCAACGCATCTAAAGAGGCCTTAGTACATCTCTGCGCTGTGTCTCTCCTGTCATTCTGTGTAGTCTGGTCCATTCTGTCATGTATCCCTCTAGTGCTCCTCCCGCCAGTTTCTCATGGAGCGACAGATAGGGACAGTGAGCAGATATCAGGGTGCTTGTACCAGTGAGTAGTTCCTTTTCTTAAATCACCTTGCACCACTGTGCATCATATGTTAACCTGGTGTGTCCATAATATCAGCAACATAAACAGTGATCAGTCTCTATGGGGGTGAGGGGCATTTGGCAGACTTGTTTAGTAACCATATACAAGCTCTTTCCTCAGTGGTAGTGACCATAGCACTAAGACGTGACTAAACTTTGTATCAGTGGATTATAGGTTCTTATGCAACGGGTTAAAAGGATGGGGTGGTGGAATTATATGAAGAGAATTAAATAAGAATATACGCATTGAAGATAAAGTAAACAGACGCACCTACTAAATAACATGATAAGGCAGTCGATAGCGTCGCTTCAAAAGTGGCATGAATCAATAGCATAAAAGGATTGCAAGGGAACCGGAGAGGAACGTTAATTCTTATTTATTTTGTTGTTTGATGATAACCATGAATAAATCCAGTATGATTTATGTCTTGAGGAATTACAGGAATTACCGAATAATAAAAAAAACGGAATTCTTGTTTTTTTTCTAGTAACAGTAATAACATTTGTAAGAATTATGTAGGGGGAAAATGATTAAGATGAATATCATAAAATCAAGGGGAGGGGGAATTGCCAGAGGAACAACAGGGACTATAATGAAAAATGAGCGTGATAACGCTGATCTTTTTGAGTCATGAAAGAGGGAAAAATATGGAGTTTGCTGCTCATTAAGTGTATAACGCATTAGAACAGTAGTGGGGGCTGGGAATTGCTGTGAAGGTATCCCCTAAGTGGATCACAGGAAACCAACAGCTTCCAACTCACAGCCTCAAGAACTCAAGCGTCTTAAATATACGGGACTAAAAACACAGTTCTAAAGCGGTCGAAAAACGCAGCGCGTGGCCATCACCCATATGTTATCAACAGTTTCTAAGTTGCACATTTACTATGGTTTGCACCGTTCTTCCTTTAGTTGTGAAACTGCTTGCGACACAAATTAGGGGGTTGTTTTGGTGATCAGATCGAACCGTGCGTGGGTTGTGTTGTTGAACACCCGTTTTTTAAGGTGCGCCACAACCAAAAAGTTGGTGAATTCCAGCGGGGCCAGTGCAGGGAAGACGAGGTTCTGATTTCCTGGTGCACGTTCTTCATGAATCTGTCTCACCAGTATTATACACACAGGCAGAGCACTTTAGTGCATTTCTCCACATCTAGTAAATGAGCCCCACTCAGGATCTCATTGATGGTGTGGTAGTAATTGCTTTTATTATAGGAATTATATTCCATAGTTTCCTCTGGAAAGTGGTTTCTCGTGTAGGTACAAGTTTGTATTTGATGTTTCCTTAATGTGGATGCTCACTGATGCCCTAATTTCCAGTTTTTGGAAAGCCAATAGCGGGGGGTGGGGGGGGGGGACTACTCTGTACCAAAATTTTATCTGATTTAATGTAATTATCAATGTTATACAGGGGTTGCACTAGGAGAGGTCAGGGCCCCAAGCAGTCTGACTGATGGGGGTCCTCCTTCTACTAATTAATACGTAATGTGAACACATATAGCGCATATACATAACACATGAACAGTTCAAAAGGGAGAGAAAAAAGGGGACCAGAGCTGGCACGCTCACCACATAATTAGAGGCACATTGGCCGACACAATCAGCAGGAGGTAGGTGTTTCGGTCAAGCTCCCAGGCAGCGGGGGTGCACATTCCAGTATACACAGTATAACGCAGTAGAAAAAAAGGAACAAATGAAGCACTCAACCGGAATGTGTTGGCAACTAACTTCTGTTTATTGCACAGAGGTAACAGGAAGAGTGAAGGATCTGCCTCGCCAGGCGACGTATCCGTTTCGCGCGAACACCGCTTCTCAAGCCTTTTGGCTATCATGCATTACAAATGTGCAGCACTTATGGATACGCATGAGTACAACAACTATAGTTATTAAATTTAGTTATGTACAATATGTAGTCATAATATGCTATAATGGTGCTCATCCTCCACTCATTAGTGTGACTGTCAGATGCCATAGCCCTGACACTGCGGGCTCATACAGCGCTATGGCTGTTGCGTTCCCCCTCTGTACAGGTGTTTGTTAGTGAATTGTGAACTGTGAAATGGAAATGGCTTCCAGTGAACGATGGTTTCAGTTATTTACTGAGGTTGATGCTTCTTTATCGATACGGTCTTTTTTGTTACAAATGTCATTGTTATGATTCGTAAGTTTCACCAGGTTCAAGTTTTGCTAGTGGTTCTACATATCCTCTCTGCAATAGGCTGAGAAATGCCCCCTCTTACAATTATATTAGTTATTCAAGGTGTCAGTCCCTTTCAATAAGAACCATACTGTTGCCTTAGTATACTTGCAAAGATGTCGATAATTTCTTATGGATTCAGTTCAGCTTTGAGTAAAAAAGCATTATCATTACTTTTGGTGTAACACTGTCCAATTTAAATAGTACTTTAATGTTGCTGTGCCTTACAGTTTCCAGACTTAGCCTCCCCTGCTACCTGAGAAATCCCACCTTTAAACGACATAGACGCTATCAGGGACCGACTAGATTTCCTTTAGGTTTTTGCGAAGGAAATCTGACTGACACGTTTTTTTCTTAATCCTACATCTAACCCCTTTTGCTAAAGTTCATGAGGACAATCAAAAATAACTTTATACATTTTTTTCATAAAAGTACAGAACAAAGAACCAGTGTATCTTTATATGAAATTGACATATATAAAGATAGTTAATAGCCAGTAAAAAACGCGTGGAATATTGTTGTCAACATCGAGATCATTTAATATGTTTACCACATGATGTTTAATACAGCAACAGGGACCCTGACCAGGTGATGGATGTGTTTCTATATTTGACTGCTTGACTGCACTCATCTGCAAAAAGACAGCAGTCTTTAGATCTATGTCCTAAAGGTGCTTATGAATGTAAACGATGGCCATGGCACTATTAGATGCTAGAGGAACCCAAAGAGAAATTGGCCATATAATGTGGGGACTTGTTCCTTCCATCCTGCTCACCCACCCGTGAGCCATCTCCATACGTTTTACTGACACAAAAACATATGTCCGATGGGTCACCATATATGTAGGGGTCATCCCATATATATTTATATATGTATTGACATATTAGGGGCAGTAGTTGGATTGTCAATATGAGGCGGTTTTGGCGGGTAACCATGGCCTAAGCCTTCTAAGTGGCCATGCCACCAAAACCACCCCCAAAGTTTAGAATTGAAGAATGGGACTTACCCTTGAATCCTCTTCTCGTTCCTCAATACACAAGACCACATGTACCTACAAGCCATTTTGAGGTCCCTCCAAACGTTTTTGAAACCACAGTTTGAAATCGCGCGAAGGGGACACAATCCTTCATTCCCCAAAGGTCCATTCATTCCAAAGATTGGGCCGGGTGTATCTTCTTGTAAGTGATGTTCTTTGCTACAGGGCATTAAGACCCAAAGCAGTGATGGACAAACCTTAGAGGCCGAGTGCCCACACTCAATCAAAGACCCGCTTATTTATCGCAAAGTGCCAACAAAATTATCTTGTGTTATTTATATCCCTGCTCTGTCACATTCTCATTGATACCGCCCTGAGGACACAATATAAAGCAGGAAATAGTCCGACAGCTGTCACTTTAAATAGCTCGTGTGCACAGCAAGTTTTGGGCTGTCCTAGGGTCGGCAGAAAATACCCTGACTCTCTCTGGTGATGGCCTGGGTGCCCACACGAAGGGCTCGAGTTGCCACTTTGACCAGTGCATAGGTTAACCATCATGCCCTAAAGTATTCAGGTTACCAAGATACGATTACGTCTGCATTGTGAACAGTCACCAATTCAGTATCATCTGATATGACAGCCTCGAGCAGAGCTGTATTTGCACTTAGGTGAATTAAACAACTCAGGATGGCGAAGATACAGGATCATGAGGGTCAGTATCCATCACACCACTCCCTCTGAAAGTATCAATGTATGCAACTTTACTAGGCTCTGCTTATTCTATTACACTGTAGTCTGCGATATAGGTTAAAACACTAGTTTCAGTATTTTTTACCAAAAGCTTTGAATTGTAAATGCAACCAGTTTTTATTATGCTACAAGCTGGCAGCCTCTCACATGGTTGAACTTCATATCAGATTAATAGCGTGGTCGATCCCTTGAACCTCAAAGAATTAGCGTAATGATATGTTCTGCAGGGCACCAGCCAGCATCGCGTTGCCAGGTCATTCCACACCATTTTCTTTACCTATAGATAACCACACAGTTTTGTGGTCCTGAAATACTCCTAGTAAAGGTGTATTTTTTGTCCATGCAGAAAAAACTCTTTTATGTATTTGTTTGGATAGTCGTATATCATTTTAATGTGACTTATCACCAGTTTTAGTGCATTTTAACTGACAGTTTGCTACAGCAAATGTTGCACGACACATAACCACTAGAATAGCTTTTATACAGGCTTCTTGTCTTGTTCGCGTTGGGAGTTTTTTGTCTTTGAGGATTTGTTCACATACTGTGGGTAATGAGTCATCATCAGTTTGCTGAATTAGTGGAGAGTTACTTACTAAGTTTTCCAGAGACACTTACCTGATTTTTGCCAAGACATTTTTTAGCACATGGACGACGCTCTGTTTATTATGCATTTAAAGGGGATATTGGATGATGAAATGTATTTCATTTATTTCCTGCCAGCAGATTGTATTGAACATCATGCAGATTTATATGTAAATGTACTACCTCTCAGTACTGCTCAGGAAGGGTGAGCTGTTATGGAAATGCTAATCAGATGTAAGCTGTAACCTGCTATAGATGATGCTAATATCACAGGTACCAAGAAGAACTCACTTGAATCCACATCTCTTTCTGTATAAATTTGGAGCATTTTTCAAGCCTTACTGACACCAATAATTATAGAAAAGTAGCAGTTTTTACATGCGATCATAGTTTCGAGTATCAGAAAGTTCCCCAGGTTACATAGAGGATAGGCTCTAAGATTTGTATAAGTTGGAACCTTTGGAAGTGTGCAACAACCCTGCCAACAATAGGTTCGGAGGTGTTTGTTTGCACAATGTGTCCCTCTCGATGGTCGGTTGAGCTGCCTGGAGTGGAGATGATTACCTTAATAGGCGGGTCTTTAGCATGGGAAACTTGGTAAATCGCTGGGCGTCTCTGCTGGAGGTGAAGTTTAAATAATGTCCAATGTATGGCCTGTGTTACTCAGATGGTAGGGCATGCTGGTTGGACAAGGGAGCTGCCAGCTCACACGGGGAGGTTATTAGAAGCGCCCCTTGCGGCTGGAAGTTCCAGGTCAGTCGGCGCAGTTCAGCCCAGAGTTTCAATACATGAAGAAGCCGATTGTCAACGGCAGGCGCCCTGACACCACACCATAGCAGAGCTCAACCACAGGACTCTGCTCCTCACAACTATGCCCAGCCTGAAAGCTATTTACAGGCTGACGTGCAACACCTTCCGAGGAACCTGACTCTCAACCAGCAACCTGTCTTCAGCTGAAGTTTTATGCTGTTAAGGCTGCTGTGTTCCTAGAAAGAACTTCACCAATGTGCTTCTGCATATCCCGGATCCGCTGTACACCATCACAGGTGCCCCATACTTCATTCCCAGGGATCCTTTTTACTACCCGGGTTGCCCCAGGTGAAACTACTCTACTCTGTCATCCCTTTTTTCTTGCACACAACACCGATGCTTGCAGACCTACTAGCCTGTGGACAAGGCCCGCTAGGCTGCATTAGCCAGCCACTCCCCGGTTTTCAGGACCCTGGCTTCTTACCCCCACCGAGAAGCTAGGCCCCCGCGTGTGAATTTGCAAGTATAACTCCGGCCAAATTTTTTTTTTTGGACAAATTTGAAAAATTTTGGGTTGACAAGGAACCTATATAAACTAAAGCTTCCTTACAGCATCTTATAGTTTGATCATTGCTGTCTGGGACTACAGTTTTAAGTAAATTACCATTGTCTCACTGGGGAGAAAGGTAAGTTTGTAAGCAGGGTTGCCTGTAAGTTAGGGACAGCCTGCATTAAAAGTGGGGTGGCACCATTTCGCACTGTACATGGGAAAAGAGCATGTTCTATCTTTCCCTGTGTGTGAGACAGTGCAGCGTGTTTTTATGGAAAGGGGAGGGGTGGCCTCTTCTCTTCACTATGCTGCCATTGCCCCGCCTGTCTAAACCCGGCATCATCTGTGTGAATTACCCTAAAACAACAGAAAGAGACTGCACTAAACTAATCACACACTGGTGCGGTTAACAATCAGAGTTTATCATTCCTTACACATATTTGTGTTATGAAAAACTTTACAAACATTTCACAGTTCCAAACACCGGCTGGGTGTGAGGTAGACTTACTATGTGTAGTTTGCCTGTGAGGTCTGCAGATTAATCAAAACTGGCCATTAATCATTACCTCTGGCCCCCTCTGCACTGCTCAGAAAGTGTGCAGCATGTTTTTAGTACACTTTTGTTCATGCTGCAGAATTGTTGGCCACGTCAGTAAATAAATGTTGGTGCAATACCGACTAAATACTAACACACACCCCTTCAGAAGCACATTTTTTTTGTCTTGTCGGACAGATTACAACAGCCTCACACAAACTGGTGTAGACACTTTGTAAATAAATGTACAAGCAGTTGGTATTTTTTTTTAGAAGAAAACTGGCTCTCAGTCCTACTCTCTTACATTGACCATGAATGGCAACAGGATCCATACTTTTTTTTAAAACTGTAGTTTTATTAAGGTTTTTTTTTTCATTTTACAGAAAGAAGCATAACACATTAGTAGTGTACAAATGAAGCCCCAATGATATAGCAGTAAAAGGTAAAACATTTAAACCGTATCAATATAAAACCTAGACCAAGCAATTGGACAAGACAACAGGGACTGGTGGGGAAGTCTCAGGACAACAGCAAAACTGTATTCCAAGAGGGGAATAGTTCAAATGGCCGGGAAGGTTACTCCTCCTCCCTGCTACATACCACTAGGCAGTGGTTGGCGAACCTATGGCATGGTTGCCAGAGGTGGCACTCAGAGCTCCTTTCTGTGGGCACTATGCATTGACCCCACAAGATTTCACAAACAAGACCAAATCTACCGAATCTCTTCCTGCAGTCCCAGCAACTTAAGAGATGCTGCTCTCAGAGCTATTTTAAAGCGACATTTCATTGGCTGTTTGAACTGCGGAAAAGGTGGGAAGGTGGTTGAAGAACTGTATTATCTTTGTAGGTAATTCTAACTGGACCCCCCCAATCTTACTGTACAGAGAGACCCTGGAGAGAAGCTACAATGATAGTCTGAATGTGCCCTCCTTCTTTCAACTGTATTGGTGTCTCAGAGGGGCCGATATGATTGATGTTAGATGAACAGGTAGCAATAAGTTACTGCTTAAAATCACTGTTGGCACTTCATAGAAAATAAGTGGATTTTGGTTGTATTTTTGGGCACTTGGTCCTAAAAGGTCCGCCATCACTGCACTAAGGCATCCTCCCAACCATATCCTGGATTCAAGGGACCGTCACGTTTTTTAACCTCTGTCCGCCGTCACGGTGGCTGAGAGAATGTGCCAATGTTTCCCTCCTTATCCCCCCACCTGGGGTTGTCAACTCCGTGTCCCCACCCCCGAGTACCGCCCCATCTTCCTGCTGTCTTCAGCTCCATTGGACTGACTATCTCAAAAGCACATAGGGGCCTTCCATGCTGTTATTTTTCATAAGGTCCATATCCGATGGGGGGGCCATCTGGCCCCCATGGTCTTGCCAAAGCATTTAGCTGCCCAAGAGGCTTAGGAACAGTTTGGTAGAATTTTTCGCATGTTTCTTAGGTGGGAACAGTAGATACACCAAAGAGTCCAGTTGTACACTAGTGCCCCCTCAAGGGCCTATACCCCTCCCAGAAGGACGTATAAGGGAACAGTCCAGAAAACAAGATACAGGTACCATGTCTGCCGGCACCTGTCTATTTGGCCCTGGGCTAATGTACTATCATCAATCACTATCCGGTATCAGAGCACTATCCTCCAACTTGTAGATGGGCACTTCAGTTTAAGGGTATGTAGCAGTGCCGGAGAACCAGTTGTATCTGGATCTTATATTGGGTTTCTTTGTGGTAGTACAGATAGACGATATAGCAGTTCTGCGCCATATAAATTTGCCACATGGAAGGAGAGATCATCGTATTAAGTGCTGTCTCACTTTCAGCACTATTGGTGTGGCGGGAGAGTTCCTCTGTGGGAGCAGACAGGCTCTGGTAATTTGTGGATATGGTCCTTTACCACGGCAACCCTTTCTTACATATCTACAAATTCGGTCGGCTTAGACACTGAGCTGACCAAATTTACTCACATAAAAGTGCCTCCTTGAGGTGATACACTCCTTTCTAGCAAATTGAGCTTCTGCAGTAGATATCAAACTGCCTGCATCGACATGTCTGCCATGTGAAACAACACCCTGCTCTGGTCCAGTTTCAAACCATAGTTTGCTGTTAGGCTCTCCGGGACATCAGATTGTAGAGGACCAACACACAATGGGAACAACTGGGAATTAGATTAAGCGTTTCTACATTGTGCACACTAAAAGCATAAAAGCCATAGGCCAATAGAGAATATAAGGGATGAAATAAAAATATATAGATTTCTTATCTGACCGGAGCTCCTATGTTCACAGAGGTTTCACCTCCAACACTTCACAATATTGTTCTCGTTGTCTCCGTTCTGCTCACAAGCACAAATCCACAAATTCTCCAGTTAGAATAGCCCACTGTTCAGACCCATGTGGATGCAGTTTTTCGGGCTCCACGTATTGTTACCACCACCACCGTTCACCACAGCGACCACTAGAAGAACACGCACTCAATCGGTAGAATGTCTTCTAAATCTTTAATAAAATTAAATACTACTCACAAACGTTTTAGTAAAATGCGCATATCTATAGAAAGGACACCACCCTCACACACCGCGTGTAAGGCTATCTTTTATATTTTAACACTTGGGACTTCTGATCATCTCCTGGTCGTTGTTTTGCTCCAAAAGGTTAAAGTTATAGTGTCAGCACTACATCCCCAAAGAGGAAATAAGGCTAGAGAGTAAGGCCCCCCATAAAAATGTGTTTAAGGTGTAAGGCACCATCCACAATTTCTCAACCCATTTAGTGTATGCCAGCTTTAGCTGTCCAGAAATTTTGGCATTCTATGATGTCTGTTATCCCAAATGAAATTAAAGGAAGGTCCTTGCAGGCCTCGAGTTCATTATTAGCTATCCACACTGGCAGAGTTTGAAATAGTAAATCGCGCTTAGGAAGCCCGACATCTTACCACGACCATTCTAACCTTTAGGGATCTGTGGCCCACCCCTTATTAGCATAAATTTAGATGCCGAAATAAAGTTCCATAAATGGCCGTATGAGCCTTATAGCCGTTTGTTGCCCCCCCCCCCTTAAATCTTTGAGGGAAGTGTTTTCCCTTGGAATTTCAAGTTGTATGTGTAGTAAAGCTAATTCCCTCTGCTGTATATTTTAAGGGAGGGTCTCCCATTAAAGGGTTTTGGAGGTAGATCCTACTTTTAGACCTCCTCTTCCATGCGCCGTGCTTAACAGATCTGTTAAGAAAAGAATTGTATGGTCGGGACCTTGCTTACTTTGTCTGATTCCCCAAGCAAAAAGACAACTCAAGGCAATTTACACGCAGTATTGATCATTTATCTTTGGCTAGAAGAATAGGATTTCTTTTAGATAACTTTAGCCAACTATCACGCATATATAGGAGTGACACCATTTGATTTAGATAATAACTGTAAACTGTCCGCAAT